>VXAA01001078.1:236474-264322 GCA_013399115.1 Anseranas semipalmata
AAAAAAAAAAAAAAAAAACCTCTCAGCTAATACTGACCTGCATCAGATTTAAATCTGACCAGATAGTAAAATACTATCAGAATCCATTAAATTTCATTATTGAGAAGCCTTACAAATCCTTTTCCTTTTATTTAAATGGTTCCATACCATAAACATTCATCAAAACTTGCTATAATGCAAGCAAAAAACAAAAAAAAAAACCAGCTTAATATATGCTACATTTTATAGGTACAATAAAGATCACACCCACAGGTACATAAACTGATTTACAGATACACACACACAAACTTCACATACTTTTCCCTACTCACCTTGAGATCTCTGTGAACAATATGCTTTTGATGGCAATACTGCACTGCAGATACTATCTGGATAGAAAACAAGCCCAATTATATAAGTGACATCTCAAAGAAACAAAGTTTTAATTAAGAAGTTCAACATTTATTACTAAAGCTGACATGTACTTATCCATTCAGAGCTACATAAACTACTACAGTGACCAGCATATTTGGGAGAAAGCTGCTAAATAACTTACGTGTTTGTTACTCAATCTACTTGCTTTTTTGAAAGAGGGTTTTGCTTTCTCCAGTGTGGCTAATTATAGACTATTAGAAGCAATGACTTTCAGAAAGGTTACTGAAGTGTTTCCATTCCAATACTGTATACAGCTATAAAAGCTTTCCATCTAGACTGAAGTTTTCCAGTTCCTATCCGAAGCTGATTTTTCATGCCACAGCACACAGAGAGAAAAGGCTAAGAAATAGCTTGGCTAATGGAGAAATTACTGGGGGAAAGCTTGTTTGTCAAAACTTCAATTATGCAGTGAGACACAACTATGCATTTGACAAGAGGTCTAAGTGCGTATACTGTATTGTATTTTGTATCCTGTACAAGAGTAGCAAACTCAATGGAAAAAACCTCTATGCCTCTCAAGTGTAACAGAATAATTTCTTCCATCATAATTCCAAATATCCTATTTTTTTTCTGCTTTATATAGCAAACTATATACGTTACTTACACAGTTGTCCTGGTATATTCCTTTAGAGTTACAAGCATTATGGAACTTTGCACGTACAGAAAAGTTGGGTAAGGTCATATTGTTACATGATCACAAATGCTGTCAAATACATTTTATTGTAATACACGTGTGGTCAGAATTGAGGCAGCAGATGTCATCACTTTTTAAAGTAAGCAGAACTGCACATAAAAATAATTTACTGTAATAACTACGCTTAAATATATTTCCATTCTTTGTTCAAGATCAGAATTTTCAGTACAGAAAGGTGAGATCTCATTAATGTTATAAAATGTTACTCATTAACCAAGCTTAGCTTAAGAATCCTCCTGTACCTGTAAGAAGCAATGTTTCTTTTTCAGTATTTAGAATAGGTGAAAGTAAGGTTCCTGGTAGGTCAAAGAACTGACCTACCAGTCATTTTGCATTTGAAACTTAAGCAACCAATATTGTCTTAATCTTTGTGCCCCTGCATTACTGAATCATGCATATGTGCAAAATGCCACCTTAGAAGCCAAGTATTCAGTGATAAGTTGAAATATTTCTATTCCCTACTTTCATTCTGCTTTTACTTGTTCCTTTATGTACTGACTCCCTATTTCAGACTCCCAGTTCAGCTTTTTACAGTTACTGAAATTACCAAAGTTCTCCCATGCCACTGGTTGTACCATCCTCGTGGTTTTTCTTCCTTTCCTTGCCACTGCCATTACTTCAGCACCAGTCACAAGCTCGCTCTCCCAGGTGCTTCCAAGGCTGACAGCATGACAAACACCTCATGCTTTATTCAGGACTGCAGAGACACAGCACTATGCTGCTCGCTTCTGAACTGCTTTTACTCTAACTAAGAGCAGAAAGTCTAGCTGATTATCAATCAGTTGTTTTCTCTGAGGATGCTTTTGAGCTACTCTGCATTGCAAAAGGATAGCACAGAGACTGCAGAAACGAGTCAAATTGAAATGGAAGGAAAATAATGCAATATGTGTAAGGAAGATTAACAGCAGTCAAAACTGAATGAAAAAATAGCACAAAGCATGGCTTCACTGGATTGAGTTCCTTGCCTTCCACCTTCTATCACTTCTTCCATTGACAGCCCCTCAGTCCCAACCTATCTGAGTGAGAGAAATTTGCTGACACTTGGCAGGTGGGGAGAACAGGGGAGAGAAACAGAAGACTTCTAGCTGTAACAATAGGAGCATTCAAATACATTTCTTTGGAGGGATTTCAAAAATTTGTGTAATCATAGGATTTCAAGAACAAGATAGAACAAGTTACCTCTAGGTAGACAAACTATTCTTCATAAGGACTAGGTGATAGAACAAAACAACAAAAGGATAGATAAATGACCTCTCCAGGTCCCTTCCACAGTGCTACAATGGGCATTTCATTTCCTAACTGGAATATACAACAGTAAGATGTATTTTGTGGATTTTTATTTATTTATTTATTTTTAAGACTTGTCCTAACATCTACCAGTATTAAAAATTCTATAAACTGCTTCTACAGGGAAGAAGTGGGAAGACTAAAGGAGAGGAAAATAATACATAATCATTTTCTTTTTTTTTTTTTTGGTGGGAGAACTCCCCTTCACCCCCCTGAGACTTGACTCCCCATTTTTGCATTAAATCTTATCCAGATGGGCAGATTTCTGTATGGAATAAAGATGGTAAGATCGAACCAGAACTGCTTGGAAACGTACTAGGGAAAGAAAAACTAGGTGACATTAAGAATGCAAAACATTCTGGATTTGAATTTCCTCACACATGGCTGCACAAAAGGAGACTGAAATAGAGAACTGTAGAGCATGGCTGTATTTTTAGTGTTCCTTGTCAAGCATGACTGGAATAACTTGATCACTGTTTTTTACAGGTTTTTTTTTTCCTGCTAAAAACCCTGAGTATGCATAACAAAATGGACAACATATATACATATATATATATATATATATTTTTTTTTAAACAAGTGAAGATGGGAGAATTAGCAAATTCTGGTCTTTGCCTGCTAGAGAAGGAGAAGCTAAAATGCCTCCTCAGATAAAACATGAATGCTTTATGCAGAAATCCCATCTACTGAAAGAAGAAACAGGATATGAAAATAAGATAATATAACCTATTGTAAGTACTAAGCTCAACACCATGGCACAACTGTTTCTGCAGTTTAAAAAGGCCCCCATCTGTTAAACTAGTTAGTGATTTTTTAAAAAAATTCCTATTATGTCTCAAGTCTATCTGACATAAGAACAGCTGCATTGAATCAGATAAAAGTTCTACGCAGAGTGTTCTCCTTCCAGCAACGGCTAAAAGCTGTATGAAGCTATTGTGAGACTCCAGTAAGGTAAAGTGAATAGTTTCATGACCCATAAACTCAGCAAGATCTAGTTTCCTTTGACACTGTCCCACAGAGTCGCGGTGTTGAATAAATATCAAGCTCTGACCAAAGTTTTCTGACTTCTGTCCCACATGCACAGTCATTTCTCTGGCAAAGTGTGATGAGCTCACACTATAGCTTCTCTCCTTGGGGTATTACTAGGGTTCTCTTTTTCCCCCAGACACTCATGCTTTTGATGATCTCAAGAACCTATCTTTGAGATGAAGATCCTCTAAAATTGGATAAATTCAGTAACCAGTAAGTCAGCTATGCAGGAAGGGTAGCTAGCTACCTACTACAGATTTCTGAAAGGAAACCAGACTTATAAAAAGAAACTTAAAACATATTTCAGTAGACTCAAGTGCGGCCATCTATATGTGAACAGCATCTATCTGACTGAAGTACAAAAATAAAGCAGGGAAACTGAAGTCAAACACTTGATGGGTCAAACATCCAGCTTAGCAGTTAACTACCTTTTAAATTCTTTTCCTTCACATTTGTTTTTGAAAAAGCTTTTTTTTTTTAAAAAAAAAAAAGTTACATATATCCTGTACTAAGCACTTAATTTTGTGGGATAATGTGAGAAGTGTACTTGTAAAATATGTCTGACGTGTTTCCACAAGTTTTCACATAAAGGGGAATCAAATCCTTAGACAAAAAAGGTAACTGTTGAACAAATGTGCAATGGAATTACTGCAAGATCCATTTCCACACAACTCCTGATAAAAGAAAGGTAGCACAAAGAGCAGAGAACCATACCAGTGGTAGTTTTCAACATTCACATGTGAGAGAGAACAGCAAATCCTCTGAAGTTATTCTGAAGCACTTCAAGTGACATTACGAAAAGAAAGATAATGGTCTAGGATTTAGAAAAGACAGCTGAAGTGGAAATGACTGCTCTAAACCCAGTGCAATTGATCACATCTATTCCAACACACAGCACAGAAGCACATAAGAAATTCTTAATCACAAAGGAAAGTCCTCTACCTGATGGAATATGAAATATAAAAAGACATAAGATTTTATTAAAGAAGAAAAATTGTCCTTAGTCTGAAGCTGTATATTACTCTAGTAAACACAAATCATTTCTCCTGGGGGCATGAAGTCTGCAGCTGATTTTTGGGGGGGTTGCTTTTTGTTTTTATTTTTTATTATTATTTTTGCAAAAGATTAAAGAAAGTACATACAAAATTTAAAATGATGAGAGAAAAAGAAACAAGGTTTTCACAGAAATGCTTTTATTACCTCCTTATTCTAGATTAAATGGGTTTCTATTTTGCTCCTTACTTTCACTGCTACTTTTGAGGTTATTATTTATATTGCTTTAGCAATTCTTACTATGAGACAGGAGGAGCAAAACAATTATGACAGTTTCCTAGTTCTCAGATTATTCCTTTTGGTCACACTATCCACTCTAGAGAAGTGTGAAAGTTTTCTTTACGTGGCATGTTGTGAAAATAATCAATTTCCTGGAAGTTTCATACATAATATCAAATTAGTTCTATTTTTGTAAGGCTACACCCAAAGATGTAAAGCTATATAGCTATCACACCTTCCAACAGTGAAATTGCCATGTCATTGCCACAATTTACCAGTTGAAAACTCCCTAGCAAACCCTCTTGTCCATATCCATTATTTTAAAGTGTCATTAAACAGAAGCATAATTTTAATGTTGTGAGAATAAATATCATCTAAGTTATCCAACGGGACAGAAATAACATAAGCATTTACAAGTTTCTGCATATGAGCAGAAACCAAAGTATATCAGACCAAACAGATCTGCAAATGAAACTTCAGATGCTGCAAGAGCAGAGACTTGGATTTTTAACTAGTTATGCAAAATTATTTGCATCCGTTCAATACTGCTTTACTGTAGAATAGAAATGTTTTTTACAGATCAATGAAATTCCAACATTTCTGCGAGTCCAGTTTATCCATAAGGAAAACTAAAAAGCCTAGAAATTATTTTCTGTGACTTTTGAGAGCAGCTGTTAAATAGCATCTTTTCATGCAAGTGCATGGTTGTGAATGAGTGCCTCTTCCAGGCACTGCCAGTGTTTGCTACTGACCTGGTTTGTAGTGTGTTACGTTTGAACAACTTCCAAAAGGTTACAGACCAGCTGAACTTAGGATATATGAAATCAACCCAGAGGAAATGAATTTTGGAACAGAATCCACGTCCAAATCAAACAGCCGTGTTCTGGTGCTCCTGGATACCGTGGCACAAACACTAAGGAAGCTAGCACTGCTGAATGGACTACTAACCCCTTCAAAGTACTACCGTAACCCAAGTTTCTTCTCACTCAGTGTTACAAGTCCATGCTGACCACTGTTAGAAGTCAAACACAAAGGACAGCCATTTCAGCATTAAAAACGGGGGGAAAAAGCTGATGTATAGGAATGTTATACATACCTGTCTAAATTTAGCTCTAGCCTCCTTTTCCTTCATTCTTCCATGTGCAACCAGATAGTCAAACACCTCCCCTACAATTCAATAATGAGACACATTAATGCCAGCCTCAGAATGTAGAGATTCCTCTCTAGCAGTTACCCACAGCAACTTCACTGGAATGATTACACTTCAAGTTGAACTCAAGTTTAAGATTACAGGTTGGCTCAAGAGAACAAGGCATAAGAGCTGTGAATACAAACAATTTACTACAGCATTCTTTCTTACACAAGAAAACAATAAGGCTTAATGAAAGACTGGATATAGACAAAAACATTTCCTCCCAATTATTTATGACAGAAACTGAGCAGCAGTACTTCTATTTTGTAAATAAAGATGACCTGTACCCCTTCACAGACTTTCTCCACAAGGACACCTTTTGCACCACAAAAATAAGCCTCATATATGAAAACATCTGATATCTGTAAATATTGTTATACGAGTACCAGAATTTTTCTCTGTACACGTGTATACAAGTGTTCTAACCAACACAGGAATCTTAGTTTTAACCTAGGCTTGGAAGAGGTATCGGCAATGAAGGCCGCAATAATGAGCCTAGCAGGATACTGAGATAACCTGTCACACAAGTGTCAGATAGGTAATTCACACAGAGAAACATTACTCCTGAACAAGCCCAATGTTGTATGGCTGCAGATGTTTAAAGGAGATTATCAAAGTGGTACTAAAGAGCTGTGCTTGCCTTTTTTTTTTTTTTTTTAATTTGTTTGATTGTTTTTAAATAAACCCAGTCATTCTGTAAGAAATCAATACTGGCCACATTTGAGCTTTAGGTGCAGCCAACTGGCCCATGAAACAATGGTGTGTGGGTGAGAGCACAGGAGATCATCTTTACTGAAAAAATGATAATCACATAAATAAGAACTCCTACAAACAGAGATTAGTATGCAGTTTTAAAAATTATTCAAGATAATATAAGCTATAATATGCTAGATTAATATAAACTTTAGAAGTGGATCAAATATCTAAATATTCTCTATTCAGCAAGAAACCAGTGTTTTGCAGATAGCCACCTCACAAGGAAAGAGCTGTGTAACTTCACATTTATTTTTGAAAAAGCAACTCCACCAAATTGAAATAAAAAAAGCTAGTCATACAGCAGGAAAAGCAACAACCGAGCAATCTGAGGGTTTGTCAGGATTTCCTACAAAATAGCTTTGCTTCCCTCTGTAGCACATTACTTAATACGCAACTCAGAAAATTCTCTCAGGTGTATTTCACAGCTGTTTCTTGAGAAAATTTCAAGAAGCAAAACTGAACACTTCGTAATTCAAGGAAAATGATACCAGAGAAAGAATTATAGGCAATTTATGCAAAATGTTGCAGTTGTAGGAATACAGTTTCTCTCATTCTTCAACCACAGAATTCATACAGCTCATGAGTGACCAGTATCTCAATAAGGAGGAAATAAGGAAATTGATCCCTGTCACTCAGATTACTGGCCATGCCTGTCTTGCACAATACCGCACATGCCCAGGGCACTGCTGACAGCCGTTCAGACCTGTACGCATTTCTCCATTATTTGAAGTAAGATCCTTCTGCTTTAGAGAGCTGTTGGTCCTTCTACCTTGTGTAAGCCAATCACTAGATGGCAATAGGACTTCACTTTTAACTCTAGCACCATCAAACTGCACAGAGATGCCTTCACAGACATGTACTAGCCAATATCGTAACAGTGTTTTACCATCCTTATTTCTAGTAGGACAAAGCTTGGTGGAGCATTGAGGGAGCCACTAGAAGACAACTTAGGCAGTTAGAGGATCCTTACCTGATTTATAATTAACTAAACTTCACATAATCTAACAGAGTTAGAATTCAATGCTGAAACTTTTCTCTAAGAAACTCCATATTTCCCTCCCAAAACTGAAGAAAAGCCTCAACTATCGGAGATTCCCAGATGCTGATGCTAAAGAGTCACATTGACAAACAGAAGGCTATTAGGTTTTAGCCAGCAAGGAGTAACTTAAGCCCAAATACCTTAACTCTAGCACTGGTGAAAATATCTGACACTGCATGATGCAGACTCCGCCCCCTGCAACCAGGAATAAATGTTTAAGTTCCTTCGCAACTTCCCTCCTGAAATGGACATAAGGCTAAGGCTAATAATTCTTGACAGTAGAAGGTCTGTGATTAAGGTATGTCAAATGTCATGAACATCTAAAAAAAGAGAAGTTGCAGTACTCACACTTTTGAAATCAACAGTTAAAAAACAGAAATGTTTCTTTTCTTTTTCTTTTCTTTTTTTTTTTTTACCAAATATCTTGTATAAAATAAGACCTGCTGTAGGTGGCTGAATACAATAAATTTAAAAAGTTGACATTTATTATAGACAGGACCAAAGGCTGAACAAAGATTTCAGTTAAATTTAAGTTATAAAAACAAAGCAAATGTTACTAAATTGCAGTAAGTTCGGAATGAAGTTTTATAAGTTATAATTATGTAGCCTGAACAAGTACTTGAGAATATTAAAGACTTTGCTTACAATTTTATCACATGATAAATATTTTATCCCATGATGACATTAATATTTGCTAAAAATGAAAGTAAAACTTTTTTCTTTAAAGTGCTTTCTGCCACTTGGCAATTTATTTACATTTGTCATCATAGCAGAGAGGTACTTACCCCCACTCGCATATTCCATTATTAAATAGAGGGTTTTTTCAGTTTCAATGACTTCAAATAACTTCACTGGAAAAGAAAGCCACTTATTAATCAATTAGCTAGTTGCAGAAGCATTAACTTCATAAGGAATTCTGTCAGAGAAAAAACACAATTTGCTAACTTCTTAACAGTATCAGAATATTACTCTAAAGAAGCTTGTTCTGTCCAATATTCCTAAATGGAAAATACTATAACATATTTGCTCAACTCATAAGGAACATTTTGTCATGAAACAATCCTTTGCTGTGATTATATGGGAAAAGCAATGAAATTAAACAGAACTTCCATAAATTTGAGCATCAGTAATGGCCATTTTTACACACTGTACTGGCATACATGGTGACAAATAAGTTATCAGTCAGTTACCTGTACAGTATCTGTACAGTATCTGACAGTACCTTAACAATAGTACATCATTTAAACCTTACAATCCTGAACAACTTCTTGGCCATTTCTTGTTTTGGTACAGAATTATTTTAATGAGAGCCTGAAGTCAAATTCAGGAGCAGAGTTATCAATTAGCTATGCAAATAACTGTTCCGTGCAAAGGGCCCAAAACGTTTTTTTTGTTTTTAAACACACAGCTATGACAAGGTATTTCTTACCGCTACTTTACAGTAAATTAAGCCCCTATTGCAGAACCTTATTTTACAATTACCATGCAACAGTTGTAACAGTGAAAAAAGAGGCAACATTTCACTAGAGTTGGATATTATGTGAAACAAACAAGGTACCTATATTTGGATGATTTAAGATCTTCATTATTCTTACTTCTCTAAAGAGCTGAAATAAACATAAAACATGAAATAAATTAATGAAAATAATAGGTAACACTTGTTCTTCCTAAAGCCTGATCATTTTGATATACTTAATTTTAAACACAAAGGGCAAACATTACTATTAGCGTTTCAATGAATCATGAAATAACAACTTCTTGAAGGGAAGAGTTAAGTGCCTGCTTCTTTTAAGCCTCCCCCCCAAACCCTCAAAAGCCTGAAAACACCCACAAAGTGCTCCAGATAGCTCAGGAGACAAGTGATCTCAGCTCTGTGGTTTTCACACTTTTTGGGCCAGAAGACCGTTGTGAGCCTATGCAGCTTCTTGCTGGCCACTACACATCACATCTCATATACTCTTTTGCATCTTCATAGAAAATGCTGGTTTCAAAGTTTTATGAACCCCCCTCCAGAGCACTGTCTCAAGACCACTGCAATGTGTTACTCGTATGAACTCTTTAGGATTTTGTCAGAGCAGAGCCTTCCACAGGACACCACAGAAACACTGTGTTATATGGCAGGAACTTAAGAGGTGAAAAATCAGCTGCTTATATCACACAAAAATTGTGTTATTCAACTAAACCAGCAACGAGCAAGTTTTAAGCATAGATGGTCAGGCAAGGCTCCTTCTTGGGCCTTCAAAAGCATTCCTTCAAGACTACTGAGGCACAAAAACGTCTAGCTCTGGACTCGTCACCACAGCTTCAGAAACTCTCATTGCCAGACATCCAGCCTTCAAGACTCCTGATCCAGTACACTGAACATTAGCCAAAATTAATGTGGCAAAACACAAATGGTATTTTCCTGACTAAACAATCCCCAGTAGACAGAAGACACACCACTGCCTGAGGGTGCACCCTCTTCACTATCCTCTTTCCTACGCCACAGGCCTGCACTGCTTGTACTTAAAAACCCTGAAGTGCAAATACTGTTGGATTCAGATTTCCTTATCTTCCTACAGCCACCCAAAAAAAAAAAAAAAGGTTATCTTTTGAGGCAGCACACTACATGGTAGTCATGCGTGTAACCGTTCTGCCTCTATAGTTTCCCTCCATGATAGCCCAAGACTCCAGATGGTTGACATTCTTAAGCCTTGATTATTTTCTAACAGCATGCTTCAAAATGAGGGAGTAATCAAGTGGTTTTATTATAAACCTAACACCAACGTCTACAGGAATACCAGTGACATAACAGATCATACTGAACTTAATGTAAAGAGACTGAAGCAGAAAGTACACAACTCCTCAGGAGTGCAGACAAGGAAAAAAAGAAAGGATTTTGTAAAGTAAGAGATATCAGCATTGTTATTAACAGTAAGAAAGCAAAAAGTGCTGCTGTAAGATTCGCTTCAGGTCAGATTCAAATAAAGTAAAGATATTTAATGTCTACATTTATTAATAATGACTCAAAAAATCTGTAGGTGTAGTTACTCAATAAAAGTCAAAAAATAGTGAAACACAGGACACAAAAAAAACCAAAAACCAACAACAAAGGCCAACAAAACAGAATCAATTCACCTTTCTGCCTTTTAATAAAACAAACTGCAGAAAAAAAAACAAAATCACAATATGGAGACCAGTTCTAACAGTTCTCTGCTTTCTAATGTTTCTGTAAAGGCTACCATTTGGATAGCAATATTCATTAAAATGCCTAAAACACTTTATCCCCTATGCTACAGCCGCAGCCGTGAAAGGCACAGTACCTGAACACAGAATAAAACTAAACAGTTTTTAAATAGCTTTAATTATAGTATAATCACTATCTAAGTCTACACCTGACACTTTGCTAGATGATAAGCTGCCTAAATGCAATCAAGACTGATGGATGAAGTAAATTTTTGGCCATGCAGGACAGTTTCACAAACTGCCGCATGTTTCTTTTTCCCCTCAGATAAGTAAATTGCCTTTTTTTTTTTTTATTACATTGTTTCTGAAGCTTTTTCATATGTAGTTAGACGAGGTAGAGCAAATAACCATAGCTCTCTAAATATTAGAAATTTAAATGCAGGTGAATCTATAACTATACTTTTTTCTTATTTTTTTTTCATTCAGTTCAGCTGGACTGGCCTGTAATATATTCCGAATATTTAATGAATATTTTTAATTGCAGTTGCATAACTAAAAGTCTCTGGTCAGCTTTGCAAGTTTTGAAGATAGCTTGCAGAATTTGCTCACAGTTCACTGTCAGTCTCCTCTGGACCCCCTTTTGACCCCCAACATTCAAAGTCTATTGGGTCAGACTGATGAAGTGCAACCCCACTGCTGCACAGATGCAGCGCCTTGGGCTGTTGTTCAGCCATGAGCCTATTTATCATCACCTCACCCACCTACAAAGGCATGTTCATGGGATTAAGTATGGAAATATAGGCAATGATCAAAGTCATAATTAGTACCACCAAACAAGAACAGTCAAACAAAGGCAATGCAGAATAAGACAGTAAGGATGAGGACAAAATTCACAGTATCATCATGTAAACAAATATACTCATTCATCTAATCTTTTTATAAAGAACGCTGACTTGGCTGGAGCTAGCTACTTCCTCCATTGCGCAGTGCACAGTTTGATGGTCTAATGGGATAAAGGCAGGCTCACACCACATTTTGGACTGTTCCAAATATATCATTGGTCCACAGGACTACTACTCTGCCTTACTAACCCAAATGAAGCCTATCAAAAAGTTGCTTCTACATATGAGCCATTTGTAGAAGTGGGTGACTAGAAACAAGCTTTTTAAAAATGGTTATTTTTGTCTTAGGGGAAATTCAAAATAGAAATACTTGAGAATAAGATACAAACTCCACCAAATGCTTTACTATAATTTTAGTTACATAAATTCACTTCAGATTGTGTTCCATAGACAGTTTAAATGTTATATTTGGCATTTTGACACAGACAGCAACTTCAACAGGGACATCTGCAAATGTTTGACATTGTATTATATTCTATTTCTGATAGAGGAATAGAATGTAAAACATGACACAACTTTCACACATTATGCTGAAAGAATGTTTCCTAGATTTAATTCCCCCAAAATGCTATGTGCATCAACCTCCAATAAATGAAGTATTAATTATTGCCATACTTTCTAAAGCTCACAGCACAATTCATTACAAATAGCCAGGTATGGCAAAAGCCCACACATCTGAGGTTTTCTGACACAGGAACACAGAAGAATGTGTAACATCAGAAGACGTAACATCAAGGTTCTCTAATCAGCAAATAATTTTCTTAGTTTCAGGAACTTGTCATAATGTGACCATAAAGGCAGACTATCAACTACAAACTGTGCTTATCAGTTTAATTTCTAATAGAGAGATTAAAAACTACTCCCAACTTGTTGAATAGCTCATTTTCCGTCAACAGGAGCTCTGCAAATGTTTCTAGGGAAAGACAAACATCCTAAGTCTGCCAAACAAATGTCTTTCAGCTTTGTTGTGGTCTCGTCCTTTGACTGTAAGTTGTGTTAGATACAGGGAAAGAATTTAAGACTGCCAGTGGACAAACAGAGCAAAAAGAAAATCAGCAACGGAAACACAGACACATACCGAGTAATAATCTTGAATCAATTTTACTTGAACTTTATTATGCTGATACATCTAAAACAACATGGATTGGGGAAATAGGGAACCAACTTTCAAGCCAACTCTTTGAATAAACTGAAAGACAGACGACAAAGTGTTCCTGCATTAGCTACTGCAAGAGTTTCAGTAACAAAGGATTTCAAAAACGCTCAAAAAAAAAAGTTTGCTAAAAAGCAAGTCAGTACACTAGTCAGATGCAGAGCACATTTCCTGACCTCCTTCCCCTCAAAGCAGGGAGGCTTTTCACAAGATGTTCTCCCAAGCCAGCTCAAGCTTTAACTGTATATTAGGCTCCTCCTGATAACTGCTGATATGTCCTATATATAATTAGGAGCCCCAGTCAGGAAGCCTTTACACAATACAAGTTTGCACCAAATAGCATGCAACTTCAAAATACATATTACAAACAAAAAAGTCTGTGTATTTTAAATTCTCATACCTTCCTTGCACTTTTTAAAACAGATTGACCAAAAGTCAGAAATAACTTGGTGCATATTAAAATTTAGTTTAAGAACTCTAAAAAGGTTTTACAAAAGAAGGTCCAAACAAGTGGCAAAACATCTGCACATAATGAACAAAAAAATTTGGCTGAGGAGCCAAGTTCTAAAAAAAGGAAAATGAGAAGTGATTTAGTGCTATTACATGGGCTTAGTAAAAAAATCTTGCATATAATGGCATTGCTAATTCAAAAGAAAAAAAAACAAACAACTTTTTTTTGGTCTAGAAGGAAGTGAGCTACTGTAGCATCAACACTCGTTTCTAGTGAGACCGACATTCACTGGGATCGGGTACACAAGTACATTTGGGAGAATAATGATTATGACTAACAACACTAGCATGGGAAAAAAGCTCTAAGAATTCCCTTTTCTTTTAAGGCAGGGAAGTACCAACTACAGTTTCCTCTTCGCTAAGCAAAAGCAGTAGAGCTGTAATTAGCTCCTAAAACAAGAGTGAGGAGTAGCTGCATGTGGCTACCACAGACTTCCCCAGCAGCACACAGCCCCTCACCGCTCTGAAAAACTGCACTGCTGAAAGTTTAACCATCAAATCTGCAGCCACCCGCAGCTCACTGCGAACTACTAATCTAGACAGCAAGGCATCCCTTAACAAGGGTAACTCCCCTCTGGCAGCAGAAGTATCGGTGTGGAAGACGTAAGACAGAAATCGGGATCAGAAACCTTAATCACCACTCGTTTCACCACCTGAGGATGAGTAGGATATGCAGACACTCTACACCACACCCTCTTCTCGGCACAGCCCTTCCCTCCCCACCATACCTCACATATTTCATCACTCCCTCCAGAAGTGCAAGATGAGAAGCACTTGCATCTCAGCTTGCCCTGAATCTACAGGTCATGCGTGCAGTTTGCTTCAAATGCGCTGCGACTACGGCAGTGCTGATAGCCCTGGGGGAAACGGGCGAGAGCTTTCGAAAAAAGCCTCGGTGAAGCAAAATCGATAAGTAATGCACTGTGTATTTACTGTTTACTATGATAAGTAGGTGCTTAAAATTAAGCAAATGACTTCCCACTTCTGAATCATGCACACCGATACATCTTGCTAAACCTTCTGTGCTCATAGAACAATTGAGCTTAGAGAAGTGAACACATTAGCAATCTCTCTCCCCAACTCTGCTCAGATTTCTACCCCACTATTCTGTACTATTCTTCCAGACTCCCATTCAAAGGACCTAACGGTAGAAAATACTGACTTATAAAATTAGATTATAAGGTGTAATTTGTAAGTTGTAGATAAAAACGAAATGACAACTGAGACATAAGTGGAGACCAAACAGGCTGAGACCAGGAACCAAAGAGTCAACAAGCACACTTCCAACCAGTGGTTTTGCCAACTGAACTCCAGTGACTGGTGAAAGGTTGGCTTTGTACCTGACTATTAGCTCAAGCTGGCATTAAGACACAGCCTCCAGATAACACCATCTGAATGAGAAAAATTTTACTTGTTTTTTTCCCCCTCTGAAAATACAGCCTCTCTACTTTTCTCTGACCATTTTCTCCATGCTCAGTGACCCCTCCCCTTCTTATCACAGCTTTTGTTTCTCTTCCAAGTGCACCAAGCAGTTAATATATATATTTTTTTAAGGTATTCCAATTTGCACAGATCTTCTGCACAAATCCACTTTATCTAAATCAACATATTACTTAATTTGCGTTTCATTTCTTCCCTGATTTGCCAGAAATTAGTAACAACGTCAGGAATTAAGCTGAAAAAATTCTGAGAAAACTGCAACCACCTTATCTACTTTTATATAGTCTACAGGGGCAGTAGGAGGTAACGATGTTACTTCTTGCTAAGATGACGGTGCCTTTCTTCTGTAGGCTGTTCTCTGCCTCTCAACCAAACCATACAATGCAAGAACCTGTGTATTTTTCAAAATTAATGGTGAAAAAGTAAACTGGATAAAAACAGCTTGTCACACAATCTTTTCAGTATTTGCATAAAATCCAAATGTGTATATTCTGCAGTTTACTCTGGTTATGTAATTTAATTTTGTTTGTAGGTAAGTTCTAGGTAATCTCTCGTTCAAACAGAAATATTGCAAGGAGCTTTTTTTTTTCCAAATCAAAGTACTCAAAAGTAAATAAAAAGCCTTTGACTGCAGCACTTAAAAGGACAGAGTTATAAAAGTCCTAGGTAAAAGTGACATTTAAATGTACTTCCTGCAGGCACTCCAAAGCAGATTGGCTTGCTTGATGAAAGAGTAGGGTTTATCACTACTTACTAAAATAGATAAGGCAATACAACCATAATGGCACATTAAACATTTGAGGGTAGAGGGAAGAAACCAGAACAGCCATGCTCCAAGTTATTCCATAAAACTGTAGCACCTTTTCTGCTGAAAACTATGTGAAAGCCATAGACACTGCTTGGCCTTCAATCCAGATGCAACGTTTTCAAGGCCAGTTTAAGAAGACAGAACATACGCTTTCTATTTGTAAGCTCAACAAAATGACCAGCATGAAGGAGACACAGGCATGACACCAAACCACGAACATCCTCGCTGCAGTTAGACTACATTTGTGAGAAAGGAAATGGCTAACACCACCTCCTTCTGTTTGCAGCTCCATATGAGCTCATCTATAGAACAGTATATGCAGCTTGAACAACTGCAAAATCGTCAAAAATATCTGTTAAAAAAACAGTTAAATACAGTAGTTAAATGTGTGCAAGGTATGCAGTGCTTCAGATTCTCTGGCATAGGCATTCAAGATTAATGAAGGAGGTGGTAAAAGGAAACAAGTTATAATACAAGCTGAAAGATTAAATGCAAAAACCTACCTTTTGTAGACTAGTTGGATTCAGCTGTGTTTTGTCAATTATTTTTATGGCAACCTAAAGGAAGAGTTCATAATCAGTATTTTCCATATGAACAATTGTAGCTTTACAAGAAGGACAAAACCAGTAACAAATGGAAAGCATGAAAATCACACAAAAATACTCAAGTTTCTTCAGAAAATTATGTACCTGTATTCAGTTCTAAGCTGAAAGCATTTGGAATTAATGACTAAAGTATAATTTATTTCTACTTCAACAAATTAAAAAGGAGAGTGGAAAAAAAATTGTATTTTTAAGGCAGCTAAGACAAGACAAGCTCACTTAGTCTTTTGCTTCACAATAAGATCATCACATATTACAGTGGAAATTCCAATACCAGACAGTACCCTGACAGAGAACAGGGTGCCTACAGATGATATTTACACAGTATAATTACACTACAGATTACACAGTACTAACTGTGCATTGGCAGTTTATGAATATGCTTCTAAAAGCAAAGATTTCAGAGCAAATTGAAAATAATGCAACATAAATTTTGCAAAAACTAAGTTCACCTTTGGAAATTCACTGAATATTTGTATCAGTTTGCTCCCTGATGGATATAAAAGGAAATATTACTTGTGGGTCATCAAAAACCCATTGGCTATACTGCAAAAATTTGAGAATTTAATTCCTTTACTGATTCTCACCTTCTTGGTAAATACTTCACAGAAATGCTAAAGAACAAAGTGAAAATTTCACAAAATAATCAAAAGAAATTCAGTACCATGGTAACTAGTCAGAGCCTGAAGATTTGAGACAATGAATAGGCAGAGATGAGCCTCAGTGCAATATAATTTGGATACAGGCTGAGTTAAAACACGAAGAAGGAATCTTTCTAGAATTACTTGCCAATTGGTATTTTTCCTTTCTAAATTAGAAGCTAAACATACCAGAAGAAACTCTGCAGAAGCCAAGGAGATGGTGCCTCTCAAAGAGGCAAGATGCTGCAACTCAGCTGATTATAATATTTCACTGGTACAAAGAAAGGGCTCTCAATTCCCCTTGAATTTTTGGCTCAAATAGTAGACACTGCTCCTTCCTATGCCACAGCTCCCATTTCCCTGCATCACTGTGTGCCATCTTTGTCATCTCATTAACTTGGGCTTGCCAACATATGGAACACAGAAAATCTTACACCAAAACAATTTTATTTCCCTATGTTCAAGTGCAAAAACACATGGATGGGTCGCCACGATGGGGTAAGAGGGTAAGAGGTGAACAGTGTTCAATGCCTGGGTGTGTCACAGACTTACATGATATATATGGTGCTTTCTGAAACTGAGATTCAAGATTTATTTTGAGCCCTTCTAGATGCAAGATATGGTGAAATATTACCAAGAAACTATGTAAGAATATTTTTGCTTTGGGGAATATTTTCTTCTAAGGTATGTTACCAAAATTACAGATGACTATTTCCCAAGGCGAAATTCCATTACAAAATCTTGAGAAAGCACTTCAAAAATACAAACGAAAGACATACACATTAAGCAATAGGTGTTTTTATATTAGCAGTTGTATATGAAACCAAGAAAGATTTTTATCTCTACCTCTATGCCTGTTGAACTGTTCTCATGTAGGTTAACAGTTACTTTCTGCAATCTCTTAAATTCAGACTAGATGTAGACCACTACCTTTTTCGACAGCAGATTAATATTATTTGAAAGTCATCTGGTGTCTCAAGACTACCTATGCCACAGAATATGGCTGTTTGCTTAAGTGCATTTCACTCAGGAAAAGTTGCATTTGTGTTCCGATCTCTACTATTCTCAGCAATCTTTGAAAGATTTAAACTTGTTTCAACCCATGAAGTCTTAAGGCACTGGGTTTCAGTGAAACACACCTCACCTCTCGCTCTGTGCGCTAGTGCCAGATGAACTGAGAGTTCTCTGACACTGGCAAACAAATTCAGCCCTGGAGATACAGGGAAGGCACACACCTCAATTTTCTGAAAGGTAGATACACAGGACTGTTCAGTCCACTAATTATAGCCTTAAAGGCAGGATGAATTTGGAGAACTCCTATCCACTTGAACACTAGCAGTACAATGTGTTAACAATGACTTTAAGAGCTTGAACTGCTTTCAGAACAGGGGACAATTTCAGGCCCCTTGATAAGGTCTCCAAACCACAAACAAAGGGAGGAGGGAGGCTGCCCTCAAGAATATTCCTGATGAGCCTGAGAAAGAAAATCTTGTTTTTCTAAGCATAGTTAGTAAAGCATCAAATTGCCTTCTAAAGCAGAGACTTTGCTCTCTTTACACAAAGCAAATTTGGAAAGATTTCAAGCATTGTGTGCAATGGCCAATGTTGGAGGAATGAAAGTCCACCTACATCATTACATTGTTGCAGGAGTCATGATATTCTGAGAGATTATTAGCAGAATTAAAACTGACTTTGCTTTCGCCATGCACGATAACGTGACTTAAAAAACTCTCCCTACATTAGTTAAAGCAATCAAAAAAAGCTGAGACACTGAGCAAACTGACCAAACTGCTACCATGCAGATTATTTTCTCCCTCTTAAATTTCACTGTTTTTTTCCAAGGGAAAAGAAAAAAAAAAGACAACAATGGATTCCTTGGAGTCAGACTTGGATCCTGAAAGAATTCTGTCTTACTAGAAAACTTTAACTTCCTGGCTATTAACTGAATACTGCCTTTACCAAACAGAAGGGTCCATATGTTTTTGGCTGTGATTCCAACCACCTTGGAAGCAGCAAAAGGTAGTTTTATCTTTTAGATTAATTTTGGCAAGTATGGAAAATTTGTCAGAGGAAATAACCTTTGATAAGTTAGAACAGAAAATACATGGCTTAAAGTCAAAGAGTTAACAAAAGCAGATTTACAATGAAGATTCTTGATTTCCAATGGGAAGACAGACTACAAATAACATTCTCCTAGACAGAGGATCTCAAAAGAGTATAACTCCAAACACCAGCTGTAATGCAGGGAATCTAACCCTCCCTCCATTTCTTTGCAGTGAACAGGACATTCATTCCTTGGCAGGACAATTCAACCCCCCCCAAGTTAGCCCGATGTTCTGATCATCCCCCGAAAGGCTGCACATTTCTCCCTTCCTGTAATTTGAGGGTAGGCTCTCATTCTGCAGATACATTCTGAAGATGGAAATGGAAAAAATCCTGAAATTTACTCCGGTTGGAAACATGAAAGCTGTTATCTCAAGCAAAAGGAAAATTTGTAGGGAAGGACTCCAGATGTAAGGAGATGAGTAACTACCCTAGAAGAATGCTTGAACAAACATACCCTCCCCCCAAGAAGTGACAGGGAAGTGCTGATCTGATGCATGATTTAGAAGTTATTCAGTGCAGAGATATAAAAAAGGAATTGCCATAAAGTGAAACGGAACTGGACTCTTAAAAGGACATTAGGAATAGACACAGATAACAACGAGAAGATAAATAGGGTTAAAATACAGCAATGATACAGTAGACAAGAAAACTCGTTTAAGTGTGACTCCCGAAACTAAATATTTTATTTTAGGTTTCAGTATGTAAGGTGGAAAAAGGAACAGGAACAAAGACAGGATAGCCAGCAGGAATGAGTGTATAAGACAGGAAGTCACAAATTCAGGAAGATGAGTGCTGTCTGGTTGAGGCCAGACTGAGAAAATTATCCCAGAATTAAGAGTGGTTTAAAGAAAAAAAAGCATTCCTGCAGCAGAGTTTCTAACATTATCAAGTACAAAATGGCAGCATAGCTTTAGAAATTATCAGATAATTTTATTTATTTATTTTTAAGGGAGAAGTGAAGAAAGCATCTACTAGCCTTCTAGCAGAGCCGTTTATCACTAAATTCTTGAGCTCAAAGCTTGCAGGGAAAAAGCAGGGAAACAGAGAGAAGGGTTAAAAGTAACATATTTCCCTACTGCTAATTGCACCTGATGGAAACACACCAGGTATGGCTATCTCAACTACTGTAAAACCTCATTTAGGAGGACACATCGAATTTACTGAACTAGATAAGCTGAAATGTACACAGATCTGTTAATGAACAAAAACCACAACTGGGTAAGGAGATATCAGGTTGGAAATAAATGAGTAAGAGTTTTTCAAGGATCATACTTGTGACCAATCTTGTTTAATATCTGTATCAGTGGCCTTGACACAGGAAGTCAAATCATAACAATTAAGTTTGTTGAAGGAGTTAAGAGGCACTGTCACATACAATGGAAAAGTGATACAAACAACCTTGGAGATGAGAATTAGCAAAGAAAGTGAGATTCAGCAAAGTACAAGGTGCTGTTGATGATCACAACCAAAACAAACATCAATGTGACAGCTGTGAAAAATGTAAGCGCAATCTAAAGATGGATCAGATAAATATTTCTGTAAGGGCAAGGATGAATTAATGACGCTGGGGATATTGTTATCCAGCACGTTGTGAACAATCGTGGTCATATACATCTAAAATACGAAAATTATCAATGCTGTATACTTCACCTAGCAGGAAAATAAACTTTTGCACATTTCTCCTACAAAAAGAAAAATAGTTTACAATACCTTCAAGATATTCCTGTAAAAGTAATTTAATTGTTTCCTATAAAGGAATGCACTCTTTTAGGTAACCTGGACCAATGGCCAGATCCTTGAAAGTATTTATGCTCTTAATTGATTGAATTACACCTATTCCATGAGAGTTGAAGAAACTTAGTACCTAAATCTTTCCAAGTTTGGCCAAAAATTTTACACCATAACATGATGTGTTGAACTTTCAAACAATAACAAATCAAAGGTCAAGACCCAGTTATGTGAAAATAAAAGAAACCGTACCACAGTTTTTGCAAAGCAATGTGTGACAAAGGCCCCAAAAAGGCCACATGATACTAACAGCAAAGAAATACTAACCAAGCATTTCCTGCGTTAAGTATCAGTAAAAAGAGGAGGAAATTTAAGTGAAAAGCAGTTAACTGAAAACTTTGTCTAGAAAAGAGCACTAGCTTTAACACTAGAAGACAACTGCTGATCACCGGAACTGACAGCTTAAAAAAGACATCATCAATAATCCCTCCCTCTCAGCAACTCTTGCAAAATGGTATCTCCTCAGTTCCTCCTATGAGTTCCATATTAACTCAGAAAGAGAAATTCCCCTAAAGCGCTGTAGTCAACTACTTAGCTTTCTTTAAAGATTTTTGCCGATATCAACAAACATTTAATTAATTAGACAGGTTTGGCAAGAATAGGTCAACAAGGAGTTTCTTTTTCAACAAGGAGTTTCTTTTTCAGTATGTAGTGTTACTATTAGTACAAATAGTGCCAAGATACACCTGCTGTAACAAGCAAACAGCGATATAGCTCACCAAATCAGAACCATCATTAGGTACAAGTTATTAATTACACTACTATGGCATGCAGAAACTAATTACGGAGCTGGGTTAGACACTATGAAGAGATACAAGAGAAAGCTTGTCTACACCACACAGCAGAGCAGCAGACCCACAAGCCAGCTCTGAACAAACTGGAATGTCTTCCCAAGGCAGCCCAGCACTGCAGACGCTAGCACAACTCCTGGGAGATGCGTAGCTCTGTCCAGGAAATTCTGCGGTTGGGTTACTCAGATCAAGCAGAGCAACATAATCAAGAAGGTATATTAATTGCCATTCCTGATTTCACTTCCAATACAGCCCTGCACTTTGCAGCGTAGCAACACCAAGAAGCAATCTTTCCAGCAAGCTTATTTAATTGCCGTATATTTAGCCCTTTTTCAGGAATGGAGGATTTAGCTGAGAATTCTAGTAGCAAACTTGGACACAATTCAGACATGCAGGGACTTGTCAAAAACACATGTTTGAGACCATTTTCAAGAGCAGTTGTTTAGGGATCATTAGAAATAGAAAACTGGATTCTCTGTTTAGTATTTTTTTTCTGCATCAGCGACAATATCTTTAGTAAGAAGTGCTAAATGTTCACAGACTTGGACGGCGCTATTCTAAGAGAATATTCAAATCCAATACAATTCAGTGTTGTTTACACTCATACCACTTTACCTCTCTGCCTGTAAGGATGTGCCTTGCCAGTTTTACTTTTGCAAAATTCCCCTTTCCAATCGTTTTGAGGAGTCTGTAATTTCCAATATGCGGCTGCTCATCTGCACAGGAAGCTATAGAATTCCTGCAACGAGCTCCGGACCGCCCAGTTCGAGAGGAAACTTCCTGCCGTCCATCTCCATGGGACATGTGCTGCAAGAAAAACATACACAGATAAGGCTGAGAAATAAAGAAAAAACCATAAATAATGAGAAGCATACAACATTCAAAAACATCAGCAACTCCTCTGAAGAATCCTTCAAAGGATCCCGCTCAAACTTCAGATTCTCACTGAGCTTTGCTGTAACGGGGACAACAAAGAGGCTCTGAGTTCGTAATGCAGTATCTATTCCATAACCTGGTAAAGAGCAAGTGCATCTTCAGCTGAACTGAGGAACACGGAAGCATTTTTAGGCAATGTACATGGACTACAGAATCAGAGTTAGGGAACACCGAAGTGTTTGACATTATTTCCTGTTTGAGTTACTTTGCCTAACTACAGCAGGAAAGCCTTCTGAAAGGAGACATGAACAAAGCTTTTCCAAAAGCAGACAGTAAAATGTTCAACCTTATTGGACACTTTAATACTACTGATAAAACAAAAATTCCTCTCCGAGAGGGTTGCTTTTTTCTCTTGTGCTGGGATTCTTGTTCCTACAAAACTTCATGACCAAAAATATCCCAAACAGCCTGGAGAACAGGGGAAGAAATCTTACCTAACATACAGAAACCTCAGATATTAATAGGCTGAGCATCAGTTAGGGAGACCTCGGATACTGCCTGGGATCTGTTAAGTTCCTTTCACTTAGTTTCTCTCAACAGCTATTAATTGTAAAAATGAATGGGTATATAACCATAATATTCTTTATTTATTCATTAGATCACATGGCTAGGGTAACAGTAAAGTACTTTTTCATTTCCTGGTAGGTAGCCTGTTTCTGAAAGAGCAGGTCCCCCTCATGTCCCTTAGCTCTCAGCTCATGCTTGAGGTCCACACACCACGTTCACTAATTAAAGCATTAGTCAGAAATGCTCAGTAGTCTGCAAATGCGGAGCAAATGTTCAGCTACGCAGAAGATGACAGGCTAAATTTACTGCCATCCCAGAATTCCCGCATCGTGCTCTCTGCCTCTAGAGGAGGTTCAGGACAAAAAGCAGAAGATACTCTTGTTTAATTCTTTCCTCTTAAAATGTTACATTTTCTAGCTGTCTCCACTCATTTTTTCTGTTGATTATATAGTTCTCTGAAACAACAAGAAGTTGAAGCCTTAGCCTCAATTAAATCTTTGCTATAACCCAAATGCCAAAGAAGCCTATGTTCTGTTCAAACTCTACCCAAGAACACAGCTCAGTTTAGAAGACAAAACTTCAAGGTTCCTTCAAAGTAGTCATAAGTATTTAGAGGCTTAGCTAACATGCTATTTGTTTCAGTGTGTGAGTATCAAATACCCCTTTATTTAGAAAAACATAATTATTAGGTATCTGTTACATCAATATGCAATGAAGATTTGCATCAATGTGCCCAGGTATCTGCTTAATTGTAATATATTATTCGTGGCTTCATCTTTTCTATAAAAGCACCACTTTTAGAGAAGGGGGTCTTTAAATGTATATTCCATAGGTGAGAATATATTGAACTTCTGTTGGAGATACCATTCTTGTTAGCCACTGGCAGAAGAAAGTAAGTTTTGTTCCATGTCTTTTCTACTACTTTGGGAATTCAAGCATAAGGATGCTGTTCACCACGTCAGAAATCAAAAAATCAGCAGATATATTAGCCTACAAGAAGTAGAGGTATTCTATTCTATTAGAATAGAACTGCAGTCTTGATGCACATACATTTTTGTAGAGACTTAACATTCCATGTTTGGAGCCTTAATATGGCACCCAAGTCAAAAGAAAAATTAAAGCACAACTCAAATAGCTAGAAGAATTCTAATTCTATTCTATTTAGAGGTATTTTTTTCCTCTCAAGTTGTCTAAGCATGCTGTCCTGTTTCTTAAACAAAAACTACATTTTCTCTTTGACTCGAGTACACTTTCTGTATTCCACTATAGTGTTTTTTATTTCCCAAACATTGCAATAGCTTTCTCTCTCTCCATGAGGTCTATATCGTATTCAGTAGCAAAGTGTTATCTCCATTTGTCCTACACCCCCTTCTGTTCTTTCCAACACTTCCCATGTTACATATTTCAGTCCCAAAGGGCCCCATCCAGTTACCTATCCCTCCAACTCCTTTTTGTGCTAGCTGTAGTTCTTCTACTACTACTCTTGCTGAAACCCAACAGAGACAGCCAAAAACCTGGCATACAGCAACACTCAGTCTGAAAAATCACTGCAGCAAAGGGATGAGAGATTGTAACTGAAGAGCTAACAACCATGGTACAGGCACAAATGAAAAAAACACACGCTTGCATGACACTTGGCAAGTTCACACTCTATTTAATAACCTGATGTAACCTTGTGACCATATACTCTGGCATCTTAAGTTCCTTGGTTTGTTAATTTGAGGGCAACAGCTGTGATCAAATTATTTTTAAAAAGACATTCATTTCATTTAAGAAATGCTGCTGATAGGCAGGCTATAGCAACTTTTGGAAAATTGTTTCAACACTTACTATTAAAAAGAAAACATACCAAAAATGTGGTGCATATAACGTTTTAGTATCAATCTGGCTTTAGCTTCTCTTTATGGCCTGGTTACTACATTGTTACCAGACTTCTACTTCCAACGTAGCACTTAAGCATATACATATATTGAACTCCCTAAACAGGCTGCTGTAAGAATGATTAAAGACTAGGAAACACTTCTTGTAGTTCTTTTCAGAACCCTCTCCAATTTTTTCAACATCTTTTTGTAGGGTTCATGCTAGAACTTGGACAAGCCACACCAACAGCAGTCACAGTAGGACTGAACGCAGATTACATCTTCTCTTCAATGCTCCACTGAAGGGCATCTGTATCTGACCACCCAGAACTAACCCCAACTCTTTTTAAGAATTATTGCTTCCCAGTCCCTTAATGCAACTTGCATACATGTGAGGAACCAGGAATGATCTCACATTTGGCTGTGGTGAAATACAGAGTTTCCTTACACGCAGCTTATTATGTGTTTCTGGTGATTGCCAGATTATTGAATATGGCAGGATGGGCCAATCTCTATCCTAGCTTTTAGGAGCAGTAGTAAACATTTCTTCCAAACCACTAATAAATGGCACAGGAACAAAAAGCACATCCATAACAAGATTCAGTAGAAATTTGAGTGCCTGATAACAATTCCTTGTTTTCAATAATATCTCAAGACCTATAGCAGCTGGATAAGTGCTTACCAATCGAGCATTCTCAAGGAGAGGATCGACAAGACCAACTGCCCAGCTGAAGAAACTCCTGAAGCCAGTGAAATCCTGTGTCAACAGCTTCACTGTTCCGCATGCCATTAATGCCAAGCTGGCACTAGTTGTTCAGGCCATCCTCTTCATCCCTGCATGTAGTGGCAAATCAGTGCCAACCCCCTGTGCTTCCCTAAACTTTGACTTCTAACAAACCTTGCAACAGACAACGCAGAAAACTTCTCTGTCAGCTCCTTTGGTACCTTCAAGTGTCAAGTTATTCAGACCAGCTAGAAAAAAAAAAAGCAGCAACTGCTGATGCTGGATGTGAACGTCCTCCTACATTGCTATCCCCAGTAATCACGTACTGGGATGTGCGGCACAGGGCCACGAGGATGTTTCTTGGCTAGATTAGAGGAAGGCTCACTTTTTTCAAGTACAGCACCCCACGAATACAGCTGTACTACTTTACATGGCACCATACTGAGCTGATAACCTGCCTTCGAAAGGGAAGTACAGCAGCACTGTTTAGATAACGGCCCTTCCACATCTGGGCACACAGTACAGGCATGCACACTGCCTTTAGCAAGAGCCAGCCTACCTCCAAGCACGGCTTACTTGCTTAGGCTCGCCAGCATGCAGATTCAACAAGTAGGTTGCTTTTAAACCACACAAAAAACAGAAAACAGTGTCTGCACGTGCGCTGTCTTCTGCTGGAACTGACAACTGTTAGACCTGAGCTACCTTACGGTGCACTTCAGACACGGGCATCAGGTACAACATATTCCCAAACCAGGGAATCTGTGTAGAGACTATTCAGAACAGATCTTATTCATATTCTACCCTAAATAAGCAATATTAGGTAAAAGACAGATACTCCTATACTAACATATTCTATTCCATGTAGTAAAACACCCTAATTAACACATCTTGAGAGCTGCACTGTCCTCCGCTGAGGAATGAATTCTTCTGTCCTATCATTTTTTTCATGCTTTCTAGCTTTGCACTTATACAGAAGAATTAACAGCTGTGAGCTTATTTAGACTAGTGTTGATAAATTTAACACAGTCTCCTTGTATGGAGGTTTGCATTTCCACCCTAACTCTGATTATTTCTTTTCAAGAATATGACCTTTTTCAGCTGTGTTTTTGAATATCAAGCTGTGTGTTCCTAAGCAGTTCAGTTCTCTCCAACCAACTTGCTCATAGCTGTGTTCAGCTCTGTAGAAATCTGTCCATTTACAGGAATATCTAATTTGGAGTTTTATTTCACTTCACATAAGTAAATCCATCAGCAAGTCTTTCCTCTGTCAAATACAGAATTATTCTGTCGAACAGAATACAAACTTTCTAAAAACTGCAGAAAACAGCTTCCCACTTTCAACATGGATTTTTTTTTTATTATTTATGGAAATGAAGGAAGAAGAGGGCTTGGTAGCATACAGCACTAAAAGGCATAAACTCAAAACTCAGTAAAAGTGCCGCGCCCACCCAAATCATTTTCAAGAAGCCATGGTAGGTAGATGGGAAGAAAAATTAAATAGTGTAGGCAAAAAGTACAAATATAGATGGTCCAGGAAATGTTCGAGTCAGGCATTGGCTTGTAGAGCATTTGGCTGTACTTGGCTACTTCCCAGGGTAGCTTCCTCAGCAGCTACTTTGATGCAGCAAAACCATCACCACAGATTAACAGTTCCTATCTCGCCCTGGAGAAATAGCAATAGCATCCTCTGCTCTCTTAATCGAGATGCAGGTCATCTGTCTGTTCCTAAGCAGACCCTCAGCTCTGCAGATTTTGCCTCCCTCAACCTACCGACCCCCAGAGCTTTGCACTTCTTTCCCTGGTCCACATTTGTATCAATAAGAAAGGGGTTTTGTCTTAAAACCTTAACATTTAAAACAAGCGTGTTTTTATTTGTAATACATCTCCATACATTGTGGCAGGTGAGCAGCATCTCCTGGATGTGTATTCATTGTAGGCGTAACACTTGTGACACTCGCCATGCCTGGGGGACTCCCAAAATACCTCTCTTCACGCAATAGTCAGTTCAGGAAAAACTACTGTACTGCAGATGGGTAACTGAAGCAAGGAGACTGCATACTTTGTGTGGCCTTGGGCTAGCCAGTGTCACCATCTTTATTTTTTTAAAAAAAAAAAAAAGAAAAGTCTCCTAAATTGCACTCACGGCAAGACAGCACTTTCTTCTGTATCTTGGCATGCATCAGGTTCAATTTTAAAATCTTTTAAAGACTTCAAAGGCTTTTTTTTTTTTTTT
>VXAA01001078.1:273593-290286 GCA_013399115.1 Anseranas semipalmata
GGCCCCGGCCGCGTGGAGGAACGGCGGCGGCAACGCCTCGGCGAGAAACGAGGCCTCCCCTGGAGGGGGGACGTGCGGACGGGCCCCGTTGCCCACGCACGGGGCCGCTCGCCGCCTGGAAACTCGCCCGCTGTGTCACGGCGTTGGGAGCAAACGGCGCGGCCGGCAGCAAGCTCCGCTCCTCAAGCCTCCTCCCGCCAAAGCCCGTCCTTGCTGCTGGTGTCGCCGGCCCCATGGGGTCTGTGCAAGTGCGATAAAGAACGGGGCTCACGTGTGGGGAAGGCCCGTGCTATCAAAACGTGCTCCATCCGTACAGCGGTGACTCTGCACAGTCGTTTTCGGGTTTACGAGGAAGATCTTGATACAGTCATGAGTAGATCTAATTATGAATTAAAAACGAGTAAAGGAAGTAACTTGTGTGTATTCAGTGTATAGCTGGTTTAGAAACACACATCTATTTCTGTTATTTTTTTTATTTTTTTCTGGAGAAAAGGCAGAAAAAACCTCTGCAGAAAAAAATGCTAGATCGGGTAGGATTTGTAGAAACTTGGCATCTCTGGAGATCTGGCAGTGTAGTGATAATATTTTGTCTTCCTAAAGCATAGTTTATCTGACAGACTTTATGTCTTATAAATATTTACCAGCTTAGCCTTGAAATCCATCCTACGATGTAGGTAATATTTTCCTCACTTTTAGAGACACTAGCAAGGAAAGATGGCATTTGAACACTACCCAATAAATACATTGCTTGCCTGTTACTTTATCATCAGGACCACAAAACTCCACACCACCTCACCTGTGGAAGGAGAAACTCAGTAGATTTACATGGAGTCGTATCTTCCTTGCTCGCTCCCAGGCTGAGCTAACTCCTTGCTTTGTGTCAGTGACAGGAATTTGGGGTAATTTGAATGCTTACCTCTTGTGGAAATGATCCGTGTTTGTGTAGGCACATATATCTGTCCATGTGCATATATGCTCAGCTTGCACATATCCATGGTGGAGCCGCTCTCCTTCCGCAGGAGGCAGGACCCTTTGCACTGGGAACGGAGAGGGAGTTGCCTCTATCTGGTGTGCCAAGGTCAGTCACAAAGCCTGAAGCACAGCCAGGAAAAGTATCCAAATCTGACTCTCTGCATTTGCCACAGGGCTGCTGCTTCATCGTTTTCTTTTTGGTTGCCAGTAGAATGTGTTCTCTGGAATTTGTTTATAAAAAATTGTAATTGACTTATGGCAGAGTCAGAAAAAGGTAAAAATAGACAGAGATTTACTTTGGTTGTTAACCAGATGAATGCTCTCATCCTGCATTTGTGGGAACTGCAGCTAGCATGGGAATGCTGAACTGCAAGCATCAAAGCCTGGGAGCGATTTTCAGACTGAGCTGAGTCCGCTAGTGCTGTTTGTATGTACAAACATATGCTAAGAGGCATTAAAGTATGGTGCTATATATACTTGTGTTGCCGTTCCACGGACACAGATTAGATTTTATACTATACAATTACGGATAGTTGGGTGAAAGGCCTAGACCTGCCGATGCAATAGGAGTCCTGCTATTGCATTCGGTAGAGCCCACATTTAACACTCGCAGCCCAAATAAAAAGGGGCTGCGGAGGGGGTGGTGAGGGAAGAGAGGTTGTCTGGGGAAGGAACGTTTGTTTCTTTCAGAGTCATGCTTCTGACTGGCAAAGTGATTTTGAAGAACTTTTGAAGAAAATGCTCGAGACCACAAAAATAACAGCCGCTGGTTTTGCTGTTTTGTTGCCGATAAACGGCAACATTGATTAGTGTTGGTTGTTCCATGTAGCAACCTGCAGAGGAAATGACAAATTACATAGCAGCTACTTTAGTTTTTATTTCATTGTTGCTATATTCTGCTTCTCATGTTTAGACAGATGAGTTCATTCAAAGTGTACTGATTTTCTTAGAAATTTGGCCATAGTCAAAAAAACAAACAAAAAAACAAACAAACAACAACAACAAAAAACAATTGCATGGGTTTCCTATTTCTTTGTTGCCCATAAATATTCTGCATATTATCAGGTACTACTTAAGCTGCATTAAAAAATCAGAAAGTGATTTTTTCCTATCTAAACGTTCAGAAAACTCAGAAAGAGGTCTGATAATTGAATTGTTTTTTTTTTTCTGGTTCTTGTGCTAGTGATAGTGACAGCTATTTCGTAAGTGGGACTTAGATGACAATGGTTGTATGTTATCCAGAATAGGCTGCAACTTGTGCTTTGAGCTGTACTGACTCTGTAATGCTAGCAGTTGTAAAAACTTGTTTTTGTCGGTAAAGTTGGAGAATATGACTCAAAGACACAAAGGAAGCAGCTTTGCTAGTTAAGGTGCCATTTTTGTGTCACTTTTTTGGCCATCACCACACACGGAAAACAAAAGAAAACAATATGATACAAAACAACATCATTATGTTGAAGCATTTAGATTTTTTTTTCTTCTGAACGTTAAAAGTCACAGCTAGTCTCTAAGAATCTCTTAACACTACACTGCACGTACATAGTAGATCTTAACTTTAACATTGTGATCAGAGCAAAAATGGTGGAATTGATTACAATTGCTGGACAAAATGCAAAGATTAATTTTAATGTATTCAAATGTACAGTTTTTCCGTGTTAATTCTGGAAAAAGGGTTGCATATGCAGAACTGACTGAGATATTTATATTCCCATCACCTCACTTCAGAGGCTGGGAACTGAAAGACATCAGCTGGTAGAGGCAAGTAGAAAATCAGCTAAAGTAATTGTTATAGCTGCCTTGTCCTGCACTGCGGCTATGACAGTATACACCACCGGGGAATCTGCTAAAATATTAATTCATTTTCGTTTATACAAAAATACCAGTTTAGACTGATAATTATTAACCAGATGTGACTTTTTGATGTTTCTTCAAGCCTTTACAAAACGCATTTTAAAAGCCATGGGAATGTAACCAGTATTATTCATTCTTATTCTGATGCCTTGTTTTGTTTTATTTTTTTCTTAGAAATTCTAAGACAATTCCATGCAGTGGATGATTTTTGGGACTGTTTGATCATCAGAGTTGCTTTTAAAGCTAAAATCATTATGTGTATTTGTTTTCAAAATTTTAACTTCCAGAGAATACACAATCTTAACAGTGTTTTATAATAGGAAAGAGAAATGTGTGATTTTGAAAATGGTGATAACAAAGCTGTTGATAGAAAAGTACTGACTACCATCTACAACCTGAATCAATAGTCCACGCTCAATTATAATGAGACCCAAGCGCAGCCCACTGCAAGGCCAGGGTGAAATGTATTTTTGACAGCAGAGAAAACAATGGAAAGAGAAAAGATCTGCCTCCTCAACTCTATGTCCACACTGTCACACCAGCAGAGAATGAGATCTGAAAGGTGGGATGAGATTTTTTGTGTTGGCTTCTTCCTTTGATGCATGCAGTTTTGACTTCCAAGCTTGCCTTTCCGTACACGGGAAGACCGAGTCCCTCGGGACAGCAGAACGGCCAGGGCAGTGCAGTTGCTCTGCCTTTCTCAGGTATCAGAGAGCTCAGGTGCTGGGCTGCGACTACGAGAAACCAGGAGCAAGCAGTGGTGGTGGTTCCTGGATTGCAAGCCCCAAGTAATTCCTTACCTGTCAGGCCAAGCACGCTGTGATTTGCCTGCAGAGCCATGCGGCACGGTACGTGAGACGTGGACTTTCACGATGGGATTGCTGTCAAGTGCACGAACTGCACTATTTCCACCGCCCTGTGACGCAAAGCCTGCGTGGATCACAGGCTGTGGGACAGAATCACACTGCTCTGGAGAGCCAGGTGAGAGCGTTGTTCGGGCAGGTTGGCACAAGGTCAGTGTTGGGAAAATTGAGAGAATCGAAAATATCTCCTTAGCTTTCCATAAACCCAATGCCTTGCGGGTTATAAAGGAAACACCAGGACAAGTAGTCAGTTGGCAGTCATGCTCTGAACTTGACTCTATGTTTGAAGCTAAAATAGGTGTTTTATAACAACCCTTTTCTACTCCTACTAGTATGTGACCCCAGCAAAGCTGCATCTTAAACATAAATCCTTTCGGATGCCTTGCCATCTGAGTCAGGCGTGTTACTGTTCCTCCTACACCGCTTCCTGTGTGGTTAATACTGAATCAAAGACTCCATTCACAATGATGGGAAAAGAATAGATGACTCTAGTACACGTAATGTTTTCAAGTGCAAATTAATAATTGGTGTGCCTGAGCTTTAGTGGGAAGCCATTGTTTGGTAGCAGCGAGATAAATTCCAGGCTTTTTGGGCACAGGTTATCTAAAAATGGTATAGCCCACGCTTGTTCAAAAAGGAACATCTAAAATTGTCGACAGGCTAATGGAAAGTACGCAGCTCGGCTGAAATTCCCAGGGCCCACAGTAAGCCCCAGGAGCTGGGTTTTGCCAGGGGAGATGTGCCAAGAAGATGTTTGACAGAGCTTCCTTCTCCATCTCCAGCCCAGAGCATTGGGCATCCACCCAGCAGCTCACGCCTGTAATAACCATACACACCTTCACGCGAATTAATGGTCCGCAGAGCCTCTGAGCTGCCATCCCTGATGATTACACCCTTCTCCAGAGACCTCTAAGTGTGTCTGCACAGACAGTTAAGTGTACGCACACACCCACTTCTAAGTCCAGACTGTTTATGCGAGAGCGTGCATTCAAGTAGGAACTTGGGCTGAGCCCAGTGGTCTCTGAAGGTGCCCTGGGTGAAGGCTCAGGTTCTTGCTCTCTGCAAGGCTTTGGCAGAACCAAGCGCCGAAGTCCCTCTGCGGATTTCCCTGAAGTAACTTGCATTTGATTTAGATCTTATCTTTCAGGAAAAAATCTTTCATCTTCATTTACATATTGCCAGTGGCAAGGAAGCCATGAGCAATCTGGGAAAACAGTTCATGTCATTGTGTACCCTTACGTTTAGAAATGCTTGCTTCTGCTCAGAATATACCTAATGGCAGCTTCCAGCTACTGAATCTCTCCTACATTTGTCTATTGGATGATCAGATGTTCACTCCCAGCCAGGACTGGGCTCACCCCGTAGCCATCTCTTTAAGAGACTGAAGAGATTTAAATCCTGGGGTCCATCACCAAAATTCATCCTATTCAATTTTGTAAGCATTAGCATGCATGTTTTCTCTCATTTGTCTCTACCTTATCAGTCTGCCTGTGCTGTGGATACCAGACATGAACATGGTATTCCAGCTGTAATAACACAAAACCCAAATACAGATGTGATATAACTTATTTTGCTGATGCCACAGTCAAAGAACCCCTTTAGCCCTTTTGGATACAGTAACTGAACTCTGGAAACCTACGTTCAGCTGTGACTCACATGCCCTTTCAATATCTCTGACCCTTCCCCTCCACACACATAGAGTCTCCTGTCTTGAAAGTATGCTTTATTTTTCCTACAAGTATAATTTTAACTTTGGTCGCAGTAAAATGTGCATCACTCACTTGCACTCAATTTTGGAAACTGTTTTGCTTTGCCCCAGTGACACATCTTTTAATATTTCCACTTCTTCTCTCCATCTTGGGGTCATCTGCAAGGCTTATCAGTAACCCTTTCTGTTTCTTTATGGTCCTTGATAAAAATATGAATTGGTGCAGATCAAGAACCAGTTGTGCTGTGTTACAGCACCGTATTGCGTTTTTCTGCCAATAAAAAATGGTTTCATAAGTAATTGCCACTTTGAATGTTCACACAATGCACCAGGCATCCCAGGGTGGGGAAGGGCTGGAGGGAAAATAAACAACTCAGAGAAAAACCAGCTGCTGGCAGGGGCTGAGCAAAGGGAAGGGCTGCAAGGACCGAGGGTTCAAAACCCAGCTCGGGGGATGCTGGGCCACGAAGGGAGCGGTGTCTGCTGCCCTTGGTGCCCCTGGCACCCCCTGGGAGCGGCACAGCAGCGGTGTAAGGGCCATTGGTTTGATGTCTGATATGTGTCAGTGTCATGCTGGGTTTCTGTCCTTCTGCTTTCCCAGCTACATGTTCTGCTGCAACAAGTCGAGGGCCTTAAAAAGTCAAAGTTTTTTCCATCAGCTTTGTTACCTTTATCACTCAGTCTTGCAATCTCCTCAGTAAAAGATAACAAGTCAGTTTGAAAGGGTCTCTTCCCATAAAATCCTGTTGATTGGCATTAATTACATTTCCCTCCCTTAATTCTTTGTTAATCGGGATCCATGTGAGTCATTCCATCGTACTGCTGGGACTCGTGTCAGGGAGACAGGCCTATAAATACTTACATCTTTCTATCTACCTTTTTGATAAACTTCACGACGTTTGCTTTCCTTTGGAGCTTCCCCAGTGTCCAGAAAGTTACTGGTGACCGCACGCAGCTGCAGCGCTGCGTTGATGCGTTAGGGAATACATCCTTGATAATCACCTGACAAAGCCAGGCACATTACATATTCTACCGAAGCAAAGGGTTTTTGAACAATGAATTAATGTTACAGTCATGAACAACCTTGCAAAAGCACAGGAAGATTTACTTTGCCTGTTTATCTTGAGTTTCTGTATCGTGATAGAGCACCATGACTACAAAGGGTCTTTTTTAAATGGACAAATGATTTTAAAAAAGGATTTATAGCAGAACAGCTAGAGGGCTGCACAGCACAGATGGATTTTGTGTATGGTCTTCCATACATAAAATACACTTTGCTCTTCCAGTACTAAATCACCTTTTGCCTTCCATTCTCCTCAAACGCTGACAGCGACCCAGGAAATGAAGAAACAGTCCTGCTGTTACAGTAGATGTGTAGTAACATCATCACTTTTTTTAATTTATCATTATTTTTTAGTTTCAGAACATCAAGGAGGTGAGAAACACATAACATATTTGGGCTTGTTTCACAGGAAAAGATGAGCTGCTGATTTGAAAATATCTGGTAGAAGGTCAACAGCTTCAAATGGAATTGGAAAAAAATATCAAATTAATGCTGTTGCCACAGTCCTGATTAGAATTCACATCACACAAGAACATAAAAACACTTTTGGAGAGCGAGAGGATGTTTTATCATCTGAGCACAGTACTGTTTTCAAGATGCACAGAAGAAAAGAGCAAAATGAATTAGAACGAGTGCTTTATGATTTTTGAAATAAAAACCAGCAATTGAAAATTAGGACTGTCCCAGTTCAAACAAACACAAATAGTAAACTCAAGCCCTGCATTCTCTTGCAGCTGCATTTATCTGAATAGGTGTTGGAAGGCGCTGGCGACGGCCAGATTCCCCGCTGCCACCGCAGCCATGAGCCTGGCGAGCTCCAGGTTTGGAGCCCCGGGACGTCTTCGTCCCAAAATAGTCAGGGTAGCGGCTCTGCTCATTCCTGGCTAAGAGTGCCAGTCACAGCTTAGTGTTTCTTCGCTGATGACAAAGAACATTTCAGGATTGGCTCTGCGGTCTGCATGAATCACATGGCTCCGTATGACTTGCTTGAAGTGCCCGGCGCTATATAAACCTAATAAATGAATCGTTCCCTTTGGCAATGAAGTCCGTGCATGCTGCAGGTATTCTCTGTGGAGAAAATTCAGCCTGTGGTGTGGAGCTGAAGAGTTTTCTCATCTTTTGTATATCTTGTATTGATTTTCTTCCTACATGTTATACAGCATCACATGATTTACAGGTGAACGCGATTACAAACATATTGCATTAATTACCATTCATTGCTTTTCTTCCCTCCACTTTCGCCCGTCCCTGTTTTAGCCTGGTACTTCTCCTGGGACTTGTTTGACCAAGGTCTCCTTTCACCACTCATAAAACCCCTCTCCTGCAGGAGTGCCGCAGGAAGGCAGGGAGCCCCGGGATGCTGCAGCCAGCTGAGGGCTCCCTGCATCCTGGGGTGCTGCCTATGGGGGTACTGCACCCCTCGCTCGCCCGCCTTTACTTCCCACTTTGCCGTCTATCTTCTCCCTCGCCTCTCTGCAACAAAGCAATAAGTCTTGCTGGCAGGACTTACCCTTGCTAGTACAAGATCCCGTTGAGCCTATAAAGGCTTCCCAGCATTGCCCAAGATTGCCAACAGAAACATTCCCTTACCCATTTATAGGAGATGCTGCATATGGTGTTAATATGACTATTAACACCCTTAATGTTTCTCCCACTAACATTTTCTGCCTATAGACGAGTTTTTGTATTTTCTATTGGTTCTGATTTTACTTTCTTATGCGCCTACTGAAGCCTGAGCCACCTGAACTTCGAGGAGTCAGCCTTTTAAATTTTTCTAAAAATTTTCATAATAGTTTTAGATTTTTCAAGCTGATTTTGAAAAGCAAAGTAATGTTGGTGAGAAATTCAGGGCTATGACTTTTAATGCCTTAGAAACCTTTTATATTTACCTTTTTTTTTTTTTCAGTAGCAAGGTGGAAAAAAGGAAGAAGAGAGAACCAAAACACCCATGAAGAAGAACCACCAGTAATTTTTAATATAAACCCTTTGTAAGACTTTTTGAACAAAGGAGAGGTTCCTCTCTCTGGAAGCCAGCAGAATGAAAAGGACTTTGCAGATTTTTGAAGATTCAGCAAATGTTCGTTCCTATTTTTCAAACACCCCTTGCTGAAAGCACTTTTGTGCACCTCCGACAGTAGATGGAATGGTTCCAGCCCCGCCAGGGCGGGCGGCAGGCATAGCATGCCGCTGTGTGGGGCTTGCAGCAGGCCAGGAGCAGCACGGCTTCAGCGGCCCAGGGACCGGCTGGGGGGAGCAGGGAGGGAAGGAAAACGCGGGACACAAGGGAAGATCTGACAGACTGGAAAAGCACACGGGCCTGAGGAACAGGGAAGGAGCTGGTGGATGGAAAAACACCCAAACACTAACCCTGGGAGAATTTTCCTTTTGAGTAACTTCACCCCTCTCACAAGGAGGAGTGAACTGTGAGGTCCTACATTGGGTGTGATCCTTGATGTTTTAACTTCAAGTTCTTATTTTCCAGTACTGACTGCCTCCAGCAACCTTCAGATGACCTGCCAGGGCACTTGTCCCCGGGGGACGTTGCTGAAGGACCGAGGCATCAGCTGCAACCACCTGAGACCAAGCCTGAGCTCACCTGGGGCCGAAGTCCAACTGCAGCAAGTGGAGAGGGGACATTTGGAAGACATCCAAGGGCCTGGGTTGTCAGCCCTCCAGAAGAGAGGAAGGGACATTAAACTAAACTTCAAAATATTTCTTCCAGGGCAGGGAAAACATGCTGTTTCCATATGTTTGCTGTGTGTGCGCGCAATATGCTGCTGTGTCCTGTAGCCCCATGTGTCCTCCACATTCCCATGTCTTCCATGGGAAAACACAGTGCAGACTGAGTCAGGACTTTGGAAACGCGTGCCATCCTCTGCAGAGAGCAGCACTGCTGACAAATGCTATGTAAGAACCTATACACACACAAATATGTTTATATTTGTCTGTGTGTGCCTACATAACCTTCTTACTGCCTTCCTAACAGACCCTCCTGCTACCTGTAAGTGTACCCCTTGGGAACCCATGGAGGCTGTGATGTGTAATGGAGAAGGATTTATCACCTTCTCTAATATCTAAGGAAAAGACAAATACTATTTTCTAAAGTACCGCATTGTTTTTGGGCTCAGCTCTACTGCTTTTAATATTTTATGCATGTGAATATGATGTACTGCAATGAAAATATCCTTATATCTTTTTCTAGTAAGTGCATCTATCAAAACAGAGAATGATGTAGAGGAGCTCTGGGTCTGGAAGGCACAAGAATATGCATAAAAGATGAAGTCCTATTTATGTTGCTCGTGCATTTAAAAACAAAACAACAACAACAACAACAAAAAACAAACAACAACCTTCCTACATTAAAGGAACGCTCTTCAAGCTACAAAGTAAATCAGCCGGCATGTGGCCTCTCCGTGCTGGCGCATTAGGATCCAGGCTTTAGTTACAGATCCCACTGCATTTCCAGAGGAATCCCCTTTGCTTTGCTGCCAGAGTTGGCAAGGCCAGGGAGCGTGGGAGAGGGGGTGAGCAGGGGACTGCAGCCTGACCCTGGGGTGCAGGGACACTTTTTGACCCAAATCTCACCTTATTCCTGTTCCCCAGCTGTGCTGCCTCGCACAGTCTTAGCCTGGTTCATCCCAACAGCGACTGTGAAGCTCTGGGATGCTGAAGCCCAAGGGAAGTTTGTGCAACCAGCTGTAAACGCAGGGTAGAGCTGGCACACTGAGCAGCTTGGAGAACGGAAAATCGCAGAGCTGCTCGCCGGGATATGCTGGCGGTGCTGAGCTGGAGCTGGTGCCTCTACCAGGAGCAATATGCATGCATTAGCGCAATGGAGTGGGCTGATTTACCCTAAGCTCAGCAGTTAAACTGCTTTAGGGCTCACACAGGGCTACTTCAGGTCTCTCTCCAAGCAGGATTTTTGCTTAGCAGCGGTTCTGCAGGTGGGAGCCGTCCATTTTGTGTGCGGTGAGGAGCCTGGGTGGGGAGCCTTGGGGAAATAATGAAATGAGAAACGTGCAGAGGCAGCCTTCCTTCTGCATTTCCTAACTCCGGAGTGGCTGACTTCGTAACCTCGGCCTTCTCAAGGCCGCTTGCATGCGTGCTCACATCTGCACGGGCACTCCTGGGCTGCAGGGAAGCAAACTGAGCATTGGAGATGGGGCCGGGGCAGAGCCAGGGTGCCGAGGCCACCAGGCAGGAGCGTAACAGGAGCCAGCAAAGTGTTTGTCACAGCAGAAGGTTGGCATCCTCAGCGTGTTGACCAATGCGAGATTCAGGACCAGCAGGCTTCAGCTGATGGCAGAGGAGACGTGCAGGTGGGAATATTTTGTTCACCCCAGCTATTGCAGGAGACACTTCCTAACGGGGAGAAGGTGCCCTCCTTCTGTCCTATGTCCTCTGAGGCCCACCTCTTCCTCTCCTCCAGCTCCTTATCCCAACTTCCCCCTCCTTGTCCATCCCACCCCTGTCCCAGACCTTTCCCTTCCATCTCCTGGACACCCACTTGTCTTTATCTCTTCATCCCACAGCTTTCCCCAAAGGCTGAGGGCGGCCGGCAGTCAGGGCGTACTTGCGCAGCTTCATTCATGGTGGCCATGCTGGCACAGCCACTACAACACTGCATGTGGGTCATTCTGCCACGTTCTTCCCAGCAAAGATCTGGCTGGCTCCTCCTCAGCATCTCCCAACCTCACCTGTGCTGGCTCCATGGTGAGCTGCTCCCGGGAACCTGCAGGTGGGTGCCGGCACTTCTGCTGCTCTCCACCCGGCAGCTTTCTGGCCCTGCGATTCGGTTCTTTCCTGAGGAAGCTGAATGGTCTTGTGGGCTTGTAAGTGTTTCATAGCTTAATAACAGGTCGCGTTAATTCATCTTTTTGCGCCCTGCCTTTACTCTTTAGAAAGATGGAAGTCATTTTTTAAAAATAAAACTTTGCATATGCTGCATGTGGGAAGTGGTGATTTCTAGCTATGGACTGAGGGGGCAAAATTGTATAATTTAAAACTGTCTCATAAATAATGAGTCTAATGCCTGTGTTACTGTGATTTTGCACTAGCCTAAAAGCGGAGTCCTGAAGCTGAGAGTCAGCCCCAATATGTTATCGTGCCACTGCAAAGCAACTAAATGCTGGGGGACAGATCCTTGGTGGGCACAAACAAGAGGAGTTTTATTAACTGTTTTTCATTTCAGCTAATGAGCCAGGCTGTGGATCCTCTGGATGACTCAAACCGAGCACTTTTGCACCAGGAGGTAGGCTGGGGTAGGTGTGGAGCCCTGGGCAGGAATCAAGGACTGGCAAGACACCAGGAAAATATCTGCTCATCTTCACTGCCTTCGGTGCAGCTACGCCGACTTGTCCCAACCGATGACCTGGCCCCGAAGTCACAAGGCAGCACCTGAAGCTGAAGCGTGCTGCTCGGTGCCTCTGGTTTCCTGGGGAGATGCTGGCACAAGGCAGGGTGGGCCCACACCTCCAAGGGAGCAGATGTTTCCCACAGACCTGCCGATGCCCGGTCTCCATCCGGAGTACCACCTCTGCCGCTCCCCCGGGGGACCGAGACATTTGTGCTCCATTTGTAGCACACGTGTCGAAATATTGGCGGGGCGAGAAACCAAGCTAAGCCATGGCCACGCAAAGCACTCAGACAGAGCCGCCCGGGCACAGCCTGTGTCCTTCCAGCGGCTGCAAACTGCGAAGCAAAGAGGGGAAGGCGAGGCAGCCCGGTGCGGCCTGGTGCGGCCTGGCAGCTCCCCGTCCCGCGGCCGCGCGCCGCCCCGGCGAGCTTGCACAAGGGCTGCGGGGAGCTGCGTGCCGTGACACGGCGTGTGAGTCACCCGAGGCACGAGCCTTACGTAACCCTGCACGCATTTCTGGAGCACGTTGCAGCTGCAAGGGCTGCCAGGAGTCCTGACAGTGGGGAGGAGCAGGCAGGAGAAAGCGAATGCTGCTTTTCCTTTCCCCTCCTTAAGCCTGATCCCTCAGCCAAGGCCTCCTCCTTGCAGAAGTCCCTGTGCGGCTGGAGGAGCAGGGCAGCCCTCATGCGTCCTGTGGGGTGTGACCGTGGCTCCTCCAGAACAGAGGCTTCGCTGCAGTGTTTTGGGTCCGGACCCGAAATCTTCACAAACACTGTACATACCTCCAAGCCCACTGTCCTCTGCTTCTGACCTGCGGCTTTGCCCCTCTCCTCCACAGAGCGTAGGTGAGGATCAGAACAGTTTCCAAGCAAAGGGTTAAATTGCTGATTGCTTTAACTTTGAACTGAACATCTCTAAAATATTCCTCCTGCACCAGGCTCTCTCTCTCTCACAATGCAATCGACGGGTGTATTTTCACAAGCAAATGCTAATTTATGGAAGGCAAAATGTCGAGTGGTTCAGGCTCAGCTCAACCTCCATCCAGCAGCTCTCCTGGCTCCAGGAGGGACTTTCTGGACAAACCCAGGGCCAGAGCAGTGCAAAGCTCCCGCTGTGCCCAGTCCGGAGCAGGGACTCGATCCCGCGCTTGCAGCCTGCTCAGCAGCCGGTCAGCTGTACTATGGGCTGCCCCAGCACGGGGGGCACAGCAGCCACGGAGGCAATGGTCAGGCAAGGGACCAACGTGCCAGCAGCCAGCAGCCACGATGCATGGGCTTGTGCAGCCAGGAGCACAGCTCCTGCACACGCCCAGGGATGGGGACACCGGGTCCCCACAGCGCTCCCTGTCCCCGTGCTGGGGTTTGCTGGGCACAGGCGATGTGGAGGGTTTCAGGACGGAGCTCGGAGGTTGTAACCCACGGGGCAGGTTCCCAGCGGTGCTTTCTCCAAGCGTGTGCATCCTGGGCAGCACCCTCCCTGCAGAGCTGGTTAGGAAACCAAGAAAAGCCCCTCTTCTCATAGCCCAGGTGCTGCTGCTGTCAACAGGGCTTGCCTCGCTGCGGGGCCGGAGCCAGGGCGTCCCTTCCCCTCCGAGAAGCGAATCTTAATTTGGTACACGAGTGTCAACAGGTGTCGTGGAGGGAAGAGGGACGAGGGGATATTGGTGCAGCTGGAGGAAGTATTTATAGCTGCCTTTTATAATAACCATATAGATCACATCTCTGTTAACGTATGTAACACAATCGGGAACCTGAGCTTTTCATGATCCCCTGGCTGCAGGATTTCCTGTGGAATCCTCTACCGGCCGCAAAAACAAGCTAAAAATAAATGCATTAAAAACGATACACATACTGAAACATGCGCATGCCTTCGCCTCCTCACTGGCTGGTGAATTAGGTGGTGGCAATGGGAGTAGGGAAGGGGACAGCCCCTGGAAAACTCAGTAATGCCTGCCCTTGTGGGTTGAAGTCCCCAGTCAGCTCCAGGTGTGCATGAGTTGGAGCATTCACAGTAGACAGAGGTTCAGGAGCCCCCCCCCCAAAAAAGCTGAGCTGAACCTGAGCTTCCTGCCCTCTAATCACCCCAGGGTGCTGTGATTAAGTCATCACTTGCAGCAGCCACGCTGCAGGCAGCAGAGCGAGGTGGGGTGGCTCTTTCTGCAGACGAATACAGCTTCTTCGCCTTGCTGCTGCTGCTGAGCCATTACACCGCTCAGCTTGCAGTTTGTCATGCCCGATGTGCAACTGCCCTTCTTGCAGAGCACAGGCTCCTGGCTGCTGCCATCCATCAGCACCTTGGCTGTTTGCAGTATTATGCCTAATTTTTGGATCGCAATGGCACCTGCAGGAGCCCCAGAGCCCACTGCTCTGCTGTGTTGTAACCCTGGGGGCAGCTCCTGCCCCCAGCCCCGCTGTGTGCAGCCAGACCACTGTGGGCACAGCTGTGCCCTGGTGCCAGCTGCAATGTACTGGAGGTGTCACCTGAGAGCTGGGGGTGCTGGTGGTGTCACCTGCTCTCTGCTCTCTGCAGGGACCAGGTCACTTGTGCCCGCACCCCGCATGCTGCAGAGGGACCGGCCGCCTGCATTTTGGGGATGCTTCTGTGGGAGGGAGGGGGTGGCTGCCACAGCACGGGCACCAGGGAGCACAGAATGGGATTTCTGCAGCTCTTCATGAAAAATCCCTTCCCAGTGGGGCGTCTCGTGCAGAACGAGCTACAGCTGTGAGGGCTGAGCCCTGGCTTTAATTTGTGGAGTGATTTTCAAGCAGTACCAAGAGCAGGGAGGCAACTGACTGAGAGAAATAGTTCACCCTTCCTGTGCTGGTGGGGAAGAAGGCCCATGGGAATAAAGGCTGTTGCCTACCTCTGACCTGTGTTTGGAGGTCAGACCCAGCCTGCTTGGATATCACTGAAAGACGGCTAGGGAAGAGTAGGATGAAATCCATCATGCCTGGGCCAGCATCACCTCATCACGCCTGCAGTGCCAACCAGACGGGCTCTGCCTTGCTGGATAACTGGCCACCGCCATCGCCCCAGGGGTCCTGCTCCCACCCGCAGCCCCCACCAGCTGCTGGTGTGCGTGCACAGCCCGCCCCTGCCAGGTCCAGCCCCTCTGGGCAGGTGGGCTCCTGCAGAGCAGAGGCGAGGTGGGCTCGGAGCCTGCTGGGCAGCCTGGGTTCTGGTTGCTGAAGCAGCGAGCACCCACAGATGGAGTGAGAGGAGCCTGGCTGCCCTGCAACTGCCCTCAGGCCGGTGCCAAGACATCAGGACTCCAAGGAGGTGGCACTGTCCAGAAATGTGAACCTACCCCCGTTTTTTCTCCCTGCTTGGGTGCAGGTGAGGTCTCAGGTGCTGCGGCAGCGGCCGGCAGGGCAGGGTGGGTTTGGCATCTCACTTGTCCTAGGTTTGGAGTGCAAATGTTGCACAAGCTCATCCCCTGCTACGGGCAATTACTGCTTTCACAGGAGCACAAATGAGAAGAATCAGCCACAAAACACCCCTTCCTTGGGTTGATATACTCCGAATAGCATCAGGAGCACTCAGAAAGGCATGATGCTATTAGTACAAAGGGGAGGGGAAACAAAAGATTGTTTCTCAGAGCTGGATTTGGGGGGTTTTGAATCAGAAGGACACAGAGTCATCATGTGGCATTACAGCTGCTGTGGAGGCAGCCACATCAGATAGTCCTTTCCCCACCCCAGGTGGATGGACTAGACATAATCTGGTCCTCATAGGATTGCAAGGCTGGTGTTATTTTTCTTTAGAGTTAACCACGAAGGTCCCCAGTCCTGTCTCCATCCTCTATTAAATCCATTTTCCTATGAAATTGGAAACCTTGATTAATAACCTGCTAGGGGAGAGAAATCACTGGAGTCTTTCTGCTTGCCCAAGAGATGGTCCCTGCTCCAGGATAAACGTACATTTCATTTTTGTTCATATGCTTCATTTTTATTCTGCAGAAGAGAGAAAGGACTGAGCCATCTTCAAGGAAGACTACAGATTCACAGGGGAAAAAGAAAAAGCAATTTCTTTGGAAGTCATTTTCTCTTAAGAAGTTCTGTCTGCATTTTTTTATTAATAATACAACACCCTGGATGTGTCAAAAGATATGAAAATACATTTCCTGGTGGGGAGCTCCAGTCTCACAGACCCTGGCAGTACAGCTGGGTTGTCATTTGCTTCTTGGAATTTCATTTCCTAATCAACACGTCTGTGAAATCACTGTGTTTTCAAAGTCTGGCTTCCACAGCTGCTGTGATCAAAGCCCAGGGAGGTGGGGGCAGAGTGGGCAGGGGGAAACGTGCCGTCTCCATCAGCAGCCTCCCCCAGTGGGAGAGGGAGGAGAAAGCCCACGTAGCAGAGGGAACCGACACAAAGGGGGGGTGATGTCCCCACGTGGGTTTAATGTTTCAGAGGCGAACAAGAAAATAGGGATCTAGAGATCCAGCTCTCGACTTCGGTGTCCAACTGGTCTCTGCTTTAGTTTTTTTTTTTTTTTTTCCTTAATATATAAGTATTGAGTCTCTTGGGCAGCAAGAGGCAAAGGAGCAGGGGTGTGGTGAAGCTGCTGAGATGGTGGCCCCAGGCAGCTCAGCGTCCAGGGAGCATCCTCCTCTTCCAGAGCAAGGCTGGGAAACTGGGGGCAAAACAGCCAATTCCCACACAGCGGGTCTCACAGGTATCCAGCGATACTCAAATACATTAAAATTGCCTGAACAGGATTCAGACAATCAGGTTTTGCTTCTCTGACACCTGCAGGGCCATAAATTCAGTAGTCTGACAGTCACCTGAAAGCCCTCCTAGGAAATGCAGGCTATGCATGTTTTCAAAGAAGTTAGAAAGACAGAAGAAAAAAAAAAAAAAAGCTTTTAAATAAAAAC
>VXAA01001078.1:291339-307741 GCA_013399115.1 Anseranas semipalmata
CCTCCCCTGTCACAGCTCCATGCCGTTCCCTCGGGTCCTGTCGCTGTCACCAGAGAGCAGAGATCAGCGCCTGCCCCTCCGCTCCCCTCGTGAGGAAGCTGCAGGCCGCCATGAGGCCTCCCCTCAGTCTGCTCTTCTCTGGGCTGAACAAACCAAGGGACCTCAGCTGCTCCTCATACAGCTTGCCCTCTAGAGCCTTCAACATCTTTGTAGCCCTCCTTTGGATGCTCTCTAATAGTTTTATGTCCTTCCTGTACTGTGGTGCTGCAAACCACACACACTACCCGAGATGAGGCCGCACCATTGAAGAACAGAGCAGGATAATCCCTTCCCTTGACCAGCTAGCAGTGCTGTGCCTGATTCCTGTTTATTTGAGCCCATTTTGGGGACAGGCCAAGGACGCTTGTCTGCGCTCACCTGTGGCGGCGAGGTGCCCGGACATCGCATCGGGGCTGCCTCACCGCCTCCAGAGAGCTGTGCGGGGAAGCAGGAGCCCTGCACGTGATGGCTGGGCAAGTGCCGCTGATGCAGCCGCTCCTCCAGTGGCCGTGTCACCTGGAAAACAATTCAGGACCTGGGGCCCCCGCAGCGCAGCAGCCACTCGGCTCTGTGGGGAGTTGCCAGCGTTGCTCCTTACAAGCAGAAGTCCTGCCAAGAGCAAGCAGGCTCTGCACGGCCTGGAACCATCCTCCAACGGAAAGGGCATCACCTTGCCCTCGGAGCACGTGGACTGAGGTTACACGGTGCTGGGTTTTAAGATCATCCAGGCTGGCTTCCTGCACGACACAGGCTGGAGCTCAGTGAGCAATTCCTTCCCAGGTGGAGCGTTCAGTCCTTTATACCTTCCAGAAGAAAATACCTCCCGATGTATAGACTGCGTGTGCTGCAGAGGCAGCTGTAACTCTTGAGAGGTTTCGTGACGGTTGTTTCAGGAGAGGGTGATTTCCACCACCCCTATCTGCATCCACTGCCTGCCAGATCAAGCAGCTCCCTGCTCTCCGCAGCTGCATTTCAGGGCGATGGTGACAGAGCAGCCGGTGCTACCTCCTTGTCCCTGGGGTTCCCCAAGCCCCTCAGGGTCCTGCTGTAGGTGTGACCCCGCTTCCCCATGCAGGCTGCTGGCGGGCGCTCAGTGCCGTGAGCCTCCTTCCCAACTCAGCAGAGAATTTTCAATTATTCCGCAGAAGGTTAAAAAAAACAGGTTGAAGGGGAAGCGAGCACGGTGTGTGCTGGGAGGGAGGTGACCGATCCCGGTAGCTGTGAGGCCAGAAAATAATCAGGAGTGAGAAAACTGTGAAGGGGAGGGGGAATTATTTTTTTAATTATTATTATTNGCACGGGCACCCCCTGGCGGCCGCGCCGGGGCCGCGGAGTTTCCGCGTCCCCCCGCCGCCAGCCCCTGGCGCTGGGTCCCGGCGGGGGGTTCAGGGCCACGGGTGGCAGCCAGGCCAGGTGGGAGCCGGGACCTTGTCTCGTTCCCTTTCCATCGCCCGCCTTGGTCTGCTTGCCACAACGCGTCGGAGGGGATGTGCCAGCGCTGGCTTACGCGCATTCATGCATTTAAGCAGACGGTGTCGGTACCGGCTGAGCTCCTGCGCCGGGTTCTGTGTTACAGACCGGGGGATGTTAATGGGAAGTGGGTCTCTGCTATTGTCAGAATTTAGGGAGGGAAAGCATATCATGGAAAATTCCCAGGACTAATGGCTTCTCCAATTCCCTTCCTAGGGCAAGGACCTCTCCATAACATGAAATCCCACTTACTGACACCAAAATCCCCTGCTGCTGCCCAGCTCAGGACCAAGACAGAGACTTTTTTCCACAACAGCAGAGCAAGTCTGATGGGGTGGGAAATGGCAGAGCAGGCCACGAGGAGACATCCCTCCAGTGTACGCACTGTGCTCCTCCGAGAGGAGCAGCTCCTCGCAGGTCACAGAGTCAGGCCCCAAACAGCAGCTGGCCTCTTTGATCAAGGCTGCAGGTGGGTGTGCGCTGATGAGGAAAGGGAGGTCAGAGAAAGGCGACTGCCATCCCTCATTACCCTCCCGGCCAGCTATGTGCACGGCAGGTTGTGTCATGAGTGCAGCCACTCCTTCCCCATCCGGCACACATCTGCGGGTTTTCCTGCAGAACAGGTTTTCTGGTATTAATGATACCACTGCTTCTGTTTTTCACTCCCACCCCCCAGCACTGAAAAAAAAAGGAACAAAGGAGGCGACAATATCATTAAAGACCACGTAAGAAAAAGAACCTGCAGTCATTAATACCTTGTGCTCACAAAGCACCGCAGCTCCCTAGCGAGCATCGCCAAACGCCCCCAGAAGAGGCTCTCACGACAGACAGGTACCTGCTCTCACACATCTCCTCCCACGAGGAACACTCTGTTCCCCCTCGGTGATTCAGATAAAACCGCCCCCTCGCCCAGGACGAGCCTGTTTGCGTTACAGAACAGGAAGCCACCTTTCACTCCTCCACCACATACCACAGCCACCTTCACCTCCTGGCTTCCTGCTCACCGAGCTGGACTGGGATGGATCCGGCCCTGGCCGTGGCCATGATGCTGTGCCCAACCGCCCCCGAGCCTCCCGCCAGCCCACACACTCCTGCCCCCTCCAGGGTCTGATCCGGTCACTGCTTCACCCACGTGCCCAACCTCGTGGTGCAAGACTGGAGGCATCTCCAGGTCCGTGGAGCGAGGACGTTCACCAAGAGGTTACTGGGGAAAGGCCGGCTGTTTAGCTCCGGAGCCTTCGGAGGCCTTGCAAGCGTCTCTCTCTTCTTATGTCGTTTGTTTTGCCAAAGTCAAGGGAATTGCTCCCCTCTCCTGGCATCAGAACCACCCAGGAGCTGACTAGGTGGACTCACCACCCCTCATCCCCTTTATTTTTATTCAACTTGAGAACTGCACAGAAGATTAGTTCTGCTTACATATTACTACTTTTATCTTTTTTTTTTTTTTTTTTCATTTCTGGTCTCTTGACTTCAGCAAGTCATGCTACTCAATAAAAGTTTTGGCTACTCCGTTTGGCTGCAATATGAAGGTGTTGTTTTGTTCCTCTGTGACCTCTGTTAGGTAGGATCCAGCCTGCTTTTGCTACAGCAAGGTTTCCCTTCCTTTTACCTGTACCACTCCACCAAAGCAGGGGCTTCGCTCCTCTGGAAGTTGTGTGCTCCTGGCAGAGGCTTGAGTGGATGCACGTCCAGCCTCAGTCCGAACACCATGCGTCTTGTTTAAACCGATTCTTCTGATTTTGTCAATAGTGTACTGAAAGTCAACAGCTTTTAAAATCGCCCCTGCTGCATTGTGGATCTTACATATAAATCTTTCACCAGAAAAAATGGAAAATAAAATCTATGCATCCTGCTACTGGAGAAAGCATGGAGAATGCAAACTCCTGGATTAAGCATCAGGTGATAAAAAACAATCTAAAAGAGATTGTTCAAAATCCTGTGACTTCCTCCCCAGAGTGGCATTTTCTTGTGATTGCAGCCATGCTCCTGCTTCCTGTTTCACCCCCACACGTACTTGCCTACCAACCATAACCACCCCAAGCCATGGCACTTCCAGCTGGACCACCAAGCTCCCCTGGCTTGTGACGCAGAATACGGACACAGACAGGCTGAGGCAGGAGACAGAAGCCCTTAAATCCAGCTTTCCCAGCAGCAGAGATCAAGTGAAAAAGCCTTAGCCTCTTTATTTAATCTTTTTCTGTGTAATCTACTCTGTTGACAATTTATACACCTGTAATTTCGTTCCTAAGAGTGCTTCTTAAATTAACAGTTCCCTGTCAATGCAGGAATGGGATAATATACTTGTTTCCTCACATTTCTTTTAAAGATGCCGGATGTCTTCCTTAATGACACAAATACAAATCCAGGCTAACTCCATTGACGTCAGTGCTGTTAGCTGGGTTTTATTAGTAGCAGATCGATATGAAAATCAGTAAGTATCAAGCAAAAATTCAGAGAGAATAATGCGAACACCCACACAAACCTCCCACTGAGGAGCTCCTGGTGCTGCTGCTTCCCTTATTTGCAATGTAGTGCTGATGTGCCTAGGACCCCAGCCTCAAACCAGAGCTCTCCTTTGCAACATCTCTTCCCCTCTTGAGAAAGAAAATACTGTGCATATAATGCATCTAACAACAGGGTAATGAGATAAGATTAGAAATGGAAAAAAAAGCACTCTCCAGCTGCAGCTTCAGAAAATGCCAGGGCCCTGAGAGCAGGAACACCTGAGAGCACCTGGCTGGTGCTCGGCTGCTGGTGTTCAGTGTCAGCTCTGACACGGTGCAGCCAGGTGACCTTGGAGCCGAGCAGGGCGAGAAGGAGCTGAGAGAGGCCGTGCCTGGCCCCTGCCTGGCCTGCGGAGCTGCGGCCGTGCTGGGGCCGCTGCAAGGTGCGCACGCCCGCCTGCGTGTGCCTGTGCCCAGCCACGCACCTCGCCGCTCCCGGCTGCGCCCCGCTGACCGGGCTTCCTGCTCCATCGGTACGGACTGGCGTGGCCATCGCTGGAAGCTAACAGCATCCTGTTTACAGAAACCTAGCAGGTGGCCTTTTGGTGAGGCCAAATCACTAAAGAGACTTAGCTATGTAGTAAACACCAGTTCTGAAGCACTTGCAAGTAGACAAACCGATGCCCAGAAAAGATGGTTTAACATTAACTGGTTTTCCCTGACAACAGAAGGAATGGTTCCCTGTTTTACCGACAATGACGACCCCCTCTTTCTTGGGTTCCTGACCCAAGATGACAAATATATGTTTTCTTTTTCCTCTGAAAAGCATTAAGGGGTTGCAGAATTTTACTGAATTACAGGCAGCATCACCTGAGTGCTGGGGCTGTGTCCTTGGTGCATGTCAGTCGGAACAGCTCTAAGGAAGCTGTGGAGATATGCTGGTGCTATGAGAAGGCTTGCTTCTCTCTGCTTGCTTGTTGCCATTTTATACTATTCTACCACTTCAAGGAGAATTAGGTCGGCTGCATAACCAGATGACTCTGTTTCAACAGCTCCTCACCAGCTCCAGGTCAGGAGACAGACTCTGGCAGCTCCATGGAGTAAGACAATTGTCTTCAAAATGTTGACAACACAATCAGCCTGCCAAGCACATAAATAATCAATCCCAATGACTCCAATAAATTTATAAAACCTAAGCTGAAAGTTAAGCACACAGTGTTTTACAGATAAGGCTTTAAAGAGCGATGTTTTCAAGCTGCTTTTAATTGTCTTTCCTTCTGGGTTTTCTGTTCCACATCTTCATAGTTCAGTGGTGTTACTGAATGCCAAGGAGTCAATTCTCAGCAACAGCCCTCCAAGGCTCTTTCTGAGTAATTAGTTTGAGAAGAAAATAGCTGCCACACTTTGGAAGACTAATTGGTGGGTCAGTTACTTTTGTTCCTTCTGTCCTTGCCACTTCCATTCACTGGGAATGCAGAATTGCTGTGATCTTTATTGCTGCGTAGCAGCCATCAAATGAAGGGACAGCTTTGTTACAGATCACCATATAAACCACTTTCCTCTAATACCTCTTCTTTTCAAACATCAAGGTGTGGAACTTGCGCAACGGGAACACTCCCATTTGCTAAGCATTACCCCATCAGATATAAATCAATTTGTTTAACTCTATGGCGTATCTGGACAGCAACAAATCAACTGAGCTGGAGACATCAGGGGAGATTAGGATCTTCTAGTGAGCACCTCAACCCAAAGAACAAGAAAGTTCTTAGCAGGGAGGAATGACAGTCTTGTGCATAAAAATAAGACTAGGACACAGGAATGCTTTAGGGCAATACGCCTGAACACTTGGGTTTTCACTTTGCTTATGCAAGACAGGGCAAAGATATCCTTGTCTTCGGCTCTGTCTGTAGAGAACACCGTGAGCTCCATGAATGACAGGGTCTGGGGTGGGGGAACAGCATGAGATAGAGAACAGTCACGCAGCATACGCAGAGACGACCGGCTCTGCGTTTGTAATGCCTCCTGTAAGTGACCCCGCGGAGTGAACTGCACCCTGTTTGTAAAGATGACCTCACTGGAAGCTTTGCACTGTGGTTATACCGGCTGGGACAGCCACTACCACAGCAAGGGTAAAGGAAAAGTGTTGAGCGCGTTACTATGCCTACCGCAACCACTTCAGATCACTTTTCCCTTATCTGTAGCCATTGCCTCACTACAAGCCTTGAGCTACATGCTCTTGGGAGCAAAGAGCATCCTTTTATGTAATACATGTCCACCATATCTGGCTGAGCAAGGCCCTGACCTCTAAAGAAAAATACTAGACTCTAGCTGCTAAAAGTAAAAGCAAGCAATTTTACTTCTTATACATACATCAGCCATCAGGATTTCACACCCGGGTTCAAGCCTCTGAGCTCCTTTCATCTGCTTGTGCTGCTGAGCTGCTGCCCAAGCGAGCCTGCCAGCTGAGCTGCTCCCGTTGTGCTGGCCGCTGATGAAGGCTGTTGAGCTGCAATTAAAGCTCCAGATCGCAGGCCCATGGAGGAAGATGAAGGTTTATAAAGCCAAGGTAACGGACCTGCTGCTAGACCTTCCACCTGTGAAATCAGTGCATTCATGCTGAGGTTTTTAAACAGAGAGACTGTAAGGTATGGAGCGAGGGAAATCGTCCAACAGTTACTGTTTCCTTTCCAGGTACCAGGAGTTTCTTTGGAGTTCCAAGAAGATTGCATCTACATACCAAGTTGCATTTTGAATTTGTACTTGTTACTTTTAATCAGATAGCAGCAGCAATAAATTCAAAGACTTGGGAATCTCCTAAATCAGACTTTTTCCTTCCCTAAAGGAATGCTAACAAAATGAACACCCATTTTTATTAGTTGGTGAAATCCCCAATTAACCATCTGAGATGGAAACATCAATACACATGTGAAGATAGGATGTGAAGTGCAGCGCAGTGCCAGGAGTTTCACTCTTAGTGGTGGGTGCATTGTTTCTAGAACCCTCCCCACATCTGAGTATTAGGGTAGAGCTTTATAGTATGCTTAATCAGACCCAGCTGTGGGCTACTACAGAAAGAACACTTTCACTCCCTGTTTGCTCCCACCATGCTTACACCAACTCTGCCATCATATAGCTTTGCTATGATTTCATCAATTCACTAATCCCATAGAAAACTATTTCCTAATTTCCCTTCTGAAGGGAACAGGTCTATCTTGCTGGTCACTAGGTCTGGGGTGGAAAAAAGAGATAATCCCCTTCGGTAGCAGCCTACAATTACAATCAAATCTGTTCTAAAACGAAACTAACTACACCCTGAGACTTCATGGTATCACAGCTGGTAGCAGCCAACGCCACATAAACCACACTTCAGACAAGCCTTCCCGTCACATTCTAGACAGGGAGTCAACCTGGGTCTGCAAAGCAACATGCGCGAACTGTCAGCGTGGATCAAGAGATCACTTTGATAAATGACGCTGACTTATGCTCAGTAGGAAACATGCTTGATGAATTGAGATGGTACTGCCCACCCTGCGGAGAACTCTCGTGCAGTCAGAATTAAGGGACCTCAGTATTTCTCAGCATTGCAGATCAGCGATCCTGGGAAAGCGCAAGACTTCTCATTTCCCTCACAAGCAGAAATTCTGCTCAGAAAGGCAAAGCAAACTCAAACCTCTACCCAGGGAACTTGCCCAATGTACAAGCACCCACCTCCCACTGAAACATTTAAGTGACTAGCAGAGAGGAACAACTTGAGAAAGAGAAGTCCTATGTCCATGTCACCGACCTGACTGGGAGATAACGCTGAATTTCACTTTCTGGGCATTGCTAATATCCAGCCTGTTGATACAAACTAGCATGAAGACCACGGCTAAAAGCCCACTGCGAAGTATCATAGAACACAATCACAGAGTAACTCCAGTTGGAAGGGACCCACAAGGATCATCCAGTCCAACTCCTGGGGCTGCACAGGACCACCCAAAAACCAAACCCTATGCCTGAGAGCGTTGTCCAAACACTTCTTGAACTCCGGCAGGCTCGGTGCCGTGACCACTTCCCTGGGCAGCCTGTTCCAGTGCCCGACCACCCTCTCGGTGAAGAACCTTTTCCTAACACCCAGCCTGACCCTCCCCTGTCACAGCTCCATGCCGTTCCCTCGGGTCCTGTCGCTGTCACCAGAGAGCAGAGATCAGCGCCTGCCCCTCCGCTCCCCTCGTGAGGAAGCTGCAGGCCGCCATGAGGCCTCCCCTCAGCCTCCTCTGCTCTGCTCTGAACAAACCAAGGGACCTCAGCTGCTCCTCATACAGCTTGTAGCCCTCCTTTGGACACTCTCTAATAGTTTTGTCTTTATAGCGTGGTGCCCCAAACTGCACAATACTGGAGGTGAGGCCACACAAGAGCAGAGGAGGACAATCACTTCCCTCAACCAGCTAGCAATGCTGTTGGCCCTTTCGGCTGCCAGGGCTGACTCATATTCAAGTTGCTGTTGACCAGAACCTCCAAATCTCTTTCCACGGGGCTGCTCTCCAGGCTCTTGTCCCCCAGTCTGTACCTATATCCAGGGTTGCCCCTTCCCAGGTACAGAATCCAGCACATGCTTTTGTTAAATCTCATGACTGGCAATTGTCCAGCCCTCTAATTTGTCAGGATCTCTCTGCGAAGTCTCTCTACCCTCAAGTTAGTCAACAGCTCCTCCTAATTTAGTGTCATCTGCAAACTTACTTGGTATACCTTCAAGTCCTGCATCCATCCAAGTCATTTAAGAAAACATTAAAGAGAACTGGCCCTAAAATGGAGCCCTGTGGAACTCCACTAGTGACTGGCCCTCAGCCTGATGTAACTACAACCTTTGAACCCAACCAAAACTGACAAATATTTTTGAAATACAAGCATTGGTTAAAGAGAAAGAACAAGTTGTGTCTTAGAATAAGAAAGAAATGGGACTAATCTCACACAAATTAAAAATGGTTCTGTACAACTGCAATAAAACACCTAAAAGAAGACAAGAACACATTATCTACTGCACCTTCACCCCATCTTTGTAACATGGTTTGCCAGATGTGCTAGGGCTAAGTGACAATTTGATCCCAAGCTCACTTGCAATGCAACAGCAAATTCACAGCCCTACAGCCCACTACTTTGGAGAGGAAAACTTGAAGCTCTTCCCTGTCGTAGCCTTTCTCTTCATCTAATCTTAAACCCTGCTAAAACAAGTATGATTAGAAATATCAGCTCAGTGATCTGGAGCTTTGATATCTCACAACTTGTAACAGCAAATCTCACAAAGGGTGGAAAGAAGTTTTTTCTTTCTTGAATCTCTTTTCCAGAACAAAAGGCTGTGGATGACAAAAACCACACTGCTAGGACACACCAAGAGCTACAAGGAAGAATTCAGGCTCTGTGAGCTATCACTGTTTAACAGGCAAACCTTGACCTGCGCTCCTCCTAGTCAAAGCCTGCTGCTCAGGAAGTCATTTGTTTCCTTATTTAAGGGTACAAAACTTAGTCTATTCCTAAATGCTCTTAGGTAGATAATTCCTTTAGAATCTACACAAAGCTTGCTTACAGTGCTATGCAGGTCAATTTTGAGGCTTCCCATGCTCAAGGGAACTGATGTCTTCTTCCTCAAATCAATGTAGTAGGATGCTAGATCCTTGCACAGCAGAGCCTGTGGCAATTGCCACTTGCTTAGCAGGATGGTCTTCACACGCTCCTACAGTTTAACTTATGTCTAATGAACACTGGCAGTAATTTCTTTAACTAGTCAAAGCACTGAAACCTGTACTTAATGGAGTTATTGAAAAGCTCTGAGAACCTTATGTGGTAAACACCTGTGCAAAGTGCATACTATTCCATGATGTAAGTTGCACCAGGTTGTATAAATACTTACTTGGAAAATAAGCAAAGTTTAGAGGCACGAGTGAAGACTGAACAAAACCAAACCCTTTATTTCCACAACTGTGTAAATATGCTCCAAATGTGTGTCCAACACAAGTTAGAAAACAAAATAGGACATGCCATTTGCAAACTAGAGCCGTTCACCGATGTGCTGACTCCTTGGTATTAGGCTTAGTTACACAAGACCAGTCACAGTAAAAAGATACATTTTAGAGTACAAAGAGTAGCAGGATGTTAAGCCATTTCAGCTTGCGCACATACAAGTCACACTTCTGGCAGAAAACGTAGAGAAGTCTGATTATGCTGGAAGCTATGTTGCATCACTTTAAATGGCATCAATATCAATATCATCATCTTTACTGTTTGCAGGCTTCACAGTTTCAACTTTAGGAACACTGGCAGTTGTAGAGTACACCACCTGTAGAGACAAGAGATTTACCTTTACTAGTGCTTAATGGCACTGGGTGCTGAAAAATACTTTTGCTTTAACATGAGGAGTTGCCAACTTCTACCTGCTCAACAGTTCGCCTCATCTGTTGCCAAGAATACTTAGCATGCTGCTCCATGTTCCAAATATATCACACAGCAGCTTCCAGTATGAGAATCATTAACTGTGTATGAAGCCTGAACTCAAGCATGCTGAAACTTCAGCTACACCTGAATACTGGCCTTTAGAAACGGGAGGTGGGCATGCATGTCTGCAAGAAGCAGTGTCTCAACCAGGAGCAAGTACTACAGACAGAAGAGGAAAACATGCATGCGTGCACCCGCACAGTCAGCTGGAGTGTAGCTAACAAATTTCACCTAGGTCTACACTGTGAGGGAAACAGCCATTTCTCCTTCAGTCAGCTTTTCTAACAAACACATGCCCACTATCTCTTCTAAAACACAAGGTTTTATACTTGCCAACACACACAGCAATACATTAAGCTAGTTTATAGCATGCTAAGACAAAGTGCCTCAAAGTGTACAGAACTGTGCAATTCTGGAGTTATTTACAGGAAACAAGTCTGTCCTACCTCTATGTTTTCATCTTCATCCTCTTCTTCATTACCAGAAGATTCTTCTTCAGCTTCCTTTAGCCATTTAATAAATGGTTCTGCTTTGACACGGATTTCTTTGGCAAGCTCCTTTGAAACATATTTCTTTGAGGCCTGAAAGACAGAGTGTACAGAGTTGACTTAAACACTAAAAGAACTTGCATAAGATCATACCAAAATACACCAAGCCTAACTTCACCCCACTAGCTTCAGCAAGCCATTTTTGGAAGACACGTTTCTCCCAAACAGTCATGTATTTCAGAATGATAGTTTGAAGGCATCTCCACAAGAAATTTTACCAGAATGGTGAAACCAGGTGCAGTATGCTACATTCAGGTACATAACACATATAGCACGTTAGATACTACTGCTTACCTTTTCTGCCCAGCCAAGGATGACTTCTTCTTCCAGAAGATCTGCATCATACATTTCCTTCAAAATATGCGGTATTTTAGAAATAAGCTGAGACTGATGCATGGCTACCACACACTCAAAGCCATGGAGAAGGTACCTCTGAGCTTTCTTGTTATTGTGGCAGAACTAGAATTGGGGGGAGAAAAAAAAAAAAAAAAGCACAAGAGCACATTAGCCTTTTTCCTCTCCAGAATATGCTGTTGCTTCTGCTCTCAACTCAATGAACTAGCAAAATCTACAACAGTTTATACCATCCCTTCCAGCAGCTTTCCATAGCTGGGAAGTACAGGTTAAAAAAAANAAAAGGAAGTAATCTTCCCACAGTACCAAGCAATCCAGAACCAACTCAAACAGTTATCACACACACACACACACACACACACACACACACAAAAATAAGAGTTGTTACAGTGGGTGCAGAACAAGAGACTGCTTACACGAAGGAAGTGACGCCTGTATTTCCTTATCTGTTCACGAATCTTTTCGTCGAAAAGGACTTCAGTCAGAACTAGAGGGCCCATAGCCTTTACATCCAGTCTCTCTGCTTCTGCTACAATGTCTTTGTCAGAAGTATCAATGACACCTTCTTCCTTCTTTTTCTAGAAGATAGGAACAGATAAGAATGTTTTAAAGCTACTGAAGTCTGCTTTAACGCTCTACTGAACTGCTTCCTTCCTGACCAATAGTGGAACCAGTACTTTTGTAGGAACTTAAGCCCTAAGTCTGACAGGCTTTGGGGTGGGTGGCTGTAAAAGCAGCTTGCTCAGTCTTGTTATTAACATTCTATGTAAATACAGCTACCCAGAGAACAAAGAAAGAATATTCACCTTCACAAAATCAAACAGTATGTTGACTCTCTCCTCCACTGTTCTTTCCAGGTCTTCACTAAGTGTGAGGTTCTTTGCATGGTCACTGATCTCATCCATTCTACGCCTCTGCGCTTCTTCTGTTGTGTCTTCACCCCAATCATCATCATCTTCCTCCTCCTAAAAAACAAGGGAGAAAAGAAAAAAAACCAAGAGATTCATGCAGTGTTACTACAAGATTAGTGATAGGTTGAGCTTTGTCTCTTGATACTTGTCTAGATACAAGAGACAAACCAGGTCTCTCGAGAGGAGTAAAGAGTATGCAGCTCTCACTAAGCAAGAAGCACACATACTGAAGAGTTGGCAAAACTACTACAGGGGAGGTGCAAGGATACTTCTCTTCCAGTAGTGAACTTCTCAATACAGTGAAACTGATGTGATGTTGACTAGCAAGCAGTACAAGTGACTTGAGGTTTTAAATCAGAGCAAGACACCATACACCCTCATCTCCCCACTTTCCCTTCTACTTACCACAACCTGTGGAGGAGTAATCTCCTCTGGTGGTGGGGGTGGAGGTGTCTCATTGCTGGACACAGAACCATTCTCTTTGTCCTTGCCTTTTCTATTCTTCTTTTCCTTTTCTTTCTTCCCTGTACCAGTGTCACCACTTTCTGGAAGTGAACTTTAGTGTATTAGCTTTCTCAATTTCATAAATTCCCTGCACTATTGCACCTCTGCTAAATCCCCTAGTGATTGGACTTGTATGCTTTTATCCACAGCAGGTGATGCATAGTAACTGTCTCCAGAGGCACTTGGGACAATCTACACACTTCAGAAAACTCACGGTTCTAGTGAAAGTCTATTTTCTCATCATGATGTCAGGCTGTCCAAGTCTATATAACAAGTGACCTCACGAAGCAGAGATCCCTGGAATAGGTTAGACTTTTCTAATTTAGCAAGCTTAAATTGCAGCAGGCAACGAAATGCTTACTACAGAGTGTTGCTTGCACAGAACAACTCCATTACAGTTTGCATTTACTATGCTGCTTTTACTTCCTATCCTTCTGCTTCATGCTGACTTAAATGGAAGCCTGCAGTGGACACCTGCTGACTAACTCTCCTCCTACTAAATTCTGCCCTGCCTAGACAAATACAATTCCGTACGTACTTCTCGAGAAGGATACAACAGAACTGTCTGCTCATATTTAAACTATGAGCACAGCTACTTCATCCCAACCCACAAACGTGCTCTAGCAGTATGACAGCATTTACAGTTTAGTTGCATATCTGCTTTTCCACTTGTTTAACAGCACTCACAGTGGAAAAATTCCCTTTACCACCTCCCCTCCCCACAAATAAAGGGGCACACTTACCAGGTGGGTTTTTGAGAATGAACGTGCAGAGTTTATGGTTTGTGTCAAGCATGCCTCGATAGCCACAGGCTTTGCAAGAATTACCTATAGTTTGTTTCTTAGGATTGACATGCTGCAAGAAAGAACAAACTCCAGTTAAAATACTATTCAGAACAGACATGCATGAAAGCCTAACCTTGGTATTTATATTATCACCTCCATATGATTAAACCAGAAGTTTACACGCTCCCATCAGCCCTAACAGTTTAAAAATAGCAATTTTGCTCAGAAGTTTTGAGCCATTGTATATCTAAAACCTGGGGTGGGTAGGAAGATACTGGTTCTCCCTTAATATTTGAATCAGCGTTTAACACCACACCACTTCCACAAACATCAAATACCGCGTGTCTGTACTGTTACCATTAATACAGACAGAGAGCACTCACCAGATCAGTTTCAGGATTCTCACACTCAGGACAGAGAACAAATTTTTTAATGAATCCATCCAACATGTCTTGCAGCTTATTCGCCTCATGAGATCCATTGACAATGTAACGGTCATTCTTAACATCAAACTGGGTCTGTGCTCCCAGCTCACAACCAAAAAATTTGGTAGGATCTGAAAGAAAAAGATTAATAATCACCAGTGTCCTTGGGTCTTTACTGTGATTGAACTGCAAATATGCCATTACTGCTTTCTGTTCATTATTTCTTCCTGAGATAATCACTTTTTCTTACAAATCTTGAAAAAAATATTAATACTTTATTAGCTACTTAATACTACCACTTCAAACAAAAGTGAAAGCCTTCAAAAAAAAAAAAAAAAAAAGCTGTGTCACTCCACAGGCTACTTACACGTTGGAGGCCGATTAAGCGCCTTTGCAACGTCAACCATGTTGACTATAACCGTCTTTATTCCATTTCCTTTGCCCTCAACCTAAAGAAAAATAAAAAAGTCTTTTAAGTTTAAATGAGCACAAGAGCCCAACCCAGTGTCTGTTTCCCATCTAGCTACATCTAAGTTCTGCTTTGAAGTGTCTTCTTAAGAAGAGTTAATGTGCACTTCGTCCAGACAAAAAGATGCAGTCATCCCCTCCCCATGAGTGGCTAACCTCAGTATGATTACCTCAGTTCTCTTATATAAAGAGCAACTAACGTTAAACCCTACCTACTTATGGTTAAGGAATTACCTTGGCAATCAGACGGGGCATTTTGTAGCGATAGAACTGATCTGAAACACTGCGGTTGACGTTGACAGACATTTTGCCTTATTAGTAGCTTTATCAATAAGATGAAGAGATCTTTGATTGCAGTTTTTTGGTATCTTCTGTCTGGAGAAGACGGGATGACATAAACGACTGCAAGAGTTCTCGGTCTCTGACATGAAAAAATTTTCGCCACTGAGGCTGTAAGGTTCTTGCTTGTATGCTATGTTTCCCCAATACAGGTACCAGTGGCTGCGCAACAGCTCTGCAAGTGTTAATGAACAGAAAAGAAATTAAATTATCTTAATGTACACCAATGAAATCTTGCTACAGAGCTAATATAAGGGACTATATTTATAGGGACAGAAAGTAAGTTCTTTATGCTATAGCTTTAACTTGTGAAGCTTAAGACAATAGCCTTGAATTGTACTGCTGAGTAACTTCTCACCTACACCACAGAGCTTTCCACCCTCTACTTTACTACCCAAAAAACACTGAACAGCTTAAGAATATCCTCTGTACAAGCAACTCCCGAAGGAGTGCCATAATCAATAAGGAAGAGAAAGAAACACTGCTTGATTTACAGAGGCCAATGGCTCTTGCACTGAGAGGGTCACGTGGTATGTTTCAGGCTGCAGGGGAGAGGGAAGTGGGAGAAAAATCTGGAACACAGTTTCAAATTCCACATCATAGCATGAACCTATTACATAAATCGAAGTCTGTCAGAATGTTGAGAAATATCAGTAAGATGAAGCAGCAGCAATCTGTAGTCCAATATAATTTTTACATGGCTTACCAGTTTTTTGGATCGGAGTGGAAAAGAGTTGAAAATTAGGTAATTCTCCCTCTCACTTATGGATTCTCACAGCAGCTTCTGTTGAGTTTTGACTTAACAATAAGCCTGATAAAGTCTGACATAAGTTGCTTCACTGTAGAAAGCCTAGCAATGCAGAGGTACAGAGCAGTGCAGCAGCTTTTCCAGTTGATTTTTTTTCTTGGGGGAAGGGGAGGGGGGGAATGAATCCTATTATTAAAGTTGCCTTAAGCAGTATTTACATATTTAAATTAACACGTGTCCCTATAATCAGATCTAAGATTACGTAAACCACAACTGGTTGACTAGACAGACAGCCCTGACTACAGCATGGTTATCCTGACACATCATCATTAATGACAGCTGTGCTGACACATTAAAATGGCCTCCTTAATATTTACGCATAAAAGCATGCCTATCAATTCCACACAGTTCAAGTTCCTCTGGTCGGGTTTACAAATCCTTTCACAAGAAGCAACAGCACATGCCACGTATTCTACATTAGTCCTGATACAGTTTTACCCTCCTTCAGCAAAAACTGCACCACGGATTTTGTTCCAAGCACGAGGCTTCCTTCCCCAGGATGTCTAAAAAAGCCCAACCATGTGATCTGACCACGTGCTTGCAGAAGCACTGAGGAAGCAGGTATCTCGGTGACCGAGCTTTCAGAATGTGTGGTTTCCCCTCCTTCCATATTACAGCTTTTGTCTGTCTGCTGTAGACTAAAGCTCCCTCTCCTGGTCCCTAGGACACCTCATCCCAAGCACCACCCCCCCCCCCGGATTCGTCGTGCAGAGACGAAGAAGCGGGAAGGCAGACAGACTCCCTGCTTCACAGCACCGTTTCCCCGCCCCACTCAGGCCTGTGATGAGTCATAAATGCAGCAATTAAGCACTGAGTCAGCCCTGGAGGAGATCGGGAGG
>VXAA01001078.1:308633-379981 GCA_013399115.1 Anseranas semipalmata
GGCTGGGGGGCGGCGGGCCCGGGGCTCAGTCAGGGCGGCGGGGCCCGGGGCTGGCGGCGGTTTCGGGGCTCCGCGCCGTCCCCGGCCTCCTCTTCTTTCGTGCCCGGTGTGCTGAGAAGCATCCCCCCCCGCCCCCAGCTTCGGGAAGGGCCCGGGCTCCGCTCCCGCCTCGGTTTCCACACAAAGGCACCGCCACACGGCCCCGGGAAGGGCCCGAGGTGCCCCGGTGTCCCCTCATGGCCGGGTGCTCTGACAAGGCCTTCGGGGTCGTGGTTTGGATGAAAGCACAGCCTGCAATGCTGTAGGAATGAAAATTCGGGTGGGTTGCAACTTGTCATAGACCGGCAATGTCCAAATGCTTGACATCACAGCAACTAATTTGTATTACAAATAGTTCTAAACAATTACGTGCTGAATACATTGTGTCTTTCCTGTACAGCCTGCTTTCAGGTGCAGGAAAAAGCCTATTTATCATCATTGTCATAACGACTCGGTTTGGATACCTCTGGGTGCTTAGGCTACCTTTGTCTCTTACAAGGAATAATTCAAATCCCTGTGTGCACCTAGTTTCTGCTCTTAAATGTAAAATGTTGCCAGCCCTCCTTAGCTTAATGGGCACCCTAGATAAAGCAAGTTTGGATTTACATATGCTTTACAAGCAGGGACTTGGGCCCTTTCTTTACTGTGCTCTATTCTTTACCAGTCTTCAATCTTCAGCCTTTCAATATGACAGGAATTACATATTTTGGATGTTTTAGAACATGAATAATGTTCCAGTGGCAAAGAACTTTTTAAAACTTTATCAATCAAGCAGTCAATCAATTCTCTTACGTCTTTAAATACTGCCAGGCAGAACAAGAAGACTCCAGTTCCTATCACTGTGGCTTAATGAACAATGTTGTGAAGTCTCTTGATGGCTATGTAGGTGTATAGGGAAAAAGAGGTAACAAAGATAAAAATGAGTAGTGACATTATATAATGTCATATACTCTAAATTTCTTCCTAAATTAGCTTTGAAACATAGGTTTCCCAGCTGACTTTGACAACATGTTGGTGTGGTCAGAGGAAACCCCTTTTATTGACCCTTTCAGCCTTGAACATTTTCGGTCTGATATGCAAAAATACCGCATTTATCAGGTGACTGATAAATGAGATTTTCCTAGAAATCATAAAAGCTGGGCTATTGTTATAGACACTTTCTGTGACATTCAATAATAATAAACTTGTTCCTTCAGCGAGAGCAGCAGAGCAACAAACCTGCCAGAAATAAATGTGCATGTCCCTCAGTGCTTTCTAACAAGACCCTCCTACATCGTGGCTGCTGCCCTAGTTGTACGTTTCTTTTCAGCCTATGGAATAGCAAGTCTTTGTAGCCAGGATGTTGTCCTGTAAAACATCGTGTTGAGTCTGTCTTGGACCTCACTATCTGCATTTGAGAAGGTTAAAAAAAATCAGGATATTTTAAATGCCTCCTTGCCTCCTCCAAGGCCAGGTTGGATGGGTCCCTGTGCAACTTGATGTAGTGGGTGCCATCCCTGCCCATGGCAGGAGCGTTGGAACCAGATGATCTTTAAGGTTCCTTCCAACCCAAGCCATTCTATGATTCTGTGATTGATAAATATACAGCAACACTTTTTTAAACACAAGAAAGAGGGTTAGCACAAAATAAGGAAGTATCTCTCCAAAGTATGTGAGGCTTGGCAGTTATCATGAGGGGGAAAAATAATCATAAAAAAGTGGGAGGCAAGAAAAGCACAGCAGGAACTCCTTTGCTGTAAAAATATGCAGCATGTATAACTTGCTAAATGCCTCCTTTCTGTGGCTTTAGTTTCATGCTACAACACCTCTGAGGTTAATAAATTACAAGTGTGAAAGCATACCGCTGCCAACACCACTTCATTGAACAGCAAAAGGGAAATGAGCCCCTGGATTTGGTGCTATTTGACATAATGAATAACTCTGAAGAGTTATGATTAATAACATAAAGAAGGATTTTTAAAAATTTTATAGGATATAAATTGACATCAAGTTAAGAGTTACGTTTTAAGATAGCGTTCCTTCTGCGAAAAGTAAGTCCCATACAGATGATGTCAGAAGATACTCTCTTACGTTATACAAAATAGACTAAAATTGTGAATTATGGTTGTTGTTTTTCTCACCAGAACAATTCATTAATAATTGATGTTGGATCCCAGATATTTTTACCAAATCATAATATTTATGGTTTGTTTACTTTAATATCTAATGACTTGGAGAAGACAGAAGGATATTTTCTCTCCTCCCACTTTAAAATGTCATGGTTTCATGAATCCTGAAGTTCATAGTTCATGTTGCTTTTGTGACCTTCAAAATACAACCACTTGTGTGCTTTGCATTTCACTGGCATAAACTAAGCAGTTTTTCTATATAACCATCCCTTGTTAAGACATTTTAAATGGCATGAGTAAGTCAGGTTTTGGAAGTGGCTTAATGTCTGAGAGTAGGAAGTTTTCAGCAGTGGATCTTATGGCGTGTTTCCTTATCATAGGAATGTTTTATTATGGTTCAGTTCAGCCTTGAGCTAGTCAAGTTAGTTCTGTGCTGCCTTAGTTTTTATTAAAAAATAACAAAGAGTCAATGTCTGTGATAAGGCAACAAAACCAAAATTCTAAGAATTAATGTCTATATTTAAAATGTTGATCTTCAAAAATGGGCATTTTAATAACAGGGGTTTATATTTTCACATAGACAACCGTGCGTTCTGCCCGCAGTTTATTCTTCAGTGGGTTTGTCATCGTGATGTGGTTGGCTATAAACATAACCCCTTTTCAATACTCAGTTGGCAACCTTGGTCTTGAAGAATGTTTTCTCTGCTGTACGCTGTACGTGTTATCTTCCAGTGGCTGGTTCAGAGCTGATATTTTTTTCAGAGTGGGCAGGAACCCTTAGCAGCCGGGTACGTGATTCCTTGTTGTGATTCCTTTGTTTCATGCTTTTGAGCAGTGTTAGGCCCTGATCAGTAGCAAGGGCAGAGGTTTATTCTGTTCTTGCTGTTCAGGAGCTCCACACTAATTGCTGCCCTGCAGCACACTGTTCATCTTGTGCAGACTCACTTTGTAAAATGCCTTCCTTCCCATGCTCTGTAACATTATGGTTAGCTATTCACATTAGTAGTTCAGGAATTAGTAAACAGAGAGAGAGAAAAAAAAAGGAGAGCAAGATACACATATAGCCATTATTTTCCAGTAGTTATTTTTGTTGCTTCTATATCTGTGCAGAATTGCTAAAATATCCCAGCTCGTGTTTGGGTCTGAGTGCACTAGAAGGGCTCAGTGGTCAGCTGGCAGCATGAGGCAGGCTCTGCCCCAAATCTGTTGTTATCATCTGAGCAGACACCATGAAGCTCCCTCCTGCCCTCCCTCCCTCTTTCTCTTGCAGCATGTCTGTGTATGTAAGGGAGGTGCCTCAGCAAAGAGCAGCAACCAGCTTTCTCTGCAGAATATAAGCTAGTGTTTGATAGCTGTAAATGTTAGGGGAAATGGATGTTTTTTCCGTATCCCAGTGTTTCCTATCAGGATGCAACGAGGGGGATGAATACAAGGGAGGAGAGCAGTGCTAAGGGAATGGTGGGCCTTCCCCTGACTCTACAGTTAGCACTGCTCAATATGAGACCCACAAACTGGGTTATCTGCTGAGGAGCGCTACCTACCTATACCAAAACTATTCAAAAGCAAGTACAGTATTACTGTATACATGCAGTATTAAACAGAATGGGGGGTGGCTTCTGGGGGAATTGTTAAATCTAAATCTAAATCCAAATCTAAATCTAAGATGGGCAGAGAGTATCCTGACTCCGTCTGGATGGTTGTTTGCTGGAATGCCCTTTCCTAAATAACAGTTGTAATGTATCTTTTCTTAGACCAACTGATGTATCTGGAAAAACTAGCAAGCTTCCTGAGCAGATGAGCAATACCCGTTCCTGTGTGCTGAGAGAAGGGCTAAAGACTGTCATGTGGTGCTTGTGGATTCCTGACCACTGGATATTCCTCACTGGTGTTCTGTGTGTAAGTATGAATTTGCTAACAAAAGCCATGAGCAATAATACAGTGCTTGGGGATTGGCAGCTCCCCCATATTGTTAGGCACACATCTCTGGATTTTAAGCAGTGCATCTCTTCAGCAATGCATTAGAAAAGCGGATGTTTGGGCTATCAGGCTACATGTACTCAATGTCCATAAGAGTGGTCTCACTGTCTTGGTTGGCTAGGATAACATGGATTTTCACCATGGTATTCCTTTATTTTTTTAACACGTATACGTGTGCTTTGCTTTGCTTGTTATTTTCACCGCTCTTGGTTTTTCAGTAGCATACGTTTACCTTTGGCATTGCACTTGGCTGGTTCTTTGTCTGTGGGAGGACTCTGTTGGGAATTTTACAGACAGTAGTTCTTTGGACGACAGGACAAAACAAGGTATCCTTTTGAGCAAATAAAACCAGACTGTGTTTAAAGAGGCAAATAAACAAAGGCAAACTCACAGAAATGAATGAAGAGTGCAAATGGGGTGGAAGTTCAATTAGGAGGCGAATTCAGTACAGTTTGGAGGTCTGTGAAAGAGGGATGCCCTCGACTTGGAGAGCTATCATTTCTCCATTTGTCTCAGCAATAGGTGGAAGTGATGGTGATAGAAATCAGAGAAACCAGGTATCCTTGGTTTGTCCAGGTAGCAGTTTTGGCTACAGGCCTAACTGGCAAGTGCTAGCATTATCCAGCAGTTGCATGCTTGTGGTTGACAAATCTGCCAGCTACATTTATATGGTTGCTGAAAGAAGTGCATGTGGAAGATAAGAAGTCCTTAAGGATTGTAGCTTCCAGCTGAGAACATGCTGTCAGAGCTGCCTCCCTGTTCATCATGTCCATTAGCAACCACTGCATTTACATTTCCATGCTACTTGTCATAGTCAGGCTTCAGACCTCAAAATCTGTGTGTTTGTGAGTTAAGTTAAAGCTCTCTTCCAGTAGCGTTTCAGTGATTTACACTTTCATTTCCATTTAATTAAAGAAATTGCTCAGGTCCTCTTCAGCTGGCATGTGCTTTGCCATCACCTCCACATATACATCCTCTCCCATTCTTTCTCCTTGATCTGTGAAGCTCTGGCAACCAGTGCTGTGATTATTAGTATAGATTTCTCTGCAGATGTTGACTCTTAAGTAGTAGAAAAGAGTAACAAGTGCTTAGAGTTACCTATTGGCTTTCCACTTTTCCCAAGAGGAGCGTGTTTTTGCCTCTGATTTTGAGATTATGTCTCCAGAACCTCTTCCCAGTCCGGGAACACGTTGGAGATCTTAAGTGCTCTTAAATCCCTTCTCTTGTGTGCAGAAATATGTGGCTGCTGAGCTAGTTTTTAGGGGGTCTACACTACAAGTTACATCTTGCTTTGCTGTTCTGTTCTGCTCATTCAGGCATGGAGGAGTGTCTTTGCTTTAATACAAGGGCATTGCTGGGAGAGTTGGAGTTTGGAAGCAGTGCTGAGGTACAGCTAGCGATTATGCTTCTGCTTCTGCTGGCAGATCTGGCAGAGGAGAAGGTATCCCTGATGTTTGTGCTGAAAGCAAAAGAAAGGTCTGTTTTAAAGGCAAAGGAGAATTTTCATGTTCTCCAGAACTAAACCTTCACAGGAGCTGTTTGTCTAGGAGGGCAGAGTCATGTATTTAGAAACAGGCAGCTAGAGAGATAACAGAAGAAGTTTTGTCTTCAACGTCTGATTTTATATCCCTTACAGACTTGCCTGTGTTACAACATCAAAGGTGTTTTGCAGGGCTCCGCAGGCTTTTAGGTGGATAATGCTGAATTTGTACGTTGTAATTTAGAATTTGCTGCTTGTTTGGTACGTTTTGCCTTGAGCTTGAGTACAGCTGGTGCAGCTGCTTAATAAAAATACAGGGATTACCTTTCGTAATGAAGCAAATAATACATGACTACGATGCAGTGCCAAAGTCTTTCAATGCTCTGGTGGTTTGCAGCTCAAATATTTATATTACTAATGTAAATTATTTGTCAAACTGAAAAAAAAAGGAGTGGTACTCAAAATAAGAAAATAGAGGCAGAAAATTTGTTCTATGATTTGCACATGCCAAGTGTTATGTATGCTAAGGCTATTACATAAACTAGTAACAATATTACAACAGCTGATAACACACATGGTTTCCAAGAGTGGTGTAATGAATTAAGGCTGGCATTGGCCTATGTGGATCCTGTGATGGCTAATAAAAGCTGACTTGAAGCACCCACCATGTCTCATTGTACCCTGCTCCCCATGCCTCACACACCTGAGTGTCAGTGTATTTGGAAGTATCCGGTGGGTTCAGGAACAGGTAGATGGGACTGAAGAGACAGGCAGGTGTGTGCACATACAGAAACACATGCACAAGCCCAGGCACAGAATGCAGTCACATAAATCTTGCTTATTTAAGAAACCAGGCTGAAAATACCGTTGAATGTGAATCTACATCAAACATGGTGTTGACTGTAGAGTCCAGCATGATTTTTTTGACTTAATGTAGCTTTTTCTCCTTGAGAACAACCCAGGGGACACACTGAAGGCAGAACTTTCTTACAGGAATATTACTGTCTTGAATTGTTTTTCAAAATCAGTTTTTGGAAGGTCTTAAAACATACCATTAGGTCAATGAATGTTCAACTGCATAATGGAGGCTGAATTTTGTCTTGAAGCTATAGGATGTTATTTTAAGATTCTTTAAGAAACAAATCTCGTCCATATTGATAATTTCAGAGCTTTTTACCTGAAATAGTTTTAGGAAACAAACTTCAGGAACATTTCCTGAAACAGGCCTTTTCATAGAGTTGAAGGGATCTAAAATAAATACTAATAATATGACTTGTGACTAGTATCTCTGTCCACACTCATCTGGGAAACTATAGTATCAACAACTCTATGAGATTAGGTGGTGATTATGAATATTTTGGTGCTGTAACTCTTTCAGGACTTGATTTAAGGATTCCAAAATGACTGTGTGCATATTAGAGAGATCACTAGTGTGTAACATTATTCAGCCCTAGGGAGTCTAATTTGTTCTTCTCTCCCTAGTGTCCTTGACATGCCAGTTAAGCCTTTTTTGCATTAGTAATTTTAAGCACAGTACTATTTCTGCATCAGTGCCTGATGCAGTCATGGGCTATCTGAATAAACAGTAACTTGCAGTTGTGCAGTTCTCCCTGGATTTTGTATCTGGTACGTCTTATCTGCACTGGCCACAAAGTGGGACTTGTTAAGGTTGCTCACAGCCTCTCCACCCTCTGTAAATGGAGAGAGACTCAAGATGAATGCACTAGCTGTTTTCAGTGTTGTTTTGCTGCACCTCACCCAGAGTTTGTTTTTAATCATTCTCATGAATGATTTACTGCTCCGTTTCTATCATGTTACTTTTTCATTGTTGTCACCAGCAGGCAAAAGGCTTTCAAAGGGTTCTTTAGGGCTTAATGTGTTGTTTGTCCTAGATATTGGGCACAACTTATTCAGAAATGTGTAATAAATACACAGTTCCTCTCATTTCTGATTGTTTGCACAGTAGACAGATTGATGGATGACTGGGTGACAAATGAATACTCAGTTCAGAATATTTCTCCATTCTGGGTTGTTAGGGAGGGTATGTGGGTGCAGATGGGATCTCTAAGGTCATGTGTAAATGTTTGTGAGCTCATTCAAGTCCACGGCGATGCACCGGTTAATACCAGTGGATGACGTGCCTGTTTAACTCAGAGACTTTATTTCTGGGTAGTTTTTTCCTGGTAGTCATTTTGTTCACTTATCCCTGATTACGCCATATAGATATAACTCTTCTGTATCTGGAGATGTATATTTATAAAAGGTTATTTTTACTTTGTAGGTAACCAGTTCTTTTGACTACTAGCACCTGCTGTGGCTAGAGAAGGCCCTTATTTTCCGTGCTTGTTTTTTTTTCCTGGTGCACTGAGACGGGGAGTGCTGTGAGAAGGAGTTTGGATAGTTTAGTCTATCTGCTGCAAGGGCAAGTCCCTGTGAGAGTCAGTGCACTCTGGATAATGTTTAGTAGTATCCATTTGATAAAACTTCCTTTTGCTTTATAGATAACTAATTTTGAATCTCAGTGCCAGTGCTGCTCCCGCAGAGGCCTGCAGTGAACAGCTGATTCACACAGATGAAGCTTTAAATATCTTCCCTTGCAGATGTAAGAGTCCCATCACTTTCTTTGCAGGCGGTCCTGAGCAGAGAGTCCTACTACGTTCTGCACCCTGGAACGTGTTCAGGTGGGCAGGAGAGGCGAACAATTTGGCCCGTGCAGCTTGTCCGACAGGGTGCTAATTCTGGTGCACAGGGAGGCATATGCTATGACGTGTGCAGACAGATCGCTCACAGTTTGCTCAATTCCTGGAGCAGCAGGGAAACGGGCAAAGTAGTGGTGGGCTGCCAAGTCACAATCTGCTAGCTAGATTGCTTGAGAGTCAGCCCAAACCTCCTTATCCCCTGCTATAGAGTGAACTGCTCAGTAACATTCTCTCTTTTCCTAGCGAAGTTCTTAAAGAGGCAGCTCTGTAGCCTACTTCAGGTAGTGCCAGATTTGCCTGTTGCGATCCAGGTCTGCAGTGTTGTGTTTGCCATAGTGACTCTAACCTATACATAGCTGCTGAGAGATCTTTGGAAAACATAGTATTGTGGAGGTCAGTCTGTGTACATACAGGGACTCTGGACGGGAATATTGCACAAGAGGCTGTGCAATATATTCTTCCAAAAAACCTGCTAACAAGAACAAGTGAATCAAAGGAGAGTTATTAGTCATGGGTTTCCCACAGCAATCTCTTTAATGGACTGCTGACTGATGGCTGCTTCTCAAGAATTAAGTAAAAATATTGGATGAGATGAAGTCAAATTCTTAAGCCTTTACTCAGGACCAGCTAAACTTCAGCCATCCACTCTGACCACTTTTGAAAGCTTGGCATGCATCAGTTGTATGAGAGAGCTGTGCCAGAGCTGTGAAAAGCACTCCTTGGCTTAACTCTTGTCCTGTGTCTTGTATCCTCCCCATTTCCCACTTATATGAACTGTCTAAAGCTTTTTAGAGGTTCTGTCGTTGTCCCCAGTCCATGCTAAGGCATTAAGGACAGACAACAGGATTCTGTTCTTAAATCCTGCTTTGAGAATCTCTTCATAATATGTCCCTGGAAGAAACTCCTTTGTTGTTTATTTTGATTTGTCCTTTGGCTGTGCCTGGACGCCCGGTCATTGGCCAGAACCTCACTGGCTGAGTACCAACAATTTGAGCAATTTGCAGCTACATGTAAGTGACTTCGGTTCATTTTGGCCATATCTCCACAGCATTTCCCAGAGCCAGTCATCTGTGTTTCAGCTGATCAGGGTGCAAACTGAACTCTGACTTGCCTAGCTGAGCCTGCCAAGAAAAGCATTAGCTAAGCAGAAACAGCTTGTAGCTGAGGGCAAAGGTGGGAATGCAGTAAGTATCCACATCTTGACACAGAAAGGATGCAGCTACAATCAAAACAGGGAAAAGGGGACTGGGCAAACACAAGCCATCTTACGTGACCCAGGAGTGCGTGCCACACTGCTTACTGAGAAAGGCCTCTTTGTCTCTGTGCATTGTGCCTGCCTGTTTTGTCTGAGATACAGAGCAAATGCAAGAAACCCACCAAATGGCCTTGATGCCATTTTTCTGTTTCTTGGCATCACTTTGTTGTGCTCAGAAAGGCCTTGAATATGTTGGACTGTTGCATATCTCTCTGCTCCAGCCAAGCAGAGATAGTTGTACAGCTGACTTTGCAGTTCCCCTCTCTAATGTGCAGGCTAGAGGACAGAGGGGGTGTCTGAATGCTGTGGCACTTCTCTAAAAAGAGAATTTACTGCTGAATCACATCTGGGAGACAGAATAAAGAGACTGAAATTCACTGTCTGTGTCAAGGAAGGAGTGGGGAGCAGAGGTGGGGAGACCTTTAACCATCACCTGCCCCTTTAGCACTGGCTGGTGTGGCGGCTGAGCCCATGTCATATAGTATGGCGCTATTTGTATTGCTCTCCTCCTTCCCATATAGATTAGAGCTTGACCAGTGTGACATGCATTTCCAGACTTTATTTTGAACATCGCTGATGCAAGCCCTGCTCTGGCAAAAGCCCTGCTGTGTCCATGAGTACCCCTCAAAGAGACAGGACATTATTTCTTATCAGTTTTACAAGGAATGGTCTTATCAGAGTTCTTCAGCTTCAGCTGGATTTGCACAATCCTTTCTGGTTCTGACGAGGCTTTACCACTTTGATATATTCTGTCTATAACATACCCCCTCAACCCACCCCACAGGCTATAGATGACCTGATAAAATGGACTTGGCTTCCATTTATAAATAGTTTTCTTTTCAGACTGTCTTTCATATCTGTTTCTGCACTGGCAAAGTGGTCGGACTATGGGCCTTGAAGCTGTAAGACTAAACATTAGAGATACCAGTTCTATATTTTCCTGAATTTTGACAGCATTGGAAAGACTGGATTTACAGCTTGACCTCCATATCTACCAAATGTCTGTTTCGCAAAACAGTTTTCTAGAGTGACAGGCCCTGATTCTTGATTCAGCTGTATTTGGTGGGGCTGTTTTGTGGGAAAAGGTAGCTTCCTGGTCCCGCAGTTAGTTCAGGTCCAGCCAGCTGAGTGTTGAGTGTTGGCATAAGGTATTACAGTCCTTTAGCAGTCCTGACTGCTGATAGTGAGAGGCAGTTCTAGCAACAGAGAATGCCTGGAATGTAACGCTTATTTCCTTAAGTTACCCCTTACTGTGGTGTCTAGCAGAGACAACCTCTGAGCCCATTGGCATGACAGTAGCTTTGGTCACTGTTTGAAATTCGGGACTATGTGGTCTCAAAACCAATCCCTTTGCATGGGAAGGCTGAAATAGGTCCTATGCGTTAGCTCTGATCTTGTGTCTTAATTGAGTATTTCCCATTTCCCATTAATTGTGGAGCTTTAAAAGTTAAACAAGTCTCTTCTCTTTAGGCCCTCTTCTTTCTTTGTTGCTATCACATTCGTTCTCATTCCAGCTTCCTAAGGGGAAAACCAAATGCCATTTGCAGTTCATTGCTGTGTATTACATTTATTTCCTCAGTGCTTTCTTTCAGAGCATGAACCCAGCCAGCCAACTTCTTATCAATTTGACAGGCTGTGACTGTTGTCCTGGTGACCAGAGCAGTTGCACTATCATCATGTACAGAAGGCAGCAAAAGTGATGCTTTGACCTGTGGGTGTAGCTGTGTGTGCACATGATATGATAGTAAGTCACTTGCATACATGAAGATAAGATCCAAGTCTTGGTCTATGTATGTGAAAGATGAAGCAAAAACAAAATGGAGAAGCATGCAAAGTTAATAACTGTAAAAGAAGAAATGAGAATATGAGTAAGACTTGCAAATGCTCAGCTCTTCTTGGCATCTGGTCTATGTACCAGTCATTTAGTGCATCTGTATTTGAGAGATGCTTGCCTGCCAGCCTGCTGTCTCTTCGCCTTTTTGTCTTTTTCTCCCCCTCCCACATTTCTCCCATTTCTTAGGTTTATGGACATGAAAAAGAATAACGTTAGTAACACTTCTGAGTCATGCTTTTCATCCAGGTGCACTGTGCTTAATCCATTCATATACACATTCCTGAACAATGTCACCTCCAATTCACTAATTACTTATTTAGGTGAGTTAATCAGACTGATTTTGTGGTGCCCTGTCACAGATTAGCTCCTAGGTGCTAGGTGCTAGAAGACAGCCCTGCTTCGAACAGCATACAATCCAAGTGGAATGCAAGGAACAACAGATGGAAGGAGATAGATAAGGGAGCACAAAGAAACAGTGAGACATCGTTACTCAGCACATAGGCAATGGTGTCAGCGCATGAGCTGCCTAACACTTTGGAAAGCTTTTGCAGGCTCCACAGCATGTTCTTGTTTTAACGTAGTGGTATTGGCTGGTTCACTTAGATACTGGCAGCTTTCAGCCATCAAAGACAATGTGGGTTGGGTAACCTAGATAAAACCAAATCCTGGCTAGTACAGGCTCTATGTTTGCTAGGGGATAAGAGCATATTCAGGTCTTTTACCTTTGAAAGGCTTGTAACAAGCCTTCTGGTTTCTGTGCTGAGCAGGGACAGCTTTAACCTGCTGGTCCCCCGAGGGGGACGTGGCTCTGAGGCTCGAGTACCCTGCATTACGTATGCCGTGGCACTGTGTTGTAGCCATGGTTGCTATGGGGAGGAAGCGTCTGGTTAATCCCAAACCCAGTTAATCTTCCATGGCTAATTGAGAGTGAATATGGTTGGTTTACTGTAAAAGCTTGCCTTTCTGAACACTTGTTAGCAGACATAGCTCCAGAGACATCAACCGAGTCCCGCATTAGACCCAAAATCGTGGGAAGGTACGTCTGCTCTGTTGTCTGTCTTGGTTTGCTTATGCATCTATGCCCTTAGCATTGCCCTTGCCTGTGTTTGCTTACCTGTGATCACCAGGGGCCTCGCAGCAGGGAGGATGCTCTGCTAGGCCTGCCCACCCTCGGCTCACATTGTGTACCTCAGAACAGCCTGCACTGGGGGAATTTCTGTGGGAAGCACTGGGAGGGGGAGCTGATGTGGCAGGTCTGTCTCCCAGGAAGGTCTCTAATGGGACGCTTCAGTGTGGGCTGAATTTCAGTGGTGGTTGGTGGGGAGAAGGGATATGCTAGGGAACAACATGACTCAGCCCATGCCAGGCCTCCTAGTGGGAGATGCCATGTCTCGTGGCTGCAGGATCAGAGCCCTGCTGACTAACATGGAGAGGTTTAAGGATGCTGTGGGATGGAGCTTCTGTCATGTAAAATTCATGGTGCTAGCAGGGCATCTTGAATAAAGCATTACCGTCCCTGAAAAAGACACGAAGTCTTCATTTTGTGCTTGTAAAAAAGCAAGGAAAGGATGTTTAAAGGGCGAGGGAATTCAGGGCTGTCTTGTGTGTGTGCCAGTCTCATGTCACCCCGAATCTGCTCTCACAGTAGTTTTGCACTGGAATGACCCATGCACGTTGCCCGTAGGAAATGTGGCAGTGAGGGAACATTACTTTGGCTTCGAGGAGGAGAGGACTCGTGCTTTCTGATTAGCAGAAAAAAATGAGTTGCATTTCTCACCTCTGCAGCAGCTTCAGCTTCTGAGGCACCTACACGAACTTCAGTGACATAACGCACGATGCTGGTGGATGACAGAGCAGAAGTGGACCGGCGCTCTTGTTACGGGACAGCTGATAGCGTGGCTCACATTACATTTCTGCTTCTGCTTTTTGTTTGCCTGCCTGACTGTGCCCATTGTCCTGCACTCATCAGCACTTCTTCTGTTACTAGGATTGGACAGTTTCCTTGTGATGTTCATAACTTTCCTAGGTATTGTGTATTACTGACATTTCTAAGGGACTTGTGAAAGTTCCGTGTACCTTGAGGTAGCAAGGCACAATTATGTGGCCCTTGCTTTGTAACATGAGTTCTTCCTTTCATGGTAAGCCTGATGAAGAAGAAGCTATTGTTTGTTGTTGTTATGAAAGGCTCTTGAGATAAATGGGAATCTGGCACCAATAACTAACTGTGTAATTTCAGGAGGGTAACTGAAATAACTGGAAAGCAGTTTTTGTTATTAATGAGTGCAGTGAATAATTGTTGCCTTCAGTTCTTTTTCAAGGCAGAATTAATCTGCTGGTTTTTAACATTAAGATAGAAAACGAACATGTCAGTGACTGATAAAGTATGTTTTATTTTTGTATGAATTGATCCCAAAAGAGTACAGTTACAGAAAATTTGCTGCAACTCGTGTTTGTCTCCTGTAAGGTTATTACCTGGAATAGCACGGTTGCTCTGGCTAAGGCAAATAAGCATATGGCTTTAAGAAAAAAGATCTGAGCTCTTCGACTGCTTGTTTCCTCCAGTGTTTCGGCCAGTTTCAGACAGGTTTGACAGATGGATTAAGATCTCCAAAGCATGAAAGTTCTGACAAATTTTGTCAAAATCAGCTGCTGGAAGAGAGGCGTGGTCTACTGCCCAGACTTAGGAAATGTCCGATTCAGAAGACAGTTGCAGGCCAGCACTCCTGTTGCGTTCAGCTATTCAGCCTGCTGCTGGCTCCACATCACATACAATGTGTTGCAGGTGATAGGTAGTGGAAGTGACCCATGTGCAAGTCTTACGTGAGGGCACAGGGAAACAGGATGGAAAGTCTGGGGTGAAAGAAGCCATCCTTGTGATTTTTATCCCAAAACACTGGTTGTCCTGGGAGCAATGTTAGAATCATGTGGCATAGCAGCGTTAGGTGCTGCTGCTGCAATGCATGGCTAGCCCATCCTGCCAGCTTGTGTCACCCAGGCCATTCCAGTAAGTTTGCAGGATATGTCCCATGTTCGTAAAACACTGCTAAGCATCCCTGCGTATGATTCTCACTCACCCCTGAGACACAGAGTTAAGTTCCCAAGCTGTGCTGTGTTTAGGATGGTCTAGGGAGATGCCTGCATTTCCTCATGCATTTGTACCACTTCTGTTTGCAGGAAAATCCACAGTTGCCTGCCCTGTGTGGAGAATGCAGCTTGTGTAGCTTTATCTACAGTGCATACCTAACGCTCTATGACAGCTTGGTCTTTGCTTGAGAAAGAAATGTTATTTGTACTTTGGAAGTTGAGTTGGATCTGGTCCAGTCATCTTTGTCTCTGCCTATGTTGTTTCTTTTGAAGTTGTTTCTTTTGGGGGAGACACCTAGATGGTACTAGCAGTTAGCTCAGGGAGGCAGGCTGACTGTGATGCAAGTTTCAGAGCTCAGGATGAATTAGAAAGGACAGATGAAAACAGTTTTTCCAAATTTGAGTGTACACAGTATGTTGGTGGAAGTGCCTAAGTGTGGGGCTTGCAGTGCTCTGTTGGCTATGTTCACCATTTGATTTCTGCTTTGTAGGCGTATGTGCAGACTGGTTGTTGCATGATGATTCCTCACTTAGAGAAGCTGGGGAAATTCAGAGCTTTAAGTTTGAACCCACTGTTGGAGACATCCTGGTAATAGAAATAGCTACCTGGTTCCCCTCACTTTCACTCCAAACATGACGTAGTTTTTCAAAGTCCCAGTCTTCGTGACAGTGCAGAGAAAGGGTTGATCCTGCTGTTTGGGGAAGAAGTGGGCAAACATTTGATGTTGATTTCTGGAACCTAATAGTGAAAAATATCAGGAGCTCTTGATTCCTCTTGTGTTATTGATCAACGGAATAATGGAAAGAAGGAACAAATGAGCACTTCTTTAGAGCAAAATTCAGTGAGAGGAGGACAAAATGAACTGAGCACCCTGAAAGAACACATAATTTCATTATCTGTAAACTTATTCAAGGAGTCTGGTTCACAAACAAGAAAGGATCAGGACGAGCTTGAGTTGTTCGTTACAGCGAGCTGTACTCTTGCAGTCTGGTGGGAAGATTTACTTGATGCGAATGTACAAGTCACTGGAGGTAACATTAGGGAGGTATGAGAAAGACAGGTTCAAAATCAGCATGACTCTTGTTTCCAAGGAAGAAAGTAATTTTGAATGCTTATGGGTGAATGCTCTAATATATAATGCAAGAGGGCACAGTGATTGGTACCTGCTACAGTCTGCAAGTCACTCCAGGGCAAGATGCCAGCCCCTGAAGTGTCATGTTCGTGTTGTCACTGCCAAGGAAGCTTCCCATCGGAGTGGCTGCTAGTGCTAAAATGGCCTGGAGCGTTCTAAAAATGTATACACAGGAATTTCCTAGTTCAAAATGTGTCATAACCTGTTCTGATTTATACAGACTTCAGGCTGGTGAAGAGGCATCGATCACTGAAGTATGGGTGGTCGCTTAGACGCAGGTGCTTATTGTGGTTACAACATGTAAACAAACTACATGTGAACAAAGACCAGTGGACAGGACTTATACGGTCCTGTCCTTGATATTTAATTAGCTGTTTTCATAATAATGAAAATAAGTATGAGATGGCTCAGGTGGCAGGAAGACCTTAAAGTGTAAATAGGCTTGAAAAGTGAGAGCTGACTAAGAATATTTTAGTTTATGATCAAAAAGTGACAAAATGCAGAGAGGGTTGTGATAATTTAAATCCAGTCAAGCTAGGTGGAGTGAAAGTAGATATAAAAAATAAAAGAGGCAAAATCTTACACATAAAACATGGGAAAAAAATGTGATAGTAATTAATATAAACGAGTTGTTAAAACTGCAGAAAGTCAGTAAGGCAAACCAAAGGACCTACAAAGAAGTGTTTGGTCCATAGAATTAGGAGCAACAAGGATAATGTTCAAGGTGTATTAGATAAGCATAGGCTCTGAGAAATGATAAAATTTCCAGATACCTTTACCAAATGGAAACTGCCAATGGATATTTCAATACTGCAGAAAAAAAAAAAGTGTTCAATAAAGCTTTCTGTTTCTTAATGAGAGAAAAAGCCAGAGGACACAGCCATATAATAGTACACTAAAATCCTCTCCATCTAACAGTAATTCAGGATATGCTAAATAACGCCTGCTAAAGCCAGTTGCTTTAAATTACATCAACATGCTGATACATTACATCAGCAGTTTTAGAAAGGCTAGCTGAGTTTCTCAGTAGCTGAGCCAGATTTTGTAAATATCTTGAGAAACTTGTAAATTCTGCAGAGCTGGAGAATTATTTATGAAAGTATTAACAGGACACTGAGGTAATTTGGTGTTTGATCTCAAATATAGTTAGGCAGCTGATACAGACTTGATTAATAAAGAATTAGAAGGAATGTGATAGAACCAATGCCAGTTAATAAAGTTAGAGACAGTGTGATAGAAGCAATGCCAATTAATGTGGGATTGCAAGTTCACTTGATAAAGCAATTAGTAGGTTGACACAAGAGACTTTCTGTTGGGCATCTGATTTAGAATAAAAATGCTGAAGTATTAAAATCATTATGGCATTTCTGAAATAGAATAAAACTGGGCTATTGCATCTCAAAGTGCAATTAGAAATTATAAACTATCATTAAGAAAACGCATTTTTAGTGGTATCTCCCAGGAGCTAAATGGCTTGACAATGAGCTTGAGGAGGTCAGTCTTGTTAGCTATCAAGCTAACCCGTACCTTTTTGCTGGTTATAAAAGCAGACTAGATTATCAGCAGAGATGTGGACTTCTTCACCTTGGCCATGTGAGGTTAGTGAAGCGATTTATGTCCCCAGAGTTTGAATTGCGAGTTAACTCACACACTGGATGACGATTCTGGATTCCCCAGCAGGCCAGATGAAAACCAGGCAGGTGGAGACCAGACACACAGGGTCCTTGTTAGGCCCTGACCGTGGAACGGAGAATGGGGATCTCTTGAAGGGAGATCCCTCTTGGTTGATCCCTCCCATGCCATCTTGGTTGTCCTGTGGATATCGGTTGGTGTTGTGACCACTAACCTCCTGAATGCAAAACTGTTGCAGGATTTTGTTGCCTTGAGTCGTTTCATTTGTGACAAGAAGATGAGAAGAGGTCTTGGAAAATAAACCTGTATCTCTGGACAAGTTTTCTGTTGCTAATCTTGGATCTCCTGCTGACTTCTCAGGCTGCTGAGATCTTGGGCCTACCCTTGCAAGTGTTGTGAAGATCTAAGTGCGATGTTTTCTATCATCTTTCACTCTGCCTGATTCCCCACCTCCCATAATCCCCTGGCGTCTTTTCTGCTCCATATCCTTGTCTCTCATTGCCTGCATCACTGTCTTGCCTTTTCATAGCCTCTCCGTGCACTTGCCTGGTTTGCTTTGCTCACTGCTGCATGTGCTTTGTTTCATAGACCACTAAGACATGTGAACTGCAAGGTCTCTTGATTTAGTCTGACTTTACCTTTTAAAAAGAGGCCAAAGATTTCAGTAACCAACCCAAAGAACTAAAAAAAGCAAACCACCCCAAACAAGACAGACAGGAAAATATACAGTGGATCTGTCTGTGCTCTCATAAATAAAAGCCAGACAATCACATGGCTTTCTAAAAATAACACCCATAGCGAGTGTTTCAGTAGGAATAATACTGACCTAGTTTGCATGTTAACCACGTGCAAAAAATAAGATGGTGAGGAAAACCCAATTGCCTGATGTGATATTTGCAGTTGTTGAACCAGATCTGATTTGAGAGGTGGTTAATTAGATGTTATATTCTCATCTCCGTGGCCTCTCTGGAGGTTTCAGGGAAGAGGGGAAGGGGGGACGATTGCTGACAGGATGGCCCAGAGCAGTCGCTTTCCTTCTGCATGGGCTACACGTGAGTGCTGTGCCTGGCTCTGAGTGCGGCGGGGTGCTGTGTGCTGCAGTCACCGCGGGTCCCTATGAGCAGAGAGACTCTTCTGCAGGCACAGTCCAGGCTGTTCACATCTGGAGAACAGGCAGAATAGCTCTGTGATCAGAGGGCACTCTGTATGTGAAGTTAGCTCTATATGTCCACCCATGAGGCAGAGCCAGATCAAAATATTTTGGTGTCAGAGACGTTCTTTGGCTGCCCAGCTCCTACCGGCCCTGGGGACTCTGTCTGTGCACAGCCCATGTCCCTGTGGCCAGCACTGCAGCAAAGCCCTGGGGTGGGAGCTGTACCCTGGGGGGCCTGAGAGTGGCTCGCACTAGCTCCTGCCTGCCAGCTCCTTCTCACCCTAGCCAGGGGGGATGCTGCTCGTGTACTGGCCTGGGCCTGGAGCTGCTCCCTGTGGGCAGCTCAGCATCCGCGACCGCAGCCATCAGGGGCTGCCTTCAAGCTGCCAGCCCTTGTGGTGATAGACACTCTCTGGGTCCCCCGAACACCAGTCTTGTCTGTATTATTGGTTACTATGAAAGGTTACTGGGCCCAGCTTGTGGAGGGGCCCACTAGGATCTCAGAGAGATGAGGGACGGTAGCAGAAGCAGGAAGAAAAGGACTCCAAAGGTCCACGGTTGACCAGCCTTTCTGTCCCTCTGAGCCACATACCACCATTATTACATTATCGAGTACCACAACATGTGCTTCCCATCTCTTGGAGAACAGGGAGGTGGAGACGTGTCCTGTGGACTCTACAGGTAGGCCATAGCATTGTCTTATCAAGGTCTCCCGAGCTTCCAGGGGGTGGTGGATGTGCGCTGTGTGCACAGCTGGATCCCATCATGACCTGGAAGTGTTGGGCTCAGCAGATCTCGCTGGGTTACTTCCTCTTGGCATAACAATAACCAGCAGTCCTCGAGCTGGCAGCCCAGGGGCAGGAGCTGCCTCAGCTGCCGGAAAGCTGCGGGTGACTCAGGAACAGCAAGTTGGCCAACCTGCTGTGCGGCCATGTCCTCTACAGCTTTGGCACTTCTCAGCCTCTCCAAGGAGCCGGTGCTTGCCTAGCCTGCTTCATGTGCTGAAATGAGGGCTGTAGTCCTTTCCAGGCTCTGAAATGAGAACAGAAGCATGTCGGGTAGTGCTTTGTGAGGAGATGGATAAAGCTCTTTTATGACTAACTGATGCTGTTGCTTTCCCTTAAGATTATATCCTCTTTATTTTTTCCTCTCTCATGATAAGTGATACATGAATTTCTGACTCTCTGAGCAGCCTCAATGCTGGGAAATGCTCTCATTCAGGCAGAGAATCTAGGTCAGCTGTTCATAAGAATAGATCAAGCCTTTATTGAACTGAGTGGACGGGTCTTCAGCAGCACTGGATTTGTTTCCTGGCTTGTTTTGTTCGTAACGAGCCTCTGAAGTTGACGGGCATTTTGTGGACAGCAGCTGTAGCTTCCTGTCAGCAGGTTAGATGCAGACATTATTGATTCAGTGCATCACAGTGGAAAATCAATAATATGAAATATTAATTGTGATTTTTTTTTAAACCTAAGATGGGGCACTCAATAATGAAGATCTCTACCTATGTTCAAGAGGGTCCGATTCATGAGACAATACATTATGAGGACTGGGCTTAAATTGTGCCTCTGATTCTGCACCTATAAATAACTGCTCTTACATATGGCATCTATTATTTAATTGTATATGCAGATTAGATAGTCATTTACATGCTGTCATCAATGACAGCAACTAATAGCACTGGCAATTATTTCCAGGCACATATGGTAATGCCAAAGGTTTTAAATATCAGTCAGTACCTGCTATACATACCAATCTCTCTCTCCATTTCTTCCCTTCAAATAATGTTAGAATAAATTAATATCACAAGGTACATCTGCTTCCTGGAACAAGTTGTACCAAGGCAGATCTGTTGTGCTGTATATTTTGTGTAAGACTACAGTCCAGCTTGGAGTTCCTGATATATGTGTGTGATGACCCCCCTGAAACTCTGAAGCAAGAAGAAAGAAAACGTTAATGTTTTTTCTCAGTCATGTTTATACATGCAAAGGTGTGGAGAAGCAACTGCAGACATGAAGGACTCTGGTCCCACTTGCCTCTGTACAAAGTGTGATCCATAGCTATTTTGATCCAGAAGATATTTTACACCTTTTTGACTTTCCCTTTGCATAGACCTAAATGGTTACCCAGGGTAAGGTTAGTAGGAATCAGGTCTAGGGAGTGCCCAGTTCATCTTCTTATCCTCATCAACAAAATCAGTGCTGTCTTCTTTTTCCTAATGTAAAACAGGTTTTGAGCATGAAAACTTATATTTTGCTGCCATTTTGTCCACCGAAGATGTATTTAACTGTGAACAGTGTGGTAACAGCCAAGGAGACCTAAGTGAACAGGTAACCATTGTTGTGCCTGGAACCTCAACGTGAAAAACTTGTGCAGAAAATACCATTAAAACCCCATTCATTCAAGCAAACAAGTTCCAGACAGCTGCCTTAAAATACAACAATTTTGTGCTGAATCAAGATCAGTTGTATTAAATTGGTTTGCAATTTGTGCGACTTTCGGATGTCTCTAAGATATTTATTGTTATGTAGCCATGGAGCATATAAACACCACTCCAGCTTGACTTCCTGCTCACTAAACAGATGTGTACAGCTAAAAGGTTGAATATTCTCTTTGAAACTAAAGGAAATAGTCGCGTACTTAAATCGTTTGTTGGAATGTGGCCTTAAAGCTGTTTTATTAATTGAATTTCAAGAATCAAATAACGTGTGCTGGAGATCTAAGGTCACAACATTATGGATAACGTGCTTGTTCAAGATGGATAAAAAATACTGACTCTTTTAAAATTTTTCTTGATAATTTAGAAACATCCTTAAAAGTTATCTAATCTTGGTTCCTTGAGGACCACATCTTTCTCTGTTGCAGGGGAGAACTTGCTGCGAGTGATGAATGCCAGCGGTGTTGTTGTGATGAGCATGGCAGATGAACACAGCTCATGTGCTGGCAGTCAGTGCTGTGCAGTTCCTGGGAGCTGGGTTAGTGTTTCTGAACCTTTAGATAGCACTCTCTCCGCTTTGCCGAGAAGTAGGAAGCAACAGAAAGATGGGATTCATTCTGACACTGGCAGCAGATGAATGCTCTTCCCTTTCCTTTACCTTGCCTGTATCTGATGTCCCCACACCCCAAAAGTTTTGCCTACCTCTTGTTGTGTTGATATTTATTTATTTCCTATAAGAGAAGAAGAGGTCAGAAAAAGTTGAAGATTCTTACAGAGCTTCCACATTGTGTAGCAGTGCTGAATTTTCTAATGCCACATCTCCTCTGAATACTTTTTCTGGTTTTGGAAGAAAACACAGTGGTACAGTGTAAATGTTTTATCGCCATGCATTTGGGAGGCCTGCCTTATTCAGCCTGAACTCATGCTGCTAAAAATTTAACGCTTCTCTTTGTGATCATGCAGACTTTCTCCACAGTGGTTTCAGAGGATGATTAAGCTCTCTCTTAGGCCCCTTTGGGTTCCTGCTGCTGTAGCAAACCCATCACTGTATCTTGCATAAGTCTAATAGTTTAGAGCTGAGAGAAAATGGAAAATACAGATTGCAAAAATCTTTTTAAACCGACCTTTTTGCAATGTGACACGACATCTTGTTTGATATCCTGGGCTTTACCAGGGCTAGCAGATAAACCAACTCCACGTTTACTGTTGGATGGGAGTGAAGTTCTCACACAGTCTATCCAGAAGTGACAGTGGCAAGTGCTAGATGCTGAGCGTTTCTGAAAATACGAAAATATAAAAACTCCTTTGGCAAGACAGAGATTTCCATATTCTGCAGTTTGTGCAGGTGCGTGGGGTGTTCCTGCCTGCCTCTGTAGCCAGAGATACCTCGTGAATGATACGTTCACGAATGATGGGTGAAGAGCTGGTTGAGTTTTGATCTTAAGTTACTATTAAGTTGTGCACAGCTCCTATCTGACAGGTTGTAGGATGTTCACGAAACCAATCTGTAGTTATGATTTTTAGCCTCCAGATGGTGTCTAACATATGTGCCTGTGGAGCCATGTCAGTATAGTGTTGGCGAAACACTGGAGACTAGAAATTATAGAATCACTGGCCTCTTGTGGCAGCAGAAAAAACATGCAAATGATTTTGGAGTGTGTAAAGTGAATTTTCAGTCCCAAATTTCTGCATATGCTGCTCCATATAGTGCTGTGGGTATAGGTATGCGTAGGAAGTTTTCTGCAAAATTGAACCTAAATTATGTACCACTGGCTCGGATCTATGGAAAAAATGCACAGAGGAAGCCTGTCAATCTAAGCCAAAATAAAAAACTAAAATCATTTTAGGCTTGTCTCTACCCAAATGGAGGTGGAATATTCATNACTACAAGGGTAATAATACAAGCTGGGTCATAATACAAGCTTCTAAAAAGAGAAACACCTCTGGATAAAATCATGGAACATCTTGAAAAGACACATGATGGTGGCTGAGATGATGCATTCTTTATCACACTAGCAAACAATATCCATAATTTATTGTTAGAAAAGCTCTTTCCATGTAGCATTTAAGTTGTAGTTTTCCTCTGTCATACCTGTCCCCGGAGCCTTCCTTGGATAACTCTTTGGCTAGCTCTTAGGATTACTCTTTTCTGAGGTTGGGATTAGAACCCAAGCTGGGTGGTGGTCTTCTGGGGATGGGATCAGACTGACAGCCCTTAGCACTGTGGTGGCTTCTGTAGCAGAAGTATTTTCCTAAGCTGCTATTACAAGACCATTCAGGACGTGGGCTTTTCAAGTGCTGAAGTAACAAGGGTGGACCCTGAGTAATAGGAGATAAGGGGTGAGGAATGACTTCTGTGGGTGTTTTTCCTTCTTGTTTTTCTGATGCTGTCTTAGGCAGAGAGGCCAGGTTGCCTGTCCTTCAAACTTCTGCTTGGTTTCTCCTGCAAAGTATAAATACTTTGCAATTTGGCATGTGGTATGTATTGTATATATTGTCTATATAGAGGCATATATGGCAGGAGAACAAGGTCAGACAGGATCTTGTCTTTGCTTACTGCCCATGCAGGACTCTGGAGGCCCTGGGGAAACACAGATTTCATCAGTCTGACTCACTTTGTGGTCCTGATGTTTTCCATGACTGTTGCTTTTCCTGATAATTGTCATTTATGGAGAAATTGGGAAATAGCCCTCAAACCTTTACAGAAATGACATTCTGCCCAGCCCAAGCTGCAGCAAGCAGCACAGGGCTTTGACCACAGCACAGCCACCCTCCCGCAGGCAGTGAGGAGGCTTTTATTCACGGATCTTTAAACCTCCACACGCCCTGACCATGCCAGCCGTGCGCAGGCTGAGGTGTGTTTCTGCCCGTCAGCGTGACACCAGCTCCGGCCCCTCTCCGACCCAGGTCTGCTGGCCCTCTCCTGTCCCCGTGTCCCCTGCAGGTGCTAGTGCCACTCTAAGGGCTGCAGCCCTCCGTCCCTCCACACCAGTAATGCAAAACCAGCCGCTGGCCTCTGCAGAGAGGTGTGAGGGAGCATGGAAACCACCTCATGCTCCTCCCTGTATCTGCTATTTCTGCACCTCTCCACAGCTAAATATAACCTAACTCCAAACAGGGCCTCGAGGTCTATTTTAGTGTATGAAACTTAACGAGTTTGCTTTGAAATATTGTGTTATCCCACCATTTGGTTGAATCTAGCCACTCATTTTTGTGGTCTGAAGAAACTGTTTTTTACCCAGCGTGTATTGTATACTGTGTATTCTTTCTTGTGGATAAATCTCTCTCCTTCTTCCACTGAAGAAAAGCAGAAAGAAGTTGCAATCACTGCAGTATCTTCAGTCCTCGCTGGAGGTCTGTGAGGAAAAATGTGGCTGTGAGGGTATGGGAGTTCGCAGCTTGGTACCAGTTTCTGTACTGAAGACTAAGCAGCTACTTCTGGAAGTATTGCTTTATTCTCTTGCTATGTGGGCAGGGTATTTGTAATGCAGGGATTTTTAGGGTCAGTTTGAACATCCCTATTGCTAGGCTTTCTACAGTTCATCTTCAATATTTTGGGGATTGCATGATTTATTTATTATTATTCATATTATTATTATTATTGTCAAAAGGAGAAACATATTCCTTAAAACCGTGCTTGTTTCATTCTGAACAAAACCAGAATGAGGCAAAATCCCCAGGAATTAGCTAAAAATGTTTCAAAGGAACAGCAAACTAGGTTACTAATTAAGTGAAAATTGAGGTCAGTTTGGAATCAGGTCCTCACAATAATGAGCAAAATACAGGCAGTGCAAATTGTACATCAAGTCCAAACTTGTTTTGTTTCAGTATTCAGGGCAAGGGAAGGGGCAGTTTTCAATTCCCTTGTCTGAGTGTATTCTCAGGTCTCTGGTGTTTTCTCCTAAGCGCACGAAACTGCTGGGACCATGCAGCTGGCCTGTTTGCCTGTCAGTCTCCTCCTGATAAATTGAATAAATATCTGTCCCCTCCTGATAAATTGAATTCATCCAGTTTCAGACAAATCTGGAGCTGGAGAGAAGCCTTGGATTAACTTCTGAAAAACGTGATGAAAATCAGTGGCTGAGCCAGGAAGAGATACTCAAGTGAATGCACTCAGAGCAGGGAAGAAAAATTGTCATTTCCCTTTTTCTCTGGCTGTGGCTACCCAGCGCTGCCCCTTGGCTGGCTGGGCAGCAGCAGTAGCTCCAAACTGGCAGCAGCTCTTTTGCCTGTTTGGGATGACACAAATCTCGGGGAGGAGAAGGGGTGCAGCCTGTGGGGAGGAGGCACTGCGGGGAAGCAGCTTCATTTCTTCTGTTGCTATGGGAAAGGTTGCTCGTATTAAATATTTGTGTTGCTTTGTTTACTCTAGCATACATGCAAGTTAGCCAGAGAGTAAACAGGGGATTTGGTAAGCAACAGTCAAGGAAACCGTGTCTGTGTACTTAAGATGGAGCTGCTTGGGTAGAGTCTCTGATGCCTAGTTAAGGCTGAGTTCATGCTGTGTTTTGTTCCTTAGCAGGAGCGGTAAGAGTCTCTCTTCTCTCCTCAGCCATGCATTTTCATGAAGTATATAAGGATGTATTATTTGTGCCAGCCACCCTCTGTCAGTTTTGTTAAAACTGATGTACCCACAAGTACATTAGAGCAAGGGATCAGATGAACACAGAGATGCACGCAACCTGTGGCTGCATGATCTCATTTCTTTAGGAAATAAGGATATCCTTAGGAAATAATAATAAGTGTGTGCTTTCCATGGAATGATTAACAGCTAATTTTGCACAATTAACAAAACTGGCTCTTGCATAAGACCAGGATTGCAAAGCCAGCTGCAATGTCAAACTAGAGGGGGAGCTTTTTGTTTATTTGTTTGATTCTCTCTCTCTCCAAAAAGCTTACCTTGCTTATAATACCGGCTGCCTGGTCTTTGATTGCTGATGAAATCAAAGATGGTGTGTGTGGGTGGGGGAACACACTGTCAGGCTACAGCATAGTTTCAGAAAGTGCTTTTGCATGAATTTATATCCTAGGGAACCACCATGTTTCTGTGCCACACTCCATGTGTTTTATCACCGCAATTAATATTCTTTTCTGCCAGCTTTTAGTGCCTTTGGTTCAGAATGGTGGAGAGTAGCAGCATGTTCTAGAAACAAAGAAAGAGATGAAAAAAAAAAAGATATCTCTTTTGCTCTCTCTCTCTCCTCTCTCTCCAGATACTGCAGATCCAGCTCTCCTTTTAGGATTCAAGTGTACTTTATATAGCAGATGCTACTGAGCACAAAGTTTCCATTGTATATGCCTCACTGTGTTCACGTGGAATCCCTACAAAGCAAGCAGGAGCATCATTACAGTGCTGGAACTGGAATATTAATGTAATTGGACTCTTGCAAAGTAATTTCATTTGAAGTGCTAACAGTCTGACTTCATCCGATTAGCATCCCGACCAAACACCTATTGTTCAAGTCAGGCACACAATCCACTTTTATGAGGAGGTTTTATGTATATAGGCAAAAGAAATGGGAAGCAGCAAGATAAGGAGTTAACAGAGAAACAATGTAAAAATTGGCTGAGATATTCACTTGTTTAGTGGAAGCTCCCAAAGACAAAGGAGTTACAGATTTTCCAAGATAGAAAGGCAGAGTCAGTGATGTGGGGAGGCTGTGGGCTTTTCCAGGAGCTCCAGGCAACAGGGGAAACTGCTGAATGCTGGGGGTGTTCCCAGAAGAAAAATTCCCTCTCTTTAACAGCGAGCGTTGCAAGGGTAAGGGCAGAAAGAAGAATGATCCCCACAGAGAACATCACAAATAGAGGTATTGAAGCGCCAGGAACAATGGCGTGGAGTGGGGGGATTTTGAGGAAGAAGAAGGTCATTTGGGACACCTGACAAAGGAGATTGTTCAGAAGCAGAACCGTGCTTGTTACGGTGCTGTGTCCTTGTGGCTTCCTACTGCCTTTCTGTTTGGAAGGGCTCCCTTTGGGTGGGCAGGTCAGGTGCCCATGAAATGTAGAGTGAAGGGGCAGGTGAAATGTAGAGTGCTCTAATTCCCCTGTCAAAAGCAATGGCTTTGGGCAGCAAGCAATTCCTTTGCATTATGTTAACACCTGGTGAAAGACCTCAGTTCTAGTGTTATCTTGACATGTGTCAGCTCCTCTGCTGTAAAAAGAGCTTCCCTGGGGTCTTTGCTTGCCTAGGCATAAAACCATTTGTTGGAGCACTGCAGTAGGGGATGTTCCTAAAAGTTTAGGATTCAAATCCCCATCTTTTAGCTGCAGAACTTTAGCCTGAGCAGTAAAATAGCATTAGGGACAGAGGGGAGATACCTGTGCACTTTATATGTGCTTTTAAAGCACATAGATCCAGAAAAGCAAGCTGCTGGAGGCCTCTTGGCAGCTCCTCTGTAGCATCTCCTCTCCCAGTGCAGTGCATTCCTGCTCAGTGACACCATTCTTCAACCCTTGCCTTTGGAAAGGAATTGTGGGCAGGGGTATCCAGAGGGGATAAAGATAAGCTGCTGCTCCTGCTGCAGCAGGACAGATGGGGCATCACCACATACTGCTGGCAGGGGCTCAGCACCCACCATCAGAAGAGCCATCCTCAACTTGCTGTGCCTTTGTAGGGTGCTCGTTGCTGCCTGCTCCCATAGGCAGCTGCTGCCTTTGCCTATACACGCACATCGCCCCTGGTTTGTGAAGCAGGTAAAGGTAGAACAGCTGAGCCGTCTGGGTTGTTGGTGTTGCAGCTCTCAGATGGGGTATACCCTGAGAGCACTCTCATCTTGGGGGTGTCTGCCATAGCTTGGACTGAGTGGATCAACTGGACCATGGAGTAAGAGATCATCCTAGCCTCAGTGAGTCTATCCAGCCCTGCTCAGTAACTCCCCACTTTCCACAGGCTCCTATTTCATTCCCTTGAAAGAAGTTTTCTGGTATAATACAGCAATTCCCATATATCACGTTGCCCCAGTTTATGGCATGATCTGCAATTGTACCATACTCAACATTTGTATACTGCAAAGAATCATGCCCGCAGGGCTGGCACTTTGACATTCAGTTTCCTTCCACAAAGAAGTCTAGGGCAATGATTTCTGTTAGAGCTGGTCGTGTTGGAAAATGCTGATGAAGTGAAACATAAACACATTGTGTTGGAATTTTCATGGGAAAATATTGCTGAAGGGTTTCAGCATGCTTGGAATGCTTCTCTTCTGTACTAACACTGACTCTGTCTTGTATTAATATATATTGCAGCTATAATATTCCAAAGGAAACATTTTAACTTTATGCAAATAAAAAGTAAGGTCAAAATGGATTGTACATGAAAACTCTCAGTTTTTGACTTTTTCACAGTCAGGGAAAGCACTGTATTTTGCAACCTTGATATTTCCTACTGGCAACAGTTCAAGTATGTGACCACTACTGGAATTTCTATTTATCCTTCTAAATGCAATGTATTTATTTCCTCCTTCCTATTATTACTAATGAATCAAATGACTCTGTGATAACATGCTGGTGAAATTAAGCACTCAGTAAAAGAGCCAGAACAACATAATATTTATTTGGTTTCCAAGTAGGAAACTAGTGGAATTTTACTGTCATGAAAATGTAGAAAGTCTTGGAAGAAACTGCAGGCATTAAACCCAGAAAGATGACTGCACATATTCTGATTAATCTAGATGCTTTGTAGAAAAATAACCCTTAAATTCATACCCCCCAAAATCATTCTTGAATACTGTATGGTTTTGATTAAATACAGCTTGTAATGGCTAATACAAGACTCTATCCTCAGCTAATGAAAATCCTGAAGTTTTTGATGCCATTTTTATAATAATGGAAAGGAAAAAAAAATAGTTTGCAACTATCTAGCAAACTGCACGGTAAGGATAACATTTCAGCTTATATGTAAGTGTATTGTCTTTCATACTGCAGTGCCGGGGCTTTTAAAAATCTGTTTTAAACATGAGCTCCTGGAATTAAATGACATTTTCTGTAAAGGAATTTTTTCTGGGGATTTTGGATCAGAACCTTTAACAGCTCGGGACTTGACAATATGATCCTTGTAATGAGTGGGCATTAATCTCCTTTGTCTTCACTATGAATTGCTGTAATGATATGCAAGTTATATCTATGTGTATATAAATATAAAATAATAATGTGTGTAGTTGCTGGAATATTGTTAAATCCGTAAGCTTGAGATCACTCTCATCTCCCCTGAATGGTGCTTCTAAAACATGAAAACCAGCACATCTCATCTCCTCTGCAGGTTTGCTTCCCTCTTGGCTAACACTGGACTTTCTGAGAGGTGGGGAAAAACCTGGCTCCAGAGCAGGGAGTGATCTCCTCGCTGAAGAACAACTCAGGTACAGTCGGCACACGTGGTGTGTGTGGAATGTGACGTGTGCTTCATAGAAACTATTAACAATAAACTCTCTTAAACTGATAGGATTGTCATTGAAATAATTGGCAGCCTGCAGGGATGTTTTAGTCATTTAGAAAATGATGAAAATTCCACTGGCTTTCCCCCATTGCTTGTGGTTAGATTGTGTATAAGGTTTTTGACATTATTTTCCTAGAATAGAGAGATTACATAACAGGGCTGGCAGCCTATAAAAATTTCCTCATTCAACATGGGCAGGAAACAGGTTAGATTTCTTAGAAGGCAGTCGAAGGTTGTAGCCGCCCCAAAAAAATCTGGGGATAAATGACTTCTCTGGGAAATAGCTGCTAAACTTCTACCTGAAACATCGCCTTGCACAGAAGAGTTGCTAACATTTTTTTTTCTGATAGTATTTCCAGTATCTGGATCTGCTTGGATCATGAGGAAGACAAAGTATTCCTGGGGAGCCTCCACAGGAGCAGACAACAAGTGGGAGAAAGTGGCTGGTGAAAATGCAAGGATGCTTCCCAAGACTGGGCATGAGGAGAGAAAGAAGCAGGAAACAAAGAGGAGAGGGAAACTGAAAACTGTGGCAGGCAAATTACTGAAGGCTGTGGCTAGTGGGAAAGAGGTGGCGGAAAAGAAGGTTGAAAGGGAAAATGTGGCAGGGAATTTGCTGAAGATGACAACAAATAGGAAGGAAGCGGAGGGAGAGATGCCTGCAGGTAACCTTGAAGTTATTTCTCTCACCAGTCCTAGACCTTCTCAGCCTCTTCCAGCTCTGGAGACTCTTGTTTTCATTAGTTTCTGGAATAGGTGCTTTAAGTGTTCCTCCTCACCATCCTTCACCTAATTTACTGTCCTTTTTGAGCTGTATGGTTGTTCCTCTGAAATTTCTGTATTTCTTTCCCTTTGGCTCGTGAGTTTTTCTCTTTGCCATTCTTATTTTATCCCTGCAAAGACTCCTGATGTATCTTGTAAAAAAGATGATGTACGTTTGACTTATACCCTGTGGGGTGTGACTGTGCTGTTCTTCCACAGATGGGCAGGGGGAGGTAGGTTGTACATGGGTTAATTGTACCAAGGAAACATCTTCTATGTGTTGCATGTATTGAGGCAGGACGAGTGCAGATTGCTAGACCCCTGCTGAGCAGCTTGGCCATTGCTTTGCTGGAGAACCTTGCATAAACACTTCTCCATTTTGTGTCATGTTCTTCCCTTCAGTCCTGTTTGATTTAATTCTAACTACGCAGATGTGTTATTTCATAGAGGAAAGTTAGGATATGTGTGAAAGATAATTAAAGCTAATGCTCTTTCATTCTTCGCTCTACACACACGCAAAGCTGTATCCTGAATTGATTCCAGTGTCTCACTGCTTCTGTCCTGGCTCAACTTTCCATGGGTTCTCATCAAATTTAGGTTTTCTTCTGGGCTCTGCTCCAGTTGTCTTTGGGAAAATCTTGTTAACACTTTGTTACTCAGTTTTATCATCTGTAAAATGCACAGGAAAAGAAACCACTGCTTTGTGCAGCTGGTGTGAGATTCAGTTTAACTCTTAGTGGTGGGCTGGTGTGATGGTTAAGATACTTTAGGAGCAAGCAGCAGTGAAAAACTTCCCCTCTCATCTTCTGAACTTTAAAGATTTTGTAACTGTCTTGGCAGGGAGCCTGGTGATCAGAGCAGTAGCTCAGTCACCACAGCTTCGTGCAGACTTGGAAGTCATGTGAATTCCAATTGCTGACGCAGTGCAGATAGCCCACCTTTTGATTTTCACCTTTGGACAAAATAGCACACATAGCTATTTGGTTCAAGAGCCCTGGTGAAGAGAGGGCCCTGATCTGCACCGAGCAGCCTTGGTCTAAGGCAAGAGCTTGCTAGCAGGAGTGACACGCTGTGCAGCCGTGGGAGGCTGCGAGCAGGAGGGAGAGGCCTTACAAGAGAGTTTGCAGCACTTTGTCCTGCCAGGGTTCTTGTACAGAAGACAGAGGGTTCCTGCTAGGCTTGACTTTCAGCTGTGTGCTTCTTCAGAAGACGTCCTTTCTGTAATGCTTTTGTTCTGGCCAAACGGTACTTTCCTTGATGAAAGTTAGTCATCAATAAACCCGCATTGCCCACCAAAGGAGGCCTACTGGGTTGATCACAGAAAGCTGCAGGCTTAGTTAGCCCGAAGGAGAAGGGAAGAGAGCAAGAGGAAAGAAAGTGCTTGCCCTGAGGAAAGTGAGAGGTGCTAGTGCTAAACCTAAAGTAAATGAGGTGATTTTGAGTAGATTCTGAGGGCTTCTAGGATACCTGCAAATTATATACTTCAATATGTGGATATTAAAACGATGGGTCCTATAGAGGAGTGAACAAACATCAAGTTGAGTTGTTGCTATCTCTATTGCAGAGGAAACCATCTGTGAATTCATTGAGCAAGGAAAATTTTTTCAAGCTTGTAATTGTATTTCTGATCTGGAGCATTCTGGAAACGATGGTGTGGGGAAGTCTGAGTCACTTTATACGCTACTGGCTGAACGAATGTGGGCTGTTGTGGGAGAAGCGCTCAGTGGAAGCGATAGGATGTTCCTGGAGCCATTGCAGTCAGTGGGTGAATCGCTGAAGTGGGAGAAGCAGAAGGATGAGGAGTGGCTTGGCAGTGACCAAGAGATGGAGTCCATTTCCACCTGGCATCCAAACTTCTGGAAGAAAGATCTGGAGGAGAAACTAATGCAGTACATGACAGTCCAGATTCCCCACTTTGTTTCCACTAGTAACACAGATGAGACTGCACTAAAACAGCATCTGAGTCAGCTGGAAACAACACTTCTCCCCAGCCTGGAGCACAAAAGTGGTTTCTTCAAGGAAGCAGGACTGCTTGTCACCTACGCCCAGTGCTGTCATGCCTCTTTGTCTTCTCACCTTTCCACACTTACTGACAATAAGCATTGTACCTTCAGCCAATGTCTTTTAGTTTATGAATGGTGCCTTAAAATGTACAAAAGGTATGTCTGAAGGACTTTCTTTTCTCTACAGTTTTTCTGTGTCTCTGTTCTTCAGTTCTGAGCACAATCCCTGTTTCTTGTTAATGCAGTGACTTTCAGAGCATAAAAACAGAAGGATCTTGCTGAGTTTAGATTTGCCCATTGCCTGTTTTATCTTCTGTTCTCTCAGAACCAGAAGCTTTTTAGTTGTATCACTGCCTCTTTCTAAATCCCTTGTATTGGGCTCAGGGGCTTCCCTGAGGTACGCAGATATTTCTCTGCTGGACTCCTGTTGGACATGCACATAGAGTCCTGCTTTCCTGAGCAAGCTGATGGGAATTTCTTTTCTCCTATTAAGCCTTTTTTAGCAAGCTCCAGAATGCTTCATTTACTCCAGAATCATTTACTTTTGCCTTTGTGCCAGCATTATGCTCTATGGACTTCTTTTGTTGTCTCCTTGGCTCTCTTGCTGTTTTATCTGGCTTGTGGTTTGACCAGTCGTTTCCATATTTCCTGCATTAGTGTTCAGACCACAGGAAAAAATACAGCAGATCATTAAATTCCTGCACAAGTTTGGGAAAATGGTTGTGGCTTGCCCCATGATCTGAAGAGCAGCACATCTGGGACCTTTTGGCCCAATGTGAATTCAAAGCTTTCCACTGAGAATGCCTGCAGGTGTCATTGAAGCCTGAACCGACTTTGCTTTCTTGTGATTTCTTTTTGTGTTGCAATGGTAGATGAGGTATTTCATTCTCTGTGTTCATGTTTACTTTGCTACTTAACAGCTCCAATCTACTGATGTCCTACTAGTTTTCAGTGCTTTGGCTTATTTGGTTGCTTCCATCCAAGCCTACAGCTTCTCTGTTCCTTGTATTAATTGCACTCATAAACACTTGGTCAGCTGATAATCAGTTCATCAGAGGGACTCTTCCCCTCACCAACTCCTGAAAAAGGGAGGCAGGGTGATGGTACACATTGGTGCATGTTGTCCTCAGATACATGGGAGACATGAGGCCAGGATGCATCCCCTCTACTGCTGCTTTTATGGGTTTAAAATGGTAAAATTTTCTTTTTAGATGAGATCAATGGATTGATGAAATATCAAAAACTCACATGTGATTGCAGGTGAATAATTACTTAATTTAAACATATAAAGAGAAGCTCAAAGACTTACTTAATTTAAATATATAAAGAAAAGCTCAAAGACAGGAAAAATGTGTTATGCAAATGCTGAATTTTTTCAAGAAAAAAAAAAAAGCAAGAGCAGCCTGTGACTGTGTTAGGGTCAGAAGACAGTGAAGAAAATGGAAATGAGAAGGGGTGAGATGCCAGACTGACTTTAGGGGAAAAAAAAGTCTTAATAATTTGGATTCTTCTTTCTGAATACAATTATAACCTTAGTAAATGCTCAAGTATAGATGCAATTATCCTGGTATGGAGGTGCTTTTTATTACAGACCACTTTCCATTCAGATGGAATATCTTACACTTGTAAAATTGAGCATATATGGAAGTGGGTTTGCATAACTGTGCCCAAGCCCAAGAAAGAATTGAGCAGTGGGAGAGGGAAGAGGAGAGGGAAATGGAGAGCAAGAAGTATAACCTGGGCAGCAAATACAGGAAGAAGGAAAAGAAACAGCAAAAAAGAATAGTTGGCAAAAGGGCATGAAAAAGATCATCAGTATTGGGGCTGCTCCAATACTGCAAACAGTGCTGGATGTTTGCTGAGCACCCGGTGAGCCAGTGGCGCAAAGCAGGGGGTGCCAGGTGGGAGAAGGGCTGGGAACCACTGGGAAGCAGACTCTCTGGCTGAGCTCTTGTTTTCTGTACGCAGTGGCAGCGGGACATGTCTGAGACCCAGGCAGACCTCCCAGCACAACCTTGCCGTTGATGTACAGAGTCTTGTGTGGATTATTTTGAAGACAGAGGAAAAGTTACTTGCAGTTGCCCAGGTAAGAGCTCAGTAGTTTTACCCCAATCTGTCTGTTTTACTCAGAAAGTTTTAAAGTAAGGAAAGGCATTGTTAAATTAGCTGCTCCCTTGCTGGCTGACCCAGCTCTGCCCAGGTATATGTGAGCCCTGAGGGCTCCATCTTGGCCATGCGGCCCATCATCTCCTGTGCGCTGGGGACCAGGCAGCAGTGGTTCACAGCTGACTTGTGCCCCTTGCTTCACGCTGAGCTGTCTGCAGTTTCACTGTGGAGCCCAGGTGTGGAGATCCACGACTGTCTCCTGCCAAAAGGATGCTCCCCTGTCCTTGCTCCTTAGCAAAGAGATGCTGGGACATTTGCAAATCTCTCTTCATGCTGTTGCTGCACCTTCATAGCACTGCAATCTACTCTGCTCGGAAGCCAATGTATCTGGAGGAAAGGCAGGCTATGGGTGAAACCCATTTCATTAGTGAGGGCCAGTTTAAGATGCTGTTCATCTTCTCTCTGGTTGTTAATGAGCCCACAGTGTGCAAAAGTTTTTTTTTTTTTTTTTTTTTCAATAGCCCCTTTGCATCAGCTATGCAGGATATTGAGGCTGCTGGATTTACCTGTATGTGGAATGTGGACCCCCTCCAGGCCTCTCCAGCCTGCTAGACTGACACTGCTGAGGTTATAACAAAGATTATTTCCAGAGCCCAGCACAAGAAAACATGCAGCTGGTGCACAGCTGGCACAGCCCTTCTGTAAGGCCTGAGCAGGGCATCCTGCCTTGTAGTCCCACAGATGACCTCAGTTCAAGGGCTGCAGCATCTCTTTCTTTTCTCAGCAAATCTCCCCCTTTGAAGAATGCTGTCTAGGCATGTGGACTACCCGCAAAGCAGGGAAGATGTGTTACAGCAATGGGAGTTCCAGAGGAAACCATGGTGTTTGGAAAATTCAGCAGGGCCTTTTAGATTCAGCTAAAGCCCAAATGCAGCACCAGGAGTTACCACACTCATCTTCTCTCTCACTTTCCCTTTCCACCTGCCCTCCCCCCAGGAGCAGTGGAGGGGAAACTCCATGGCAAACTGCTGAATCACCTGAGGGAAAGTACTCTAAATTGCAGAGATTTTCCTCAAGTCCCATTCGCTGAAGAACACTAAGGTAGTCATAAACATAGGAGTAGAAGCGCCAGCTGGTGACAATATGCTTAAAACCTACTGATTTCAGTGTTTGACATTAAGCATCTTTATGGGCTGTTTCAAATTATTACCCTGGGGAAGACCACATGTTCCTAAGGGCTGTTTTTAGCACATATTTCAATGAAGGAAATGACTATACTCAGGGTAGTGCTAGTGAGGTTATCTTAAAGCATGTCACTGAGTCATTGACAAACCCTCAAAGCTACTGACTAACAGTGATGGAGAATTTAACTCTTTTTTTTTTTTTTTTCTTCTGATGTAATGGCTGGAGGAAGCTTTTGTTTAAGAATGAGCATTCTGCTTTCCTGGTACACCACACACTGAGCAAGCTCACCTAGATCTGGCAGTGGTTACAAGTGCTTATGCCATGTTGCTCCAAGTTGGCTGCATTTTTTTGGGCCTGCTTGGATCTGGAAGCGTTGCAGCTCTACATGGTGCCACATTGTGCACAGTGAACAGATCCGGGATCGCTGTGGAGCATGGTACAGCACAGTCCCACTCAGTTCAAACCTGAGCAGCTTCGGACAAGCCCTGGGTTCAAGATAATAAGCTTGAGTGGACTTGAGCTCACTTCATATGGAAGAACTGTGTATGTCTTCTCACTCAGCTCAGTGGCATAGCTTATAAAACCTGCTTTATCCCTCTATTTCTTTTTCCAGGATACTCCAACACCTCATTATTCCAAATATATAGGAAGCTGACATTGAGCAAATGCCCTGTGAGTTATCTCTGAATGATCATAATGTATAACTGTGACTGTAAATCATACGGTGTTGGTTTTGCCACTTCAATGGATGACTACATTTTTCTAAATGAGAAGAGTCTGAACAGAATAAGCAATAGTCTACTTTGCCTGTGTGTACCTGGCTTTGTCACTGGGAGTGCCAGCCTGGTACCTGCGCAAACTAAAAGCATTTTGAACAGAAGTGAGCGATGAAAGCTGTGACCACATCAGAGGGTGCTGATTGCTCAAACACCACGTGGGGTTCCAAACAACTTCTAGACCTCATTGTGGGGAACGTGGCCAACTCTGGGGGACAGGGAGCATTACCTCAGCACTGACATGTCTAGGGCAAGGGGCCTTTTGTGCATTTTGAGGTTGCAAAGTTAGTGAACTGCAAATTATGGTGCCATTGACTGGGTTGACTAGGTTGGTGATGAGTCGCCCCTGTCCTTGATGTATTGGGGAATTTGGCATGAGTGAGGGGCAAACCTTCCAGTGAGAAGTCAGGATTCATTGTAATACTGAGAGGTGGAAAATGAACTTTCTGTCCCCTGCTTCTGTGGCCTCAGCTCAAAACTGACTCTGTCCAACAACAGAGACGGCAGGACCAGATATGCATACCTGGACAAAAACTGGAGTAGGGTTTAGAATGACCTACAAAGGATCACTTGGGTCTGTGTCTTCTTCCCTTCCTTCCCCTATTTTTTCAAGCAGACAGAAGGAAGACTGAGATGTGCATGTGCTTTGGAGAATTTGGGCCGAGGACCTGCTGCTGCCCAAGTGAAAAAGGCTGTGCAGTAGTTCTGCCTACCTGCCTGCCAGTTTGTCAATGGTGTGCTCCCACACACGTTGAACATCTTAACCAATTTTGACCACATTTAATAACAAGGTAGAGGTCTCAAGGATGTTAAATTCTTGCTTGTTTAAAAAAAAATAGCAGTTTGACAGATGAGAGAGACCGAAGTTACAACCCAGTCCTTTGTGTTTTCTGAGAGGTAGCAGTTGGCTGGGCAGTCAACACCGGCGGGCTGGCCATCCATGGATCTGAAGCTTTTACAGCATGAGGTGCCACATCTTGGTCAGAAAGGGAGGACAAGGAGGAAGCTGGAGTTTATTTATGGGTCTGCTTGTTGCATCAGAGATTGTGGTCCTCTCCGTGTTGGAGCTCTGGTGCATGGGGTGCCGGTGTCACCGCAAGGGCTACAAACGGGAAAGCTCACGCTAATTCAGACACATCGCCTGATCCAAAGCAACTAAGTACTCTGGCTCAACAAGTTATTGCCTTGCAGTGATTAACTAAATGTGTGCTTTGTCCCATTGTGGAGCAAGACCTTTGTGTTGGCTTAAACTGACACATTTTACTTTGCAACTGGGGCAGGCTAGAAATGTTTGTGCAGCTCAGCTTGTATCTGTTATCTCAGCACGTCACAGTCAGGTGATGGCACTCTGGGAGAAAGGAATTTTTCTTGGGTTGTTTACAACTGCTTATTTGCCTTTGTTAAACACTTTTCAATGAATATGGTAGAGCAGTTGTTTTGAATATACTTTTGATGAAATTCCTAAGTGACAGCCATAAATTTCCTAATTCATCAGCCAGAAAAGAACAAAGACAAAAGTGGAAGATCAGACTTTACATTCTTTCTATTTCTTTGGCAAAAGATGCAGAAATGAATGAATAAATGATCCTTGCTTTTGAGTTTAAAGCTTCTGTGAAGGTCAGATCATGTTTTAAGCAATGAGCCCTTTCTCTGCAGTATTAGTTTTGTTTTTATAGTCTATTCAAAATAACACAAGCCAGCCAAGTCTTGGGAAATTTCCCATCATGCAGCCTCATGGAGCTCATCTCGCTGTGACAGTAGCTCTAAACACTAACCCGACTCCTATTTGCACTCACACGTCCCTGGCTCAAGTGAGGGAATGCTTTTAATTAGCACTGGCTGGCTTATGTGGGTGCTGGCTGGAGCTAGGAAGGGTGGAAAATCTCAGCTACAGTAGCTGGCAGCACAGCGCTGTGTCTAAGCGTTGTTTTGCTGTGTGGGCGCCTTCATTTGAGCTAAGCTAACTAGGGAAGGCTGTAGATAACCCGAGCTGACACAGGGATGAAAGGAAGCAGCAAATCTTTTAAACTCAAACAAACAATGTAGAACAAAGCAGAACAATGTTATTAGGTCAGCTGGAAAATTGCCAGGCTTTGGGTTAAATGAGACGGCCAAAAAATAGAGACAGAAATTCATCTAGTCCAAATGCATAATGAGAGGCTGGGAAACCTAACTCATTATAAATACCATTGCATCTCAACTGTTCTTTTTTCTTTTTTCTTTTTCTTTTTCTTTCTTTCACTCTTCTTCTTTTTTTTTTTTTTTTTTCCTTTATATATATTTAGAAGGAAGTAGGGAAAGCCCTGAAAGAAGCTTTTGATATTGGGAAAACCCCTTGTGCAGATGCTGCAGTCATTCAGGTAAACTGGGGGGTAATTGAAAAGCTCACATTATTTGGGGTAGTCATGTTGTTGCACACAACTATGTAGGTATTTGGCAAGATCCAGTTTTGCATGTCTTGGTCCAAGCTCAGCATATTACAAGCTTGCAAGTTAACTGCCATATTTAAACTGCACCCCTTTGCCCCCAAACCTGCTTTTTTTCTTGTGCGTATGTAAGGAAACATAAACTAACTAAAGAAAGGATGAGCCTGAGATTAGCTGATTCATGCTGAAGTTGCATTTACACCTGGATTTTCATTTAACCCTTTGGAAAATGGTGGTGTATGTTAGCCAGTCTGCCCCCTGTGAGTTCTGCATTGCAGCAGAGTGCTCTTATAAAACAAACGAGAGCTGCCTAGTCGCAGCAGATCCCCTCATCTGGCCGTGCAAACGCAGGCGGTGTGTTCCCTGCTCCCTGTGTGCTGGGTACAGCTGCGACTGCTGCCCCGGCTGGTTAGGCAGCGCGAGGGACGACTTCAGAGCACAGTGAAGCTGAGTGCTCAAAGGGCATCACAGAAGCACACTGCAGATTTATGAGCGGAGGGTATTTGGATCAAGATCTGCAGAAGGCTTAAAATAAATCCTGGGGTTTACATATGGACTCAAGTGATGCTAGATAGAGATCAGGGCCCGCTGATATGGCCCTCATAGCAGCTGATATGTTGTAGATATCGTCCTCATATCTACAACATCTGGCCATGTCTCAGCGCTGATGGTTTTGCTGTGTTGTGAACATAGCTGGCAGGTTTGAATGCTCTGGAGTAGGTGATGAAAAAGCATGGATAAATTGGCAACCCTTATGAAACTACCGCCTCCTTAATTTTCTCAGGCTGACACCTAAAGATCAGATAGAAAATGAACAAGATGCCATGGAAACTCATCAGCCATGGTTTCCTGACACTTTGGGGTGGTGCGTTTTATCCCGTCCCTTCTGGTGAACTTTTACATCTGTTGTGAGCAGTGGAAAAAAACATTCACAATGTGAGTCACCCTTTGTCTCTCGCTGACGCTTCCCAGTGCATCGGGAGAGCACAGCATACAAGTCCATCTGTCTCCTTTTATCCATCTGGCTCTCTTCCCCTTGCAAGCTTTTGTTTCCACGGAGCAACTAATGGACAGCATTAAGTTGCCACCTGCTCAAGCCTGCCCGATATGGGATGGATTTTTAGCTGTCTGGCACAGCCCACCTGCTGCAGGCACCTGGGCCACCGAACTGGGGTTGGAGGGGTGAGACAGGCACCATGGGGTTTAATGCATGTCTCTGTGTCAGGCATGAGTGGTGGCAGCTGGGCACTAGACACCTGTCTTGTTCAGACATCCCTGACAGAGACCCTGGCAGAGGCGCAGGGCACACAGTTTGAGCTGCCCAACCTTTTTGAGTGGGTGCACCCGAATTTATCTGTGAGGGTGAGTCACACAGAACTGCAGGTGTCCCCACAGGCAGCAGATCTTTGTGTGCTCTGAGCAGCAATGCCGGACATTACTGGCAGAGAGCTTTTGTAGGGATAGACTTTCCCCCAAGCACAGGACTTTACACCACCCTGTTCACTGCAGTGAAAGCAGTGGTAACAAAGTTGTAGGGTCAGGCATTAAAATCAGACTCCTAAAAATGCTTTTAGTTACACAAAACTGAAAAAGAAGTTGTTCCCTAGAAGGCAGAGGGATTTGCAGCAGAGCAAAGGATGGGATGTATTCCTGTTCACTGTATAACGAAAAAATAGTTTTGGCCTGTTCTCCTCTCCTGCCTTGGAATCCACAGATATTAAAAGAGAAGACAGAGGCTGCCCAGCACATCAGTGAGACCCTAAGTGAGAAGGTGGAAGCTGCGTGCCTGGAGCAGTTCCTGAGCTTCCTGGAGAGGTAAGAGGGATGCTGTTTTCCTCATTGGCATTTCCTCAGTGCCCCAAAGAAATAAATCCTGATGAAGCAACTGGCGACTCTGTGTCCACCTGGATCTGCCATTGCCCCTCTTACATTTTATGGCTGTTTCCCATCAAGCTGTAAGCGGATGGACAGCGCTTCACTGCTGTTTATGTGCTAAGCATTTGCTATTGGACTAAAGCCGAGGGAACAAAGTGCACCCAGGCTTGCCTGGACAGGTTGAAGCTTTGGAGGATGTTTATTCTGGAGAGGCTCAGACCTTAAACACAACCAGAAAGCGGAGCAGCCACATGGCTGATGCCCAGGCTTGGCCCTTCCTACCCTGCCTGTGCTTCCCAGGCACAGTGCTTTCTCCTGGCTCCCTGTAAGGGTGAGAGCTCTGCTCCATTGTGCTCCTCAGAAGAGGACAAATGCCTTGTTCTCATCTTCTGCCTTCTCACCATTTCTTCTGGCTCCCTTCATCTGCATTTTAGTCTTTGGCATCTCCCTCCCTTTGTGTCTTGCAAGGCAGAAAATGCCAATACTGCTGGTTGTAGATGAACTATTTCAGAAGGAGATATGATTTAAGATCCCTGGCTTTTCACATTATAAGGGGAAGGAAATTCCTGTAAAACAGTCCGTTTGTGAGACTGAAGCTGTGATGAAGCGGTCAATAGACTTTGTGGGTTGTTCGTGCATGCTGGGGCTTTTAGTGTTCTGCAGCTTTATCAGCAAAGCCTGGGTTGCTTCCCAGAAGCAAGTGTTGCAGCAACAGCAATGATAAAATGAACCTCCTGCCTCTTAATCCGTAGAATTGGCACGCAGGCAGCTTGAGGGCTGTCCCCATCCCATCATTGTGCTCTCCTTCCTCACCAACTGGGCAGAACAGAGACCATCTTTGTCCTGCTCTTGTCCCTCCTCTGTGAGTGAAACCATGTACAATAAAAATACAAGTAATCACAGAATATTCCTCCCATTTGCTGCTAGGATAATGCTGACAGATGTGTTACAGAGCATACCAGCTTAAAAATATGTCTTCCTGTTTTAATTTAGCTATGAAAATGAAGTAAGAAACTTTCTCCAGCTTGATGGCTGCCCTGGGATCTGCAGCAGCTTGCGAATCCTCGAGAACTGCTGCATTCTCAGGTTAGAAACTAGACCCCAGTGGCACATAAGGCACTATGAATTTTCTGCTGTCTGATGTTCTTCTAACTTGGCTGAAGGGTTGGCCTTGCCTCCAGCTGGATCTGGTCATCCAACCCCATACACACCACACAGTGAACTTTAAGCATGGAAGAAGCTGGCTGTGGTCAGCAAGACCCATTCAGAACTGCCCCAGCTGATCCAGCAAGAGACTCAGGTGGGAGATCAGGGGCTCAGGGCCAGGGTACAGGACTGCTGCATTTGCAGCATGGTACTGCTACTTCTCGCCTGCTCCCAGATCCTGCAGGTGCAGGGGACATAGCCTGTGGTCTATCAGCTAGCTCTTCCAGGTGCCCAAGACACTGAGCAGGAGGCAGGCAGCAATATCACATTGCACACGGGGACATTATCCTGGCCAACCCTGCTGTGTGTTGTGTTGTGGTTCCCTTCCCTGGCCTGATTCTCCCTCATTAGGAAAGCCTCATAAATGTTGCACTGAGATGCATCTGTTTACGTACTTCAAGGTAAGCCCAAACTTAAGTGCTTTGCTGAATGAAACCCTGTTGAACATACCAGGCTTTCCCTGGGGTTGTTAGGAAGGAGGGAAGCAATATAGCACAGAAGGGTGGGGGAGGCTGTTTGCACCTACGAGCTAATTTCAGAAGTGCTTGCAGCAATGGAGAAAATAAGGTTGCTTCTGTTCTTCCTGTGTAAAATTATCTGAGGATCTCTGGAGTCAGCAAAACGCCCAAATCCACCATATGCACAGTGCTTACTTGACACTGGAACCTTGCATTGAGCCTAGGTAGCTGTTTTGTTTGATGTATGTGCACATTGCTACTGCTGGATCCTAAACTGAATACTTATGAGACTCTTTTACGTAATTCTTTACAGTGATACTGAAAATGAAGTTACACAATGAGCTTTTCCAGAAAGTAAAATGTCTGGTTTCAAGCTGGTGATCATTTTAACAAGGTTTCGCTGACTTGAAGACTGCTCTGATGGAATATAATTGTTCATCTTGTATTTGCAAGGCGTCAAAGGCACACAGGATGCTCACCAAGCCTCTTTTTGTCAAGGCCATTTAATGCTTTCTCATTTTTTGAAAATACTAGCATTTTTACTCATCTAAGCTCACTAGTGATGGGTACAAGTGGCATTTGTATGCATTTGAGCTTTCGTGTCCTTGTGACAGCATCTTAATGAGGGCTGTCCAAAAGATGGGTGCATATATGTGGGTCACTGAGACCTTGTGCTAGCCCTGCACCTGAACAAGTGTCCGTTACAGTACCCAGGCAGTCACGCTGGTTGCAGTGGGAAGAGTTTTGATCTGTGAGAATAGCCTGATGCGATCTGATCAATTGTTTCCATATCCTTTTTTGTTTTTGTACAGAAATGCCTGGTATAAGCTAACGTACATTTACAGTGCCAGCACTGGTCAGGATGTTAAGGTAAAAGGATTTCTATACAGGATGGAAGATGAGATAACGGAGCATTTTTTGCAGACAGTCACTTCTAAAGTCAAGGTATGGCAGACCCATGTTAACACTGAATATTTTCATACTGTTGGGCAGGCACCCACTTCACTCTCATGTCCTGATTTTGAAAGTATAAAAACATAGTTTGATCTTCAGGCCCAATACCCTCCTCTGCCTTGTCTGAAACTGTATATTGACAGCTTCATCTTTTCCAGTTTTGGGGATCCCTGTTCCACTGTTTGTAGTATTTGCTGTTGTGCTAGAAATAGGTACCCCATGCTTCCCCTGGAGACCTACACCCCAAGGGTTGAACTCCACTTGATGCCTACCCCTGCAGCTGGGTATCTTCCTGGAGCAGTGATAATTCACAGAGCCCAAGATGTTGGTGGGTAGTCAGGAAGCAGAGAAGGCTGACGAGAAATTTATCCCTCCCTTGGGATAAGTTTCCTTCCTTTCACAGTTTCTAATATTAGACTACTAGTCCAGACACCCACCTTTATATCTGGGGCTCCATGTCTATACAACAAAGAATTGCATCTCCAGGCTCATTGCCCAGGCTAACTCAAGCGTGCTGAAGGCAAGCAAAAGAAAAACGGCAAAAGAAAACCTGGCTACACCGTGCAGATTTGGTCTCCAGAGATCATTGCCAGCCTGTCTCATGGGCCCATGCATCAAGATGGCAGCTGGGTTCAACTCTGTAGAACACACGGACAGCCCTAGGGAGAAACAGGAAGCCTAGGGGACAGGTTTTCAGTCCTTCTCTGGCTGTGCTGACAGAAGCTTCAAATAATATAAGACAGAGTTTATCCCCTACCTGCCTGCTAAATGATCCTTATGCATGCCCATTAAATAAGAGCCAGTGGCCATGGTGGGAGCAAGATACCAGAGCAGAAGGGCATGGAACAACTGTCTCTTCCTGCAGTTCTAATCCATAGGGACACATTTTACTCAGGATTAGAGAGCTATTGCCACCCATTTTTCATAGTTTTAGATCTTCTAGGTTTGGGCTTGAGAACTTAATGCGTCTTTCCTGATTTTGAATTGTTTCTGTCTTTCATGTTTTACTTTTCTTTGAAATAAAGGCACAGGATGCTGCAGCATGTGGAGGAGTCTGTTTCTGAGAGCAGAAAGAGCGGAAGCACAGTAATCCATGTCTGTAGCCTGTGTGATGTCTCCACATGTGCACCCTTTGACTGTCTGTCCCTTTTCCTCAGGGAACACTGAAGGATCACTTCAAAAAATGTGACAGTGGTTTCAACCACATCCTTGAATCCTTAAAGCAAAGTTTTTTGGCATTTGGGAAGAAAAAAACAGACATATTTGAGGTAAGAAATAATAATAAAGAGATAAGTATGAAAGTAAGAACAAGATATTATTCAGGAAATTATTAAAACTAGTCCATGAACCTCCGAATTACACAATATTTCAACATGAATCCAAACTACCATTTTGTTTATCATTAAAAGGGCTTTTCAAGATCTAGTGGTCCAGTCCAGTTCCTCAGAGTTGGACATCTACTTCACCATGACAGCTAGGACCTTTCTGTAATCTCAGCAGAGAAACCAAGAAGTGAAGGAATGGGGAAACAGAATGTATCTCCCAAGTACAGAGCAGGAACATTGGGCTGCCTCTGATACTGTCATTGCCCCAGTGCCATTTTACTGGGAATCCTGTCAGCTTCTAATGTGTTTCAACCTCCGTAGTAAGGAACATTTATCCCTTTGGTAGAGTGGACCTATAGAGTGGTGAAAGGTCCAGATCCCCAGAAGATGTAGTCTCTCAGGCAGAGTTAAATAAGTCAGGGTTAGCAAAGGACAACGGCACAGAGTACCTACATTTTTTCACTTTTACAGTAGCCTAAACAACTTGTCTAGTGTCTCACAACACACTTGAGTCTGGCCCTTCAGCAGTCAGATTGGTACCTGGAGTACCCTCTTTTGCACACAGGTTGAATTCACTCCTGCTCCCTGTGCTATACAGGGACTGCTAAGCATTGACTCCCTTTCTTTTACTCTTTGAGGTCTGCAGGCCTTTTGTTAGTGCTGATTTTAATTAACATTTTGAAATGTGGAAAAAGGTAATGGAACAGAAAAATTAGGAGCTATTCTGCTGTTGTTCAGCGCCTGTCACTGGACATTATGTCACAGTAATGCTGGGGTAAGCAGCCGCTCAGTGGTAGAGCGCTACACCAGAGCTGTCTGTCTTTTGCTTTGCCTGTTTTGGACAGGGCTGGGGATTTCCTGTACCCTTGGACTGCAGCCTAAAACTGGTCTGATTTCCACTGCTAAAGAAAACGTGTTTTCTGTGCAGCAGCCCATCTCCCCTTAGAAACGTTCACTTTCCCTCCCTCTGCAAGCATTGCATGGCCTTAGCACTGAGGTTTCTTAGCAGATTTGGGTGGCTAAGAAGTGCTCAAGTGACTTCTCTGTGCCCAGCCACAACTGTGTGCCCAAGGGTGTGGCCCTGGGATGTGTCTAGCAGGGATGTTCCAGGGAGGTTAGATCTTGCTTTGTCTGTAGTCCATCCCAAAGCTATGTGATTGTTAGCCTGGGGCCAAGCCAAGCGTTACTGTGCTGCTTTGGAGCGTGAGTGACCTCTGGCTCAGCCAACTGGTCCCATTGCTTTTGGTTGGATGTCTCCACACTTATTATCAACGTCACCCACATACAGCTTGGAGTTACTCAATGTGTTAGACCAGGCATTTTAAAAGGATACTTGAGCAGAGAAATGGGACACCCATCTGTGTGGGCCTTACGTCATCTGTCTACACAGTCAGAGTCTTATAGGTATGGTCTGCTCCTTGCTCATTATCCTGCTCAGTACAGTGAAGTTAATTTGGGCTTCTTTGCTCTGGAACAGGCCCTCGTCAAGTCTGTGAACATCATCATTATTACAGAATATGTGCAGGCCCTCCTGACCACTTCCAGGAAACCATCTTCTGTGCAGAGGAGGAGGATTGTCAGCAAGATAGAAGAAGATCATAGGATGCTGCAGACCATCTTTAAAGAGTGCTTAGTAAGTCTTTGATATGGTTATGGTTATCCTCTCTGTCATCAGGATCGGTACCAGAAGAGGAAAAGGCTCTGAAAGCAACAGAAAAGCTTAAGAGGTCTTACCACAGTGGTATGTAGCTTCATAGAAATGAAAATCAGATGTGCTGGAAGACAGCCCTTCCTATCTGCCAGAAGCTGTTAGTTTATAGTTTTGAAATGTGTGACTAGAGCAGGCAAGATTCACACTCCTGCCACTGAAATAAGAATGAGCCATATTCCTCTAAGCTGGTAAGACAGCCCCAAAGCTGTCAGCTCCCCCAGGCAAGCCTTTTGTGCCTTGGCATGTGTATGCAGAAGAGGAAGGAGCATCCCAAGAGCTGTGTTCCCCCCTCGTGCTTTCTCTTGAGCCTCTGGGATGATGTACTGAATCAGCTGCTCCATATCTTATGGGGCTTCACTTTCTGTGTGGATTGACCCATATGGCTACTCCTCCTCAGACATGGGATATCTGTGTTGTTACCCCTCCATCTGGCCTCTTCCCTCCCTGCAGGCCCTTGCATAGATGCCGCTGTCCCAGCCTCCCAGAGCTGGGCTGATCTGTGCATGTGCCATTGCTGTGTGCTACAGTGTTTTTTCCACGAGTGTGGAAACATGATGCTGTTGTGGTTGGTCATGGTTGCAGGGAGGAGTGAATCTTCATGGCGAGGTGAACACCTCACACCATTACAAGGTAAAGATGTGTTACAAAAGTGATAGGTAGGATATAAAAGCAGATCCACACCTTTGAAGAAAACTTGTGGAAAAATGCTAGGTCTGATTTGCAGAAGCAACTTTGGAAGCCTAAGAAAGCCTTCTTACTTAATTCATAATCCTGTGTAATTGGCAGTTCCACACACAGTATCTGAGAATGGCACCGTGCTGTCACATGATTTGCTTGATTATCCAAGGGCAAGGACTGCAACACCAACAGCCTGCTCTGCAGGAGAACTAGCTGCTGCGCAGCAGCCCTCTGGCACTGCTCTTTTGCAAATGCAGGCTGTGAGTGCCTAGGCATAGTACTTCATAAGAAAGCTGAACTGTGCAATGCAGTAGCAATTGCAAGGGTAGTCTGGTAACAGGACTTAGTTGTGACAGAGCTGATAAAAAGTCTCAGCTTTATTGGTTTTAATAATTCCACAAATTCTGACTCATTCTTATGATTTGTGAATTCAAGTGCTAGGGACTAGAAATCTATTTTCTCCCATATGAGCCCTGCTGCAATTCAGTTGTCAGAAATTCTGGCTTTGTCCAAAGAATAAAATGAAATCAAAATGATAATTTGTAGGCTTCTCTAAAAAACTCTCAGACTCATTACAATTAATCCATTAGTTTCATGGCAGAAAGCTGGAAGCTACCAGTGCTTTTAGCTGAAGACCTGCCTTTCCTAGCGTGATCAAGCACAGGCAAGTCAGTGCTTTGAGAAATCAGGGCATCAGGAACAGCAGGAGGATTCTTTAATGTTAACTCTGAAGTTTACCAGTAATGCTGTGCTCAGCATCGGCTTTGGTTGAAATGTGCAAGGACAGCTGGTTTTATAGTGTAAACGAGATATGAGAAATCTAATTATCTATGAAAACCCTATGTTCTGCTTGGGTGAAAAAAGTCTGCATCTAGTTAGTACCATTCCCCTTGTGTCCCTACTCTGTCTTCTTTCTTACTTGATGTAGAAGCACTGAAAATCTTGCGGAGGAAATGTATAAACAATTTGCAGGGGACAGTCTGATACTCAGTCAAATGAGGTATATGGTTATGCATGCAAAATATGTGTTCTACTGCAGACTGAATTTATCGTGCAGTTGCTGCACAGGCTGCACCTGCTCCCTGCCCTGCTCTGCCCTCTGTTCAGGCTCTTCCTTCCACTCTGTCCTCAAAACACATTAGGAAATACTTTGCTTCTTTCCTAAGAGCAGTACATGTCAAAGGCACCTAAACACTGCTGACAAGACACCTCTTCTTTGTCTCTTTAGGTTGCAGGCTGTTTACCTCGGACCTTTCCAGTCTATATAGTGCTTAACAAAATCTGACACCTTCTAATTAATTAGCATTTTGTAATAGTGAGCTTGCCAAATATGAAGCCTTACAGTATTAGTGCATTAGGAGCTGAGTACAGCTTGTGCACTGTGCTGAGCTAGACATGCTGTGTGCCTGCAGTGCGGAGGAAGAGAGAGAAGGCTGTCTTCACATATTACTATTTTTTTGATTTATGTTCAATGCAGAGATGAGCTGCACAGAGATTCCAGCCTCCTGCTTCTAATGCCCCATGGAGATCAGGGGAAGCCGGGCTTCTTCTGGCCTAGTTTGGCAGCCCATTCTTCAGGTTTGCTTTGTCACAGAGTCTCTGTTGACGTGACGGCATCAATAATTCAGAGAAGCAATTTAATTGCATTACCACACCAGTGAAAAAAGTGAACAAGACCTGAAGCTCTCTCTCAGCAGTTCATCCACATTCTGCTTTCTCCAGCTTTGCTAAAAATGCTATGTATTTCTTGCTAGATTCATGAGGTTTTTTTCTTCTATGTGCTTTAGTTTAGAGGGAGCTGGCCAGACACAGCATCTACCATCCATGCTCACATCCTTCACAGTGTCCAGTCCTGCTTCCCATTGTTTTTCCGTTACAGGAGCTGTGTCCCCTCACCTGCCTGCCAAGGTCACTTTCTGTCCCTGGGCTTGTTCCAGGGCAGCAGGAATGCTGTCATGTGCTGGCCAACAGACCTTGTTTTCATGTAGGTACAGGGCTGTGCTTACCTGTGGAAGGAAACCATTTCCCAAAGAGTGAGACAGCCTTTGAGAGGACAGGAGATGTAGGAAAAGGCCTGCTTTGGAAAAGGAAATGCAGAAGGGAATTCTGTGCTGCTGCAGGTAGTCACTGAGCTGCCCTGCAAGCAGCCTGTGGTTTCTTTTCTCTTAACCGGGAGGGAAAATGTGCTTCTATACATGCACAGACAGTCCTGCAAAGCTCCTAACCTATGGAGTGAGGTCCTGAGTCTGATGTGAGGCCACCTCTTAACATTATATTTTGCTTCCCTTGTCCTGAACACACCTTTGCTTCTCTCCCCAGGGTCCCATGGCTGGTGCCTTCAAGGATCCTATAAAAGCAATTTTAGAACTTATTCAAACTTCTGATGCTGAGGGGATGAAAATAGCCCTGCTGCCCATTCTCAAAGAATTTCCTGATCTGAGGTAAGGTGTTTTATAGGTTTGGTCAATGTAGTTTCTGAACAATTATTTGCCACCAGAAGATCTATAGCAATGTTAGTCCGGTGAGACTTTCTCTTTGCAGTGTGCTGGGCCAGGCACAATGCTTACCTTTGAATGCACTGGATGATTCCTATTCACAGATGCAGCTTAACATGGTTTTTAATTTTGCCAGACATTAACCACTGGAGTTGAGATGTCCATCCTTTAAAAGTGAAGTATGGATGAAATGTCTGTCAACAAAGCAGGAATGCTGTGAAAAAATGCTACCTGAATGGACAATTTACAGGCTGCATTGGTGCATTTTACAGCACTGGTACATGTGGGCCAAATGTAGGTTTCAAGAGCATCCTTAACTCAGGCATTTCATTGCTTCCAAGCACTTGGCTTTTGGCTTTAACACTTCACCAGTCCTTTTCTAGGTATAACTATTTCCACATAATCCTAGGTGTATTCAGCAAGAATATACACTTCCATTTCTCTCAGGAAGCTGTTAACAGAAATGAAACCCAACTTTTATTAGGAAGATGAGATTTTAGCTAACTGCATTTGTTTCAAATTCTGTTGTTTATTACATCCATCTTGAGCTCTGATGTCTTGTGCTAGTGACTGTATTTTTTCAAGTTAACATGATTACAGTGTAGAGCTCTCTGTCACAGGATGCTGTAAAGGCCAAAAGTGTGAATAGCTTCAAACAGGGAGCAGATAATTTGTGGTAGATAATTGTCTCAGTGCCTATTCAACATGACAGTCATGACATAACCCCCAGCAAAGGAAGTCCCTTAACTGCAGACTGCCAGAATGGAAAAAAGAAAGACAAAGAAATCATGTTATGCTTGGCCTGTTTTCTGTACTCTTTTCCTAAGCATTTGCTGCTTTTAAAGATGCAATATTGAGCTAAAAAGATGTTTATCTGATACAGCATAACAGTTCATATTCTTTTACTATATGTATATATACTTACTATGTGTATATATGTGCATAGGAAACTCTCAGAATAATATTATTTTGATCCAGTTCTCAGTGGAGGCCATCCTGGTGTGAGTAGATGCACTGTTCTTTATTTCAGTGGATTCCTGTATGTTTAAAACTGTGTTTGGTTTGGACACATTTGCCCTGCTTGTTAATCAGACTAGTAAGTTGTGGCCCCGCTCAGCAAAGCAATGCTATGTAGAACAAAAATCCTAAAGCCTTTCAGATAACCAAAACAGAACTCCAATTGAGGGGAGAAAAGATACCACAAATGCTTTCAAATGATCTAATATGGAGTTACCTCTCTACATTATGGCAGATGCAGATCTTTTTCTAGGAGAAAATTGAGGTGAAGATTTCCATAGTTTCATGGGGATGCTGTGTGCACAGGGCTTGGACCAATGAGGTCAGCCATGTCACACACTGCACACATAGCTCTTGTGATACAGCCTTCTCCTTGTTAGGTGGTGAAAGGATGTCAAAAAGCAGTTCAGGCAGCTTCCAGACCTTGGTCTGGCCCAGCAATACTGGGTGAGAGGAAGCAAGCTTTTTTCCTTGACTCTTTCACTGACCTGCCCTCTTATCCTTTTGAAAAGGGAAGAACATCTGAGTGCAGTGTTGGACATCAAAGATTCGCTTAGCCGAGAAGACAGAGCTGCTCTCTTGAAGGCATTTCATGATAATTGTGGGGGAACAGAAACAGAAGCAAACTTGCTTTTTGCAGACATAGAAGTAAAACCTAGAAAATATGGACTCTGTGGCTGCTTCTGTTGTTAACAAAGGTATGTGTGTGTGTGTGCTTGTGGGTAACATGCATACATGCATAGGCATAGGCATTCCTACTTATAGGGAGGTGGAATGCCTATGGCTGTAACATCACCTCCCCGAGTTCCTTGTTGCTATATACACTGGTTATGCTTTCCTCTTTCTGGCTGCAAATTTCCACGTCATGAAGCATCATGTAGGCAGTGCAGGGAACTGAATGCTTAGATGTGTGATTCAGGTTACAGCAGGGACAAAGGAAAAGCCAGGGCTCTTCCTCCCTGTTCTGCCCTCCTGTCTGTGCATCCCTGCAGCAACGCTCCTCTGCAGCACCCCCTCCCTCCCAGCCCGTTACAATATGTACCCGTGCAGGGTCAACCAGGCAAGTGCTGGTGCCTCCTGGCAGGGAATGCAAAGGGGTTTTCTCAGAGGCTCCCCTGCTCCTGTCCCTGGTGCAGAGGGGAGGGGTATGTCAGCCCCACTGCTGCCCCCACTCCATGAGAGCTCTGTTAATTAAACTGGGCTCCATCCTGTCCAGATGACTGTGCTGTGCTGCGGGCACTACAGGCAAGTGTGCCGCTTGGCTCTGAAAGCAGCAGCTGGCGGAAGGGAGGAGGGATAGGAGTCAGAGGCATGGCTGTCTCTGTAATGCCTTAAATTGCCTCAGTGTGAACTACCAGGCTCATCTGGAGCACCTGCAATCTCTTCCATATTGTGGCGTATTACAGTCCAGTTCATAGATCTCCAAGCCACCAGGCACCTTTAAAGGCCGCTATGTCAGTCCTTTGAGTTTCCCAAGTGATTCTTTCACATTCGCAAATTACTTTGTTTAGGTGGTAAGCTGCATCAGATCTTGAAACCAAGCAGGTCCTCATGGTTTAAAAATAGCTCTTAGTGGAGAGCATACAGCTGTTTACTTCACTTTAAATAATCTGCAGCTTCTTTTTAGTCCGAATTTGCCCAGCTCCAGCTCAGAGCAAGAGAATTTTGCTTTATCTTTGCCAGAGCCCTCTGCTATCAGAAATCTCCCTCAGTTAATATTTACAGATTGTTATCAATCACCTTCTGTTGGATAAGCTGAATAGACTGAGTATCTCAGGTTGAAAAACACAGTCCCTTTCCACCTCCTCCTCTGCTCTCCAGTGTCACCATTTATTTATAGTTCCCCACGTTAGCAGATCAAGGATGAGTTACACAGAGCTCTGACCCGGGGCCTCCAGGCACAAGCAGACAGCAGGTTACCCTGTTAGCAGGGAGAGAAAGCAATTAGAGAAACAATTAATAAGCAAGCACACTTTCCCTTCCTAATGAAAACTGATTTTGATATAATGAACTGGCTATCAGCCACCCACTTGTATACCCTCCTTTAAAGAAATTACCCATAGCACCACCTTTGCTTTAGAAAAGATATTCAGGAACATGTTTTTAAAACACAGTAAATCACTTAATCTCCTATTTGCTGAAATCCCCTGGTTAAATAGGCCCCTAAATCCCAGACCTGCCTGTGCTGCAGTGCAGTGGAAGTACATTTGCAGCACAGGTTGGTAGCCTCAGCCAAGCTCACAGGTAGCAGTAATAGTGAAACTGCTTTTGGGATGTGCTTAAAGGAAGGTCACCTTCCTCCTTCCATCCCGTCCCCTCTATTTTGCAGCTGTGCACTGGGGTGCAACCTGCAGGTACATCAGCCCCTATCCATTGGAAATATCTGCTTTTTTCCCAGTCAGGCATGCAATAGGTGTGCATATTTGTCCCTTCTGTAAACAGAGGTGAGAGGATTTCGGGGTATTGTTATCTTTGGTTGTTTCGTGTTGGCATGAAATGCCAACACAAGGATGCTGCCAACAGCTGTGGGCCCATGGATTGCGTTAGCTGGAGTAGCCAAGGAACTGGAGATTTTCAACATGTAAACGTTGATACAGCTTCATTCAGGAGTCTACGAATAGGAGAGATGTTTTTGCCATTTGATTCTTGCACGTGTTCTGACAAGTGCTATTTAATTACACAGCTTTTTTCTTGCTTTCACTCAGACCTGCTGTGAGAAACATGAGGTTCTCTCTCCCATGTGACAGCACCTGCAATCACAGCTCCTTGAAAGCTTCAGGGACTTGTGCATCCGGATGCATGAAGAAGCCTGGCAGCTATGGAAGACAGAATTCCTGCACTTTTGCAGGAAAATCACACAGCCCAAATCCTAATCTTCTATGCAAAGTCCAGGTGGAAGATGATCGGAGTACGGCAGAAAGACATTCCTTCAAAATTGCCTAGAGATTGCTGCTTAGCCGAGTCCTGGTGTTTATTCCAGGCTGTGGCATCATGTTGTGTGGAGGAAGAGGAAGGTTCCCCCTGCCAAATTTCTCTATTTCCCTCCCTTGTTTCACACAGTCTCACATGTAACAAGGGGCTGCTGCACCATGCAGTGTCCTAGCAGGTGACATGGCATTGCAACCTGCCCCAGTGACCCAGGGCACTCTGTTAGGACATCCTGCCTAGCCCATGGGAGCACGAAGCAGCCATGGACATGGTGCGGGCTGTGGCCTCACACTGACCAGAAGCGCAGAGAGATCTGCTCCCCTCCCTCGCTCCAGACATGCGAAGGCTATGATCTGCTCTGGGGGCAGCCTGCCTGGTGGAAATGTGGCCTTTCCCTTGTCACACCAAGGCTGCAAGCCCCAAGAGTAGGAGCAGGGGACAGCACTTGGCCTTGTGTCCCTCGTTGGGCTATAGGATGCGTGCAGCCTGCCACGGCTCACAGCAGCCTCCCTGCTGTGCCGGCTGCGGGATGGGGAGCTCTTCCCATATGAGTTTCACAGCTGGCTCTGGAGCAGAGTTTTGCATTCATTTTTTTACCTCGGTTACTGGAAATTTCCTCTTGCTGTAGAAAGCAGCTCCTTTGGAGAGGGGGTAGAAAGCTTCATGGGAAGTGGGCAGTGAAAGGAGCTGTTTGTCCCAGCCTTTGGGCAAGGTCTGTGCTGTTTTCAGATGTAAATAGGCAGTTCCTCTGGGGAAAACACTAAGTTTTCTTTCTGGTTATCTATGGACTGGTCACAACCTCCGAGCTGGATTTGGTTCAAGGCCCTCCTTTGCTATTGTATTAATGTAGGTCATTACTGTCCTGCTCTTCTCTGGCCATGTAAACAAGCGAAAAAGCTCTGCTACCTCAGGCGTGCCGGTGCTTTTCTGAGCAGCCATTCCTGTTCGAACATTGTTTCTGCCCCTCATCTCCTGGCACCAAAGCAGGCTCCAGCCTAACAAGAAAAGGGGCTACTTTGTGCATAACCTGCAAGCTTGTGAGGCTGGGGACGTGTCCGGCTCAGGGACTGTGGGACGGTGCAGACCTGGGTGGCTTTGCAGTGCCATGCCATGCATACAGCCCCTTCAGATGTGCCGGCAACAAAGCCTCATGGGCTGGGGAGTGTCGTGTCCGTCACGCAGCCTGTGTCTCAGCTGGGGCTCGCTGTGGGGCTGGCTTTGACGTGCCGCCCTGGGGACATGCATGTCCCACATCCCAGGCAGCTCCTCTGCCCAGGGCCCTTACTGCAGACAGGGTCCATGGCCTGTGAACTTGACTGAGCAGGAACAGGTTTCTAATTGTCATTAGCATTGCTTCTGGCACAGAACTGAGTGCGTGAGTCACAGGGACCAGGAACGAGCAGGCTGTTTAATCACCAGGAAGCACTGTGGGCTTTCAGAGCACTGGGACACTTGGGCATCGTTATAATCCATCATTAAAGACAGAGTGAGAGCGTTCAGTAGACGCCCATGGCCTGCCCGTCCTTCCTGACTGCACATCTGCTTCTAAGGCCCAACTTGCGCATCCCCTGTATTTTATAACTGCCCAGTACAGTCCCAGTGACACATTTCTCAGGACGTGGAAAGGCTCAGTGAGGCTGGCGAGGAGCTGCAGCCTGGCAGGGTGGGCACAGGTGGGCTTCGCGGGGCGGTGGACGCCTGTCACAATGTGCAGCGCTGCACTCGGAGCGGTGACAGCCCTGTCAGGCACGCCGGGTCATTCATCCTCCCGTGCTGCCTAATTGCACATTTTTTCAAGGGCGGGAAGTGATTACAGCCCCAACTTTGTGACAACAGGATTAGAGTCAGCCTCTGTTTATTGGAATTTCAATCAACGAACCTTCCAGAGGAAATAAATAAAAGCCCCCCTGACATTTTGATCGCATCTGGTCTAAAAATAATTCCACCGCACTTGAAAGATTCCTGCCACAGACGTTTTGATTGCTGCATACATCTCCACAATTTGACATTCATGGGCAGCAAAGGGTCTGCCTGGCTTGCCACTAGTGACCCGCAGTGAAATGGCTGAGGACAAGCCCCACGCCGTGGCACCTGTTTCACAGCTGCTGCTGTGCCTGTCCTGGCTGGGTGTGCGGTGACCAGGTGGCACCTCCTGCTCTGCACCCGTGTGCAGGATAAACACTGCTTTCAATGAGGTTTCCTAACAGCGAGTTTCTGTACCTTGTGTGTGGCATCAAGTCGTGGAGAGGGCAAATAAAGGCCTGAGTTCAGGACGGCAACCACAGGTGAGGAGCTTTGTCTACAAGGCTGAGTGCTGGTGGCATGTGGGAGGTTTTTTGACCTGGGGTGTTCGCTGGGGGCGAGGTGCGATGAGGGTGCGAGGCAGATGGTGTGGGAGGAGCAGCCTCGGCCAGCAAGCCTCCTGGGGCGAGCAGATGGTGTGTGGGGAGGCTCACGGGGGGTCCCTGGGTCGCGCAGGAGGGGTGAGCAGAGGGGAGGCTGTCCGGGGCAGGCAGGCAGGGAAGGGAAGGCTGTGGGGATGGGGGATGAGTGATTTCTGCTGGGGGGATTTTAACCTGCTTCACTGTGGGCCCTGACATTCCCAAATGAGTGACTCGCTGCTCCTGGTGGTTTGATGCTCTGGCTTTTCCAGGAGTTGCTCGCCATCCATTGCCTCTCTGCTCCTGCCCAAAGGGTGAGCAATGATTTCTCACCCATGCCCTGACACCGCCCCGGGCTGGGGTTTGGCCGCTTTGAAGTGCTGCACGCAGCGGAGCCTCCCCAGCCACCTCCGTCATTTGAGATCCCGTCTCAAAGGGTCACCTTCCGTGCTTGATGCTGAAGACAGTGGAAAACAAACACTCTTTAATTACACTGCAAGGTCTGGGGAAAGACCTGACATTTGCTGAGGTGCCACCTGCGCTTCCCCAGTTTACCGAGTGGCTTTGCCAAGGACGTGTGACACTGCAGGGAGGGCTTGATGGTGAAAAAGCAGGTAGTACCGAGGTTCTGGGACATGCTGAATTCTGTTGGACAGCAAATGTGCCCAATGAGAATAAATCCCCCAAACCATGACACAGAGAGGGCAAGTCGCTTGCCAGTTGCAAAATTTTATAGTAAGTTGTGTTGTATTCCCTTGCCTTCGGCCTCCCAAGAGGAGCCTGACGATGCTGGAAACTCGTGCATTGACCAACCATCTGGCCAACACTGGCCAGAATAACTCGCACCCGTCCTCGGGGCTGCCCAGCACCCCGCTGGGGAGCGGTGCCCGACCCATGGGTGGGGACAGGGAGGGACACAGGCAGGAGCATGGCAAAAGCCACGGCGGGTAATTCCCCTGTGGAAACACCCGGCACATCGCTGAAGCCTGCTCACCCCGATTTAAGGACCCTGCTTAAACGTTTGCCTTCACCCCAGCACACCCACGGGTGTGCGGAGAGCAGGAGGCCGCAGAGGCCTTTGCTGAGTGAGGCCTCTTCCTCTGCACGAAGGGGCTGGGCTGGGCCCCCGCGGCCTCCCCTAGTGCCCTGGGGACAGCCCGGGCTGGGAAGGGCACACAGCTGGTGCCATCTAGTGGCTTTCGGATCCCCTTGGCTTCCTAAAAACCGCCGGAGGCCCTGAGAGCGGAGAGAGGCCGAGAGGAGGCCGCAGGCGCAGCGAGTCCGAGCCGCGTCTGTGCGCGTTTCTCCCCCTCCGCAGCGCTGGGGGCTCCTGCTGCAGCGAGGGCTCTGGGCTGGGGGCTCCCAGTTGGCTCCACCCGGCCCAAGGCTGCCTCGGCACCAAAAGACGCGTCCCTGCCTTCACCCCCATGAAGTATTTGCAAGGCGCCAGAGCAGCAGGGAAGGTCTGGAGCGGTTCGTTGCCGGGATGTCCCCCCCGGGCGCTCTGCTCGTCCCCCGGTGCCGCGGCGAGGCTGGGAGCAGCCGCTAGGTGGGGGTAAGACCTGCGGGAACGCGCCGAGCCCAGCGCTGCCGCGGGGCCGGCCCACGCGTGGGGCCCGCGGGGCGCGGCGTGAGTGGGCTGGGGGCCGCCTTCCTGCCCGCCCTTCGCTGCTGGGACACGAAGGGGCCCTTCGCCTGCCGCCAGGCACCGCAAGGGGCCCCTCACCCCACTGCTAACCCCTTATTCTTGCCCCAGTCCCATGCTCTCCCAGCTTAAAAACTCGGCCAGGCGAGGCTGGACTCACCGCAGGGGCAAATTCCCTTCGTGCCTGCTGTTTGTACACCCCCAGGACTGATGCCCACGCCTGCAGCCGGGGCGCTGGGGTGGTGCTTGCTGCTGGTGCCTCAGTCCTGGGGGGCCCTAGCAGGAGGCTGCGCTGTAAGGGGGGAAATGCCGTGAGAAACGCGCCGCAGTGAGCCAAAGCCCTAACCCATGGCATTCCGTTATTAGGCAGCTGTCCCTGGCTGGTAGGGATGTAACGGGGAGCTTCATGCTCTGCTTTGTGCCCCACACGGTCATTAATATGATGTTAACGTGGTGAGCCAGCCCTGTCGGTGGCTTCTTCTCAACAAATTGTTAAACACAAGCGCAGAAAGGCACTCAGGCTACAAAATTAAAAATTGCCACAATTGAGATATTTTTCTCCAAGACTGCACGATGACCACGTGGGCCAGGGTTGCTTTGTGGACACAGTTTATGCCTATCTGACAATTTTCTCAGGGAGGAAGGCAAGTTCGGGCAACCACGACCGCAGGAGTGAAGTGTCCACATCCTCACATTGGAGGATGTGAGGATCTGCATCTCCATCCCATGGCAGGACTGACCCAACAGACCCCTGGAGCTGAGTCCCCCTGGGAGGTGGGCGCTCGGGGGCTCCTGTCCCGTGAGACGAGCACCAGGAGCAGAGGCAAGAGCTTTGGTGTGGCAGCCACAGCCTTGCTGGGGAGAGCTGCCAGCCTGGGCTGTAGGTGTGACGTTTGGGGTCCTGGAAATATGTGGGTATTTGCTTGTATTGACTGGTTTATGTAGCTAAGTGGGACTGCTGGCCAGCATGGACCAAAGCCATGGACCCAGGAGGGACCTTCAGAAGTGAAGTTTCTCCCTGTTGCAACACAGGGTCAATTCTCTTGGTGAAATATTTTTAATGCCTGATATTAAATATTTCCAAAGACCCTAGTCCATCCCACCTGATTCCTTGCCTTGCCTTCCCTGTAACTCAGCCTATTGCATTCCTTCCTGGATGCATTTTTTACCTGCTTGAGGGCCAACGTCTTGTCTCATCCCCCATCTTGCCTCAGTTAAGCTATGTTGCTTCTTTCAAAGTTTTCTCAGGCATCACTGTTTCTGGGCAGTCAGTTTTCCTCTCTATTTTCCTTTGGACTCTGGAGTGGATTGCCCGGAGCAGACACTGTACAGTAGCCCATCCTCGATGATGACAGCCGGAGCAGGAGAGTTGCTTTCCATGCTGTGTAGGTGTCAACTCATTTTTGCAAGTCCCAGCTAGAGATTTCCTTTTTCACAGCAGTGTGTTGACACAACCCATTCATGACCCTTCATTACTCCAGAGTATTTGGATTTTTGCAGAGTTATTACTGAATGGGCAATTTCCTCCCTGTATTTGTGCAGTTGTTTACTTCTGCATCATTGTACTGCCCTGTGCTCATTCTGGTTGAATTGCATCCTATTGATTTTTTTTCCTGGATAGCTGCAAGATCAAACCCCTGCCACCCTGCTTGCAGTCCCTGAAGTTCTCATGAGCATCCTCTGATTTTGGCACCCAAATGCTGAATGAACCTGGCACAGAGCAGACTCCTGTGGCTCCACGCTCAACACCTCCGTGCTTTTTTGCTTTCTGACTGTGAGTCTCCATCCAGATTTGTGTCAGCATGGAAGTTCCACTTTTCCTTCTCTGGAAGCCTCCGGTTTATTTAGGCTGCAGCTGGATGCACAGTTTGTTAGCATTATCTTATTTCATTTACTTTCTGGCAGCGTAGCTGGCGTAAGCAGCCCCCAGTGCACCCCCTGTCCCTGTGCTGGGGCAGCTGTGGGGGCAGAGCACGGGGCCGGGGAGGGGGGCAGTGGGGACGGGGGTGGCACTGCTTAAACCAAGGCTGCTGCAGGAGCAGATGCACCTCTGAGCACTTACAGCTGTGTCCCCGTGGTGCTTTCCATCCCTTGGTACTGGTGGCTGCACTTTGGCTTTCCGGTTGCTCCCCAGATGCTTGTGCCACAGTTTGACATGAATCCACTGGAATTTGAGTAACTGTTGTTTCTTTCTGTAATTCCCTCTTAAACTTCAGGGGATTAAGCAATTTATGAGTCAGCTGAATTCCCATCACACTCCACATCCTCCTGCTGCACTGGGAGATTTCTTCGTGCCTTCAATATTATTTCCTGAGGAGCTGCCAGCTCCTCCAAATTCCACTTTCTTCTTAGACTGACCTGCCTCAGGGTCTCCCATCTGCATTTGCTGAAACCTACCCCCACTGACTTCATTTTTCCCAGCTCCTCCTGTCCTGAGAATCGATGTCTCTTTGCTTTCCCCACCCCTGGACCCTAACTCCCCATCCAGCATCTCACCTTCACCCCATCCCTGGCAGCTGGTTGAGAAGGGGGTCAGCAAGGGGGTGCTGAGCCCTGTGTGCTCTGTGCAGGGGTGAGGAGCACATCCTGAAGTGCCGTGGACAAGCCTCTATGGAAGGGGGGCTCCAGATCAGGGGGGTCTGGAGGGAAAGGGGGGTCTCCAGAAAAGTGAGCTGGGGGGTAAAAAGAGGTCTGAGAAGGAGGAGAGCCTGTAGTTGGAGGGCACCCAGGCTGCCTGATGCGCATGGCTCCTCCGATGCTGCCATCCTCGGGGGGGGGCACAAGAAAGGGGAAGGAGGGGCTGGAGGCAGCAGGAAAGGCCACAGGCGAGGTGTGGGCAGCACGGGGCTGTTTTGGGAATGGGAACCACCCTGAGTGGGTGAGCTCCAGATAAATCCCTTTGGCAGCTGAGCTTCGGGTCGAAAAGTCTGCGGGATGCTCGGGGAGGCTGGAGGCTGCCTCGGCGCACATGGCCCTGGGAAGAACTATCGGAGGGCAGCGCTGCTGCAATTTTCATTCTACAGCTGCTCCGTGCCCTGCCACATCTTGTTGTGCTTGTCCAAGTGGCAGGAAGCTGCAGGGGTTGTCTGTCCTGTCTCGCTGCAAGGCCATGCAGGTAAACCCAAGCTGTTGTCTAGCTCACGTGCAGCCTGGTCTTCAGTGGAGGCTGAGCTGCCAAACCCACAGGGGCTGAGGTGTGTGCTTTGGGCTTTTCCCCTCTTATCCCAGCAGAGAGCTGTGGGTTGGATTTCAGAGCTGGCGGTGCTGGAAGTGTACGGGAAAAGCAGCGATTCTGGGAAACCACGTGGTCCCCCCAAGCCTTTGGAAACAGTCAAGGCTGCCAGCCATAATGTAACCTCACACTTCTGCATGCTTTAGGGGACTGTGTCAAGGCTGTAGCTACTGAAGAAGGCAGAGCACAGCTTGAGTCATTTGTTTGGAGAAGCCGTGCCCTTCCCTGAGGAGATCCTCCATCCATGGAGAAATGACAGAGCTGTCTCGAGGGAACAGCACTCTGTTTCGCTCAGGCACTGATTTTCATTTTTGTAAATGCAGAGATGTTTATGTTAGCTTCAGATGTTTTGCACGACACAGGATCCCTAAGGTTTCAGCGTTGCTGAAATTCCCTTTTCACCACAGATATGCTTCAGCTGGCTACCTCCCTCTTGGCCATAAGTGAGGCTGAGGACAAGTTCCTTGGCTTCCCCAGGTTCCCTGGGGCTGCTGGGGCTGCTGGGCTCTGTGGCACCACCAAGCTGCTGAGCTCCTTGTGCTGCATGAGGGAATTTCTCGGCAAAGGAAGCTTGAAACACAAGCAGTGAGAAGGGATCGCCCAGACCTTTTCTGTTGTCTGTTTTGGGATAGCTCAGCTCTCTGCGTTGCAAAAGAAGCTTCGCCTCCTGTGGGGCAGCTGGTGGTGGCACGGCTCTACTGCACTTTTTCCAGGGCAGCATGGGTATGGCCACCATGCAAAAGCCACCTGCCTTATTCTTCTGCAGAGGAGGGGGCAACTGGAGAGTGAGCTCACAGCCGGCATCTTGGCTTGGACAAGGCTGCACATCTGCTTGGTTGACTGAGCAGCAGCCGCAGGCCAAAGTCAGCCTGGTGGGTGTGACTACGGGGCACAAGCACTTTTGGTCACATATGGCTTGCCTTGAAGAGCAGCTGTTGCTTGAAGAAGATGGGCTCTGGCTGAGGCTGTGAGAAGCTGTGTTTATAACTTTTCCTGTTAGTGAAGAGTCACTGCAGGTCAATGGCAGCAGCCTTCTTCTCCAAGTGTTACGACATCTCCTGCTGCCCCATGATGCAGCTCCCTTTTGCTTCTGAAAGGCAAAGGGCTTTCTGAAGGCACCCAGAGCAAAGGCTGTCCTCCACCCCAGACTGACGCCTCCAGCATCTCCCCCAGGCTGTGCTGGGAGCTGTCAGGGGACTTGGAGACAGGGGCAGCAGCCTGACCTCTTGGGGAACCACAGCTGTTGGCCAGAAGGATCCCCAACAAAGTCCTTCATGTCCCATTTGCTGACAACACATGCAGGAGGGAGTTGCCCCATAATGGACATATCGCCAGTGAGATGGTCCAGTGGAGGGGTCTAGAGCACATGGCTGGGCTTGCTTAACCTGGCAGAGGAGGATAAAAGACAACTCGATAGCAACTTGTGTGAAGGGTGTTTGCAATGGTGACAGAGCTAAACAATTCTCAGTAGCAGCAGGTGGTATACCCAGGGGAAATGGGCACAGGTTGTGTGGAAAGTCCATGTTCAACATCAGGGAAAAACTTCTTCCCTGGGAGGTCATGCAGCCCAGAGAGGTGGAGGACTCTCCACTTGGAGGTTTTCAAGGCTTTGCTAGGCAAAACCATGGGCTGACCTGAGCTTGTATTGCAGACGGTCCTGCTTTGAATGGGAAGGTGGACTGGAGGCCCCAGAGCTCCCTTCCTGTGCTGCCGTCATCGTGCAAACCCTGTGGCCAGGCAGAGCTCACCTACAGCTTGTCCGAGTGCTGCTGTGTAATTATCATCACTTCTCACCCACCTGGAAAGAAACGGGAGGAGAAGGCTCTATGGCCTTTGTCTGAGGAGCAGTTTTCCCAAGCATTATGCAACAGGGAGGTTGATGGAGCTGAGAGCCAGGGTCAAAAACACTCTTATCCTTCTGTAATTTTTAAACATTGACCTATTGTACTAAGAGAAAGGCCAAAGAGAGGGAAACAAAATTAAGAGTAGACCAGAGAGGTTTTCATCTCCTCAAAGTCATGATTTTGTTTTCTTCACCACATACCATGGTGGGATGGGACCAGAAGGGACAACCAAAGTCACAGCCAGGGACCAGATGAAAGCACAGTGGAAGGACAGGAATTTCCTTGTGCCATTGGATGGTCCTTCCCACTCTGAAGCCTGTTGGCCTTGAGGGCCTACATTTTTCTATCACTTCCTGGGAAGTGAGGCCTCCCGAGAGCCTGTGGCAAGGGTGGAATTTTCCACAAGGCCCCGCTTTCTCAAGGCATTGAGCCAAGAAGAGATGCTTGCTCAGGATGTTTGTTCTTGTTGATATGACTGGAGCATAAACACATGTCTTAGCAGCAAACAGGGAGATGAGGCAGGGCTCCAGGCTCCCATGAAACCAGAACGCCACAGTGAAAAGATTTGGGAGTTTTTGGTGAGCTAAAGTTGACTTGAAGTTGTAACAGTTCCTTTCTTGTAAATACATTTCCTATATTTAACATAGTATCAGTCATGTTTTGTTTTTCCACTGGGTGACAAGCAGAAAGAGCACAGAAGAGAATTTTGGGGAAGAGCTATGAGGAGACTGATTTACCAGTCTGACTTCCCAGACTTCTTCTGAGCTTGAAACTGAGTACAGCTGAGGTTTGGCAGGCTCTGAGGGTGACCTTTCATAGAGGCACTCACCAGTCCTCCTGAACCTCTGGGCACTACATCAAAAATATTGAAATAAACACAAAATGCAGACCGTATGGAGCCAAATGATGCAATCCATGAGCTTCAGACAGCTGGGGAGTCCGGGAGCGGGTATGGGATAGCTGCATTGGTCAAGCCAAAGATCTCTCCAGCCCAGTGTCCTCTACACAACAGTGGCCAGAATAGATGCCCAAGGAAAGCAGAAAGGATGGGAGAAGTATGATACATCCCCAAATACTCTCCCAGACACCAGCAATTTGTGGCTTACACATTTCCTGAGCCAGAGCGGTGTCTATATTTAAAAGCACTTGATGTTGTTTTGTTCCTGTTGCTCCCTCTCCATCCCTGTCTGGTTGCTTTCTGAGTACAGCTTAGCTTTTAGCAACCACAGCATCCTACACTAGGGAGCTGCTGCTGTCTAATTACACACTCTGTGAGAAAACACTTCATTTTTTCTGGCTTTGGGTCTTGTGCCTACTACCTTCATCTGATACTTCTTGTGTAGGAAGAGACAGATTTTCTCTTTCCACCCTCTCTAGTCCTCAGTTATTTTTGCAGACCTCCATCCTCAGTAGTCCCATTTCCAACCTAGAGGATCCTGTCCTGCTCACCCAGGAGCTCTGCCATATCTCTGCTAACGCCATACCTCTGCTTCTTCACTTCTTCACTTCTGCTACCACCTCTTTGAGATGGAGGGACCCAAACTGCACACAGTCCTTGAGCTGGCGCTGCCATGAGTTTGTGCTGTGGCATAATTTCTTGTTTCTGTTATGTTCACTTTTTCTTCTGTTAGTAACTCCTAGCATTTAATTTTAGGCTTCTGCTAACTTCCTTCCATTAGGTATCATTTCCATAGAGCTGTCTGCCCAGGATGTCATTTGGCTGCCCTGTTTTGTATGTAAAATAAGGATTTTGCATCCTGTTGCCTGGATCTCCTCTGTCACCTGCCATTTGAACACCTGCTCGCTCAGCCTCATAAGGCCACCTGCCAAGAATCAGTTGGTATCATCTGCAATGCTGTCACCTGCCTGTCCGCCCCGTACAGGTTCCTGCAGAGACCCCAGCACAACCCCACTGTGAAAACTGCTCCTTATTTCCCATCTTTTCTCTGTTACTCATCCCTGTGAGGACCTTCTGCTCCTTGTGAAGCAGGGCTGACTTTTCCTGGTGTATCACTGCTATCTCTATGTCCACTGACTCCTTCTTCATTGTCGTTCCCCAGGGGCGTGATCAGGAGTGGAGGAGGCAGCAGAGGACAAAGGTTCCTGCCAGGTGCCAGCACCACCCAAGGGATGGGACCAGGCCCTGGGGGTGTCTTTGGGGTTACTGGGGAAAATCCACCTCCATGGCCCTGGCTGATTTACATTGCAAGGGAGGTCAGCATAGAGACAGACAAGGCTCCCGAAGCCTCTGCGAGGTCTTTTCTGTGCATGTCCCATTTACAAGTCAGCTCATCTCCTTGTTCTCAAGCACGAATGGTATTTTCGGGGCGCGATGTTCCCGTGGCAGAAGTGGATGGAGGCTGTCCCTGCGTGTCCCATGGGTCAGACGCTGCTGTCATTGTCCTGCCAGCACCAGCCCCACCGCCAGAGGACACAGGGAGCCTTTCTCCATCCCCATGTTACACTGGACGATTGGATCTCAGGGTGCAGGGATCCCTCCTTGTTGTCTCCAAGGATTGAGTTTTGTTTCATAAGAAACTAAGGGACATGCTGTAGCAGGCAGGAAGCGTGTCTGTGGAAGGAACACAACCTTTTTTTGCAACCAAGCAAAAAACTCAGATGCTCTTCTGGAGTTACTTAATGGTAAAAACGGTTGTTCTGGTCACTATGGGGAAATGGCCCAATTGTGAGTGGGAGGCGGTGCACATGTCTGGTGATGCCACTCATGTGGCAGTCATCCTCTGCCGGTGTGCCCCACGTGAGGATGACCTCTGGGAGCTGCTAGCTACAGCACAGCAGAGCCCATAGGCTCGGGGGGCCCTCCAGAGCGAGGTGTGGTCAGCTTTGGTCCAGGAAAGTAATTTAAAACGTCAGGTTGCTGGAAGCCCCTAGAAGCAAAACTGCCCCCAAATGGTAGAGTTTCTTCAGGTGGGTCCCTGGGGTCTGGGCAGGTGTGGAGGTGAGCATCTGACCTAGGGCGTGGGGTGCAGCTCGGGCTACTCCCCTCACGCTGCCCAGCAAGGCTTGGCTGATGTGTTTTCCTTGGCTGAGGAGACAGTGACTTTTCTCTGCCCCTTCCTTGCTATCCAACCCTCAACCAAACCGACCCCTTACTGGTGTACCAAAGTGCTCCAAGAGGAAAATTCTGCCCTAAAACACATTAACTGGCTGGAGTTAGCTTTTTGAAGAAAAAGGCAGTGTTTTGAGACCTAATGGCCTTCTACACCCTCATCCTTTCCCAACACAGCCAGCCAGATGGTGTTTCCCTGGCCATGTTGCCAATCAACCCATGTTGATTGTGTTGTAGGTTCAACTTGTGGTGTCTGCAAGGACACACTCAGAAAAGCAGCATCTCCTGGATCATCCTGGATAAAAGCCCATGGAGCTTTGACTGGGACCTTTTCTGCTTGAAATCACTGGTTGAAGGCTGCCCGTCTCTGGACAGCAGCAGGCAGGAGCATCCTCTCTGCTTCACCCTCAGACCAGCTGCCATGACCCTCCAGCCCAGTGGCACGGGGACACCGGCACCAAAGGGTCTGTTGGGGGAAGACCTCCATGAAAAGCTCCAGAAAGCACCCAAAGGACCAAAGTGCCCATCTTCCCCTTTCAGAATTTACTTTGCACTCTGGCCCAGATAGTTTCCTTGGTGTCTGAGCACTGGACAACCTGGGTATCTGGTGAGGGAGAACTGAATTCTTTCATGGGCTTCCTGGTCTGCTGGGTTTCAGTTTCAAAGGGGAACCAGAGGACAAATCCTCTTTGGTACCTGCTTGTGCATATGTACTGACAAAGTTTGTAAACCTGGCCCTCAGGAACCTATATTTCTGCAAAATCAGTGAGAGTGGGACATGGGAGAGACAGAGTGTGTGAGGGAAACCAGTCTGGGCTGAGATGCGTGTGTGTCGCAGACATCCTGGCTCAACGTGAGGAACGGGGGGAAGAGCAGACGTTGCCAGGGAAAATAGGAAACTTGCTGTTAAAGCCTGTGATATTAGCTCACTGGTTTTGCTCAAGGTCAAAGGATTTCAGATAAAGAAGTGAAAAAAGTGAAATGGGCTAAGGCAACAAAAAAGGAAACTCAGATCTGCTGGGCAATCAGTGACAGTGACACAGGGAAAGTACAAGGGAAGTTGTGATAGAGCTATGGACCCACCTCAGGAACACGATGCTATAAGACCTCTACATGCCCTCTGATGTCTGTGTCCATATTTTCTATTATTCCCTGGACACGGCTGTTTCCAAGGGTAAAGAATGGCTCTTTGGGAGCCTGCAGGCAGGGAAGGGGGTGTAGGGCAGCAAATGCAGAAGGAGATTGTTATATCTGGGTCCTTCTGCAAGGGAAGTGGAGTGTAGTTGACCATGCTGGAGCATGGGCTGTGCTTTCAGGCTGACTCTCCATTTTGTATGCGGACCCCAACATGCATCTGGTCACAGATGATGATAGAGGTGGTGCTGGGAGGACAGGGGAGGAACGTAAGGACGGTGGCAGGACAAGGAAATGGCATTGTCTGGTGGAAGTCCTGGAATGACTATGCTTCAGTACCACTGAATACATCTCTGAAGTCTGTGATTAAACTGGTTCGTATTATTCATGGGGTGTCCATTCTGCATGCACACTGCTATTTTTGCCAGGCAAGTTTTGCAACAGTTAAAGAAAAAAAATCCAACCACTCCTGCAAACAAAACCCAGCCATTCATGGTGGCCAGGGGAGGACAGCAAGATCCAGGAGTGCCCGCAGAGATTCTCTGCCATGCTCAGCCCCGCACTGCATGCAGCGCTGGGGCTTCCCGAGCCAGAGCTTGCATCTTCCTGCTGGCGCCTTTTGCACCTCAGCACCACAAGTGGTGCCTGGGAGATGTTAGAAGTGGGGATGGCAGGAGACTGTTCTCCCTGCCTTAGCCTGGTTGAAGATCAAAGTTGGTCTGGTGGCCGAAGGGTACACGAGCGCCTTTGGGGCTGGGCTTATCGCTGTCCTGCTGCAAGCTCACCACGTGTGCCCAGGGACAGGTCACATCTGTGTTTCATCTCCTGCTCTGTAAAAGGCAGCACAGCTCTTTTCCCTGGCACACAGAGGGAATAAATACTCAGTGCTGGGCTGCGATCCTGAGCACAAAGGGCCATCTAAACAGATGGCTGTTCCAAGGGGGAACAAGGCAAAATAACTCTTCCCCCAGTGAAGCATAATGGGATTTCTACAGTGGTATTGCTATGCATCTGGCCTGGCCTGAAAAAAAGTGCAAACCATTTCTTCAGGAATTTTTTGGCTTGGCTCGATTCCATTTACATTATGAACTGAAGCATGCTTTAATGGCTGCAGGCAAGTGCCTTGTGCTGGAGATAAAAGCAGACAGCGTGCTGTAGGAAAGGCTTCAGTCCCAGTCCTGTCCAGTTTATCTATATGCTTAAGCCTATGCAGAAGAACATGACTCAAAATCACTTCTGTGGTTACAGCTAGGTATAGGTGTAGCAATATGGACTGCATTATTTTGACTGAACTACGCAGGCTGTTTGGGGTTGATTTCTCTCAGCCGTTGTTTGCTGAATGAGACTTGAGATGGCTGAAAGTTCTCTTGCCAATACTTTCCTGTAATGAGGGAGAAATTAAAGCAAACAAACACAAAGCAAAGCAAGCACAATTCAGCTGCGTGGAGGAGGGCCAATAAAAATAATTCCTCATGTCCTAATTTTTTTGCTCGAAGCGGGCTGACCCTGTGGACGCAAACCGTGGCTGTGTCAGTGGGATGGCGGCATGGTGAAATCTGTGTGCGCCGCTCTGCCCTGCTGCTGGAGACACTTGACAGCTCCACTTACATTTGAAAAGTGGGTTTTGCTAGGCAGCTGGCCAGCCTCGCACACGGTCATCTCTTCCCCAAAGAGTTACAGGCTAAAAGCTATGCTGGACGGGGGAGAAAAGAGAGCAGAGGGCAGAGGAAATATGAAACTGAGGACACGTAGGCTATGTGCATTCCCAGGCTCATGAAATTGCCATCTGTCTCATGTCTGTTCTCTTGCAGTTTTTATACTGCTGGTGGCAGAGGTGGCTGCGGTCAGCCCTCAGCACCCGGAGACAAAAAGCTGGTTTTGTTCCCCATCAGATTCCCAGCACTCCTTCAGGAATAACAGGGCAGTGTTGCACAGCAGCGGCTGGATGCTGCCACACCGCAGGGGCTTGGGTTGTGGCTGGGCAGGAGCAGTTCTGAGCCAAAGGTGCAACCTGGGGTACAACCACAGGGGTTTCCCCCTCTTCACAGTGAGCAGGCACACCGGGGACTTCAAAAGCTCACATGCGGCTGATGAATTACTGTCAAGAAGAACCCCGAGCTCCCAATGGGCAGCTCCCCGTGCTGCACCAACACAGCTTATCCCTTGGTTTCTTTTCCCTCCTAGCTCAGCGGGTTGTTGCTTGAGGTAGGTGGGACAGCAGTGTCCAGCAGGGCTGGGTGGGGATAGAGGTAGCTGACTGCTGCTCCATCAGCTGGTGCTGCACGTGTCCGACAGCCAGCCCGGGGATCAACGCCCGCTGGCCCCAGCAATCACAGCTCAGCGCGTCCCTGGTCTGGTGCAAGTCAGAGGCACTTCTGTCCCCTGACTCCAGCATTGTGCAATGCATGTGAGAGCTCTTGTGTTTGGTGGTCAGCTCCCCCTCCTTCCTGCTCTCCCCTTAACTGATCTGTGTGATATGCAGTATTTAGTCTGTCTATAGAAGACAATGAGTGATGCTTGATGACATTCATTAATGACATTTCTTGAGTTCAGCCGGATGAAGGAGAGACCATTAAGGGAGAGCAGACGTATGCTAAGCAGCACACTCCTCTGCAAAATGACAATGTCTTGATCTGGGCAGCTGGCAGCTGAAATCAGGGCTAGGAAAGAGCTCTGGCCATGCAGCTCAGGAAGAGCCTCTGTTTTCTGGAAGCTGTGGCTGAATACAGGGTTGAGTTTAGGACAAGGTGCTGGCGCATGTGGGACTGATCTTACAGACTGGTCAAGGTGCCTCTGCAGCGCTGTGGTCCCTGATGCTCTAGGGCAGAAGGCAGGGTGCTACCCCTGCCAGGGTTGCACTGCTGCTCAGATAAATTTTGGCTTGACACAGACCACTGCCTGAAGCTTCACCCCTGAAGGTGTTTTGGCCTCAGACAGCACCAAAGTTTCACAGATGGAGAAAGAAATCCTGGCTGGGAAGACTGTTTTTTTCTCTGTGATCTCTGCCTCAAGTTGTGGAAATACCGAAACACTCCTTGGCATGCTTGGTGCTGTATGGTGGAAGGGAAATTACCCATTCTCTGCTCTTTTTTTTTTTTTTTTTTTTCCAAGCGAGAAGTGAAACTGCATTAAGAACTGTCGACCATGTGGAAAAACAGGAGATTCAGATGGTTGAATCTCCACAATGTATCATTTATCACTGACGGTGCTAATGTTACCTTTGGCAACGGTTGCTCTGCCTACAGATCAATGGAAAATGAGTATTTGCCTCTAGCTAATTTCGTCACTGACAAATATAGAGGCAGATGTACAAAGCCGGTCATCGTCTGACCTTGAAGGCTGTGTCTCTTGGGCTTTCAGTTGCAGCTATGATGTCCGTCCCATGTCCAAGTGCTCGCTCCCAGCTTGTGCTGTGAACTAGAGAGCCCTTGAGGCCACTGGGACCCTGGAAGATGCCTCTGCTGTCCTCGCCTGTGCCGTGCCTGTGGCTGGGATTGTTTGGGGGAGCTGTGCTACAGTGCCTCAGCCCCTGTTTGTGGATATGCTCTGTTTTTGGAGGAGGAGTGCTGTGGTCTGTCGGGGCGACCCGTTGCTACCCAGTCACCTCACACTGCAGTTATCCCAAGCCAGGTTAAAGTAAAAGCACCAACAAAATGAAAGATGTGTAAGTGTCTCCGCTTGCACTAATACTACACCAGCATGGCTCCCTGCCTCTTCCCACTCCTGTGCTCGATTGGGAGCCTCCAGCAGAGATTCATCTGCAGGAAAGAATGGCTTTTGAAGGGCTTTGCTCAGAGACCAGATCCCTCCTCCTGGTGCAGGTATCAGATCACCCTTCACTCCCACAGCACAACTGTCCCCCTCTGACATTGTCTTAGGACATCCAGGCAGGTGACATCTTCCTCCTGGGAACCAGGAGATAGACCATCCGCTAGATTGCAACAACAAATGTTTCCCATCCTTACATACAGAGGCAAGGATTCACCTCCTGCAGCAACTGCCTGAGAAACAGCTCAGTGCTGCCAGGAGAGGTGAAACCCAGGTGAAACACCAAAACCCAATAGCTCCATATACCTTGTCACTGGCCACCGAGACCAATCATACCAGCCTCTGTGGGCTGATGACCACCCACATCCTTTTGGGCATACCCTAAATATATTTGCCCTTGTCTAAGAAAAGCTTCAAAATTCAGGGAATTCAGAATTTTGGGACTCCCAGATTCCAGTCCTGAATATTGGAAATAGAGGTAAGATTGTAAAATTGTACTATGTTTTGTGGTTATTAAATTATTTTGTACATTAGGTGAGAATTGCATGACCAAAGCAGTGAGGTTCTTGAAGGCTCACAAACCTGGGGAAGACAGAAAAGTCCTCTACATATTATCTGTATTTTTTTCATAACATGTCAAAGCTCCTACAGCACTTTGAACATGTGTGGCCTGAAGTTTCTGACATTTTCATTGAAGAGAAAGTTACCAGAAGGAACAATGACAAAAACCCGTACTGGGACTTATCTAAGCTCACACTGTAGCAGAGCATGGAAAAAGGAAGGAGGTTTTACACTTCAGTATGACCAGTTCCCAGATCCCAGATGTTGTGGTTTTGCCAAACAAAATACCCTGTTTTGGCCCCCGGAGAAAAAATGTTGAATTTCCAGAAAACAGTGTTCTTTGAAGGGCTGAAACTGGGCAAAAGGCTGGATACTGGGTGTCCGTAAGAACAACAGCTGTTGTGGTAAGTAGCATGTGTGGGGGCACTGTGTGAAGAACCTTTTCCTAACACCCAGCCTGACCCTCCCCTGTCACAGCTCCATGCCGTTCCCTCGGGTCCTGTCGCTGTCACCAGAGAGCAGAGATCAGCGCCTGCCCCTCTGCTC
>VXAA01001078.1:380267-425883 GCA_013399115.1 Anseranas semipalmata
ACCCTTCACCACCTTTGTAGCCCTCCTTTGGACACTCTCTAATAGTTTTATGTCTTATATTGGGACACCCAAAACTGCACAATACTGGAGGTGAGGCCTCACCAGTGCAAAGCAGACCAGGACAATCACTTCCCTTGACCGGCTAGCAGTGCCATGCCTGATGCACCCCAGGGTACAGTCAGCCCTTTTGGCTGCCAGGGCTGACTCATTTTCAAGTTGCTGTTGACCAGAACGCCCAGATTTCTTTCGACAAGGCTTCTCTCCAGCATCTCATCCCCCAGTCTGTACATATATCCAGGGTTGTCCCATCCCAGGTGCAGAATCTGGCACTTACTTTTGCTAAATTTCATATGACTGGTGAGGACTGGTGATTGTCCAGCCCTCTAAGTTTTCAAGATCTCTCTCTGCAAGACCTCTCTACCATCAAGGGAGTCAACAGCTCCTCCCAATGTAGTGTTCATATGAATTTAGTTGTTCATATGAGATAGTAGAAACTCACACTGGAAAGAACATCACACCTGGACAGAAATAGTGTTATTTCATACAGAAGTAGTTTTTTTTTGGACAGAAATAGTGTTACACAGGGAGATGGGCTTTGTCTCTTGCTCACATTGGACGTGGAGAGTGAGATTTTGAGGTAAGTGGAAGGAAGGTGGAAAGTTTTCTTTATTAAACTGTGGTTTCTACCCAAGAAAAGTTGGCTTAAGAGGTTGTTCTGGATGACAGATGAATCTTGTCTGTCTTTAAAAGCTGCTATTAATTTCATGCTGTACATGCTGATCTGACAAAATGTTCCCCAAGTAAATGCAATCTGAGCTCCTTGAGAGAGGCCTTGTACAGAAATGAAATCAAACAAAAATGGGAACTTGGGCAGTTCATGCATTCCACAGTAATACTTTAGCCTTTATGATATTTTAATGGATCAGAAGGGGATCCTGAGCTGGACAGTTAAACAAAGACCAATAAAAGACTTTTGAGCACAGCTAGGGACATGGCAGGTACTTGAAGGCTGCTCTCCCATCTTTGTGTTCTCTGTTTCTGCAGCCTTGTTTCTTTAGGGCACCTCCTATGTTTTCCTTACTGCTATGCAGGAAAGGTTATCTGGATTACTGCTTGTGCCGGGTAGTGTTTTGCCAGCTCCAGGATTAACGGAGTTACCCGTGAGATCTTTGAAAGCTGCCAAGGTTCCTCTAGAAGCAGATCTAACCTTCCCAGAGTGTGCAAGAGCTATCTTGGTTCGGTTCCCTCCCTTTTTCAGTGACTCTTATGGGTCTCTTTGCTCCGGTGAAATCACAGGACTAGTCTGTGGGTCCTGCCTGCCTCTTTTGAGTTACTCCAAGCCCTGTGATCCCTTGGAGGTCAGGATGCCCCTTGCTGAGCATCCTGGGCTGCCCAGAGCTGCTCTCAGCAAACCACCTGCACCCAGGCAGGACAGCTGTGACACTTCTGAATGAAGTGCCACATCTACAGATGACATCCCCTTTACACCTGCTTCCTCACCAAGGGACCTCAAAGCTGGTGTGGTGCAGGAGTGTCTGCAGGAGGCGAACAGGAACCTGCTGGGTTGAATGCTTCTCCTGGGGCACTGGAAACACCTCTGTCACTCCCCACATGTTGAACAGAGGGAGTGGGAAACTGCAAGCAACTTTTGTGAGTCTGCACGGCCCTGTGCAGGTTACAAAGGGGTTGTGTGGCAACACATAAAGTTGGGGTAGGGACCTTGCCAAGGATGAGGGGTCTGCTGTGCAAGTGAGTGAAGATGACAGTCCCTGCCCCACATCTCAAGGGGCTGTCACCACTTCTTGTGGCTGTGGTGTAGGGTAGAGGGGACGGTAACAAAACCAAAGGGCAGAAACAACCTTATGTTAACTAGGACATTGCACTGTTACCTTTATCCTGACAGTTTATCTGATCTGTACACTTGGTTTAGCTCTCAGGCTGCACTGCTCTTGCCAGTGGGGCTTAGGAGTTGGCCTCCAGCCTTTGGGATAGGGCTTGAATGCTCTTGAAGACTCCAGGACCAATATTTTTCTACCCGAGAGTTTGTTATCGCCTCCTCCCTTTCAGAGTTAATCTCTCCCCATCACAGCTGTTCCAACACTAATGAATATTTTTGAGGGCTCAGCTTTTCTGCTAAATGATAAGTTTTCCTCTTTTATTAGTCCATTAGGAGAGTTATTACAGTTCAAGTGGTCTGTCCTGTTTGGAAGAAAACTTCTTAGATAAATAGCAACGCATTCCTCTTTCTAAAATGCTGGTCTTTCTGGGTGCTGGTACTTGACATGCTGCGTCCCATCTGCTGAACGAAGGCTTGAAATGTTAGGAGAACATGGTCCAAGGGCACTACTGGGTAGCATTTGGAGGGGAGCTGGGGTGAATATCTGAGACTCGTGGAGAGGTGAAAGAAGTAAATGAAAACCTTCAAGGGGACAAGACACAGAGAAGAGATGAAAAATGGCTTTGTAAAGAAGGCCTCAAGCTGGTCAGTTCAAAAGGATTTTTTAAACCTGATTTCTACAGGAGAAAGGAGAAGGCCTTGGGTAGCAAGCAGAAATGGTGTCCAGCAGGTGGAAACACTTCACTGTAGCATATTGCCTTAAAATATGCAATTAACCCTCCTCCAGCAGAGTGCACCTGGACAGCCTGAAGTGTACAGCTGCTCCAGTGCATGTGCTCTGGTCTTCCTGCAGGTGAGAAGTGCTGCTCTCCCCAGCCATATGGAGTTGCACCTTTGCTGAAGGGGAAATCTGTGGCTGCTGCACTGCTGAGTCATTCATAAATCCCCCTGACATAAGCTGCCCTCTATTCATGTGGCTACAGGAGAGCTATTCTGTATTTTTAAGGTATCAGTGTGGGTGGTGTGACCACATCCTCTTTTAAGACAAGCAGGAAGGCAGCAATTACTCTCATGGGTTTCAATCTACAGTGTGACAGCACTTTATGCAAGCAGGGTTTTGCTAGTGTCACACCCAGGCTTACCAGCACCCAGACCGCTCCCCAAATGTCCTTCCTCCTTGGTGCTCAGCGATGCTGGTTCCTGCCCGTTTGCTCCCCAGCACTGGCTTTTGACCCAAGCTGCACAAAGCGGAGGCAGGTGATGGGGCAGCATGGGCAGCTGTGCTGGGAGATGCCTGCAGCCTGCGTGCCCAAATTCACCCAGGGAAGGATGCTCAGCTGCTTGCTGCAGGAGCTCCTTGCCTTCAGGAAGATCTGTGCATTGCCAGTCTCCTTGGTCTATTCCCAGTGGATTGCCATTCCCAGTTTTTCTCCAATTAAAGTTCATACCAGCTAAACTAAATACAAGGCTCGTAAATGGAGGTCAGCAGATTGCTGCCGTTGCTTTGTTATTGCTTACGCTTCCTGCTTTACACTGGATTACACCAACAAAAGCTGCATGTGAACGAAGCCAGGACTATCAACCGAGAGATGCAGGCTGCATTTGGTAAGGCCTGATTACCAAAGCATCAGGCACTTTGGTCTAGCATCTTTCCTCAGACCTGTGGGTCAGTGCCTCCTATAGCCTTTAGTGCAGTGCTGTTACCTCTCGGGGGACCCTGGTGAGAAGATCCAGCTCAAAGGGGAGAAATTACAGGATTTCTGGTTTCCTAACTCCCTCTCTCCAGGTCTGCAGCCATCAAAGCTTCTTGGCTGGCTCTAGCAGGAGTTTTGTGCTTTTTTCACTATGCCAACACTGCCTGCTTGGCCATGTTCCCCCACTCCTCTTTGCCCCCTCTTCGAGAAAGGCCAAGGCTGGCTGGTGCCCTAACGGGGTCCCAGATGGCCCCTTGGTGCTGGGTTGGTGCTTGCAGCAGTGATGAGTGGTGCTGAGGGCTGAAGGAAGCTCCCACACCCCATGCCAGAGGGGCAGGAGCTTTTAGGTTGTTTTGGCTTCCCCTGCAGCACAGACAAGGGTTTCCCTAGTGCCATCAGGGACCTTGCATGCTGCAGACAGCTCTTGCAGAAGCAGAGGAGGTAAGCAATGACTTGGTCCACCCCTTAGTATGCTGTGGTGTGCACCCCTGGGTCTTTTGTACTGCAAGTTGCAAGCCTGCTGCCAGATGATGGAAGTGCCTGGTGGGATGGATGGGTAGGAAGCAAGGAGGCTGCATGTGTCCGTGCCTGCTGCAGTGGCTGCTGCAGGCTGATGTCCTGCGTGGCACTGATGGCAACCGAATTGGTGAGCTGGGACTGCCACAGCAGCTCTGCCGAGGAAACAGCTGTCTTAGCTGTTTTGTAAAGCTGATTTAATTTGTTTCATCCTGGCTATCTGCTCTGCTTCTAAAGAGGGACAGAGAGCAACATCAGCAGAGGCTGAGTGATAAAATCCAGCCACACTGACCACAGACAATTTTATTTAGTTTATAGGAGTGCTATTTATCAGTGTTAATCTAGCACTGTCATCAGAAGACATTTGTGCAACCTCCTGAAAGTACCTGGCTATGTGTAATATGCCGCATATGAATAAATGCCATTGTAAATGTCGAGTCATACAGGAAGGTAAATAAATGGCTTCCTGCGCTCATTAGAGCTGAAAGCTAAGGGTTTTGTAGCAGGATGAAGAGAATTGCACAACATGGTTCCATATGGCTTATGAAATGTGTATGAAAACCGTTTTCTCCTACCCATCCTAATTATGATATATAAATAGATTTACTATTTTCCTTTGAGCACTTACTTAGTTGCAATCTTTTTTTTTTTTTTTTTTAAAGGCCAGAATAATCACTTGCATGATGCATTTCTCTAGGCCCTTAAGAGTTCTCTAAATCAAAATGTAATTATTTATAGCAATAACATGACCTTTCACTAATTGGGAAAGAAAACATTGCACAATAGGTGACAGTTGTCATGAGTGCTCAGCACAGTTAGAAGTTATTTTGCATTTGGCTTTAAATTGTAGCCAGGACAGGTGTTTAAGTAGTGTGTAATAAGCTTTGAGATGGTATGTATATAAGAGCTTTTATGAGAGTGCGAGTGTGCTTATGGAAGGAGAGCCGCGTGTGTGGCTTGCACCATGGCCTGGCAGCAGAGTGAAACCCAAGTGCTGTTCCACACGATGTATAAATAGCAAGTGCTAAGAGAGCAAACCTGGGCCAGCAGTGCCAGCTGGGGCCAAAGTCTGTCTTTCCTAAAGACTTGTGCCAACACGAGGAGAAACAGAGATGGAGGAAGGCAGGTGCCAGAGCAGTAAGGACAAGATGCATCTCAAATACAAATCTTTTTATTATTTAACATTGAGACTGTGGTAGCGCCTCGAGGCTGACGTTTTGGACCTTGTTGTACCAGATACCACAAACACAGCACGTATGGAAGTCCTGGCTCCAGAGAGCAAGCAGAGCCAGGGACCAACACGCACCGCAGACACGGGGTGCCCCTGCTGCTCCAGCCTGCCTGCAGCCCAGCAGCACCCTCCCTGCCTGGTAGCAGCGGGTGATGCTCACTGGGCGGGCTGGGAGCAGTGGGAGAGCTGGCCCTTTGGAGGAGTAGGTGGGACTACATGTGGCAACACAGTAAACAACAGCTAAAGACAGAATAAATGAGTCACTTTCCTAGCATATTTGAATACTGTTTAAATATAAACATTGCAAATGAATATCTCTAACTGAGAAAAAAATAAAATTGGATGCAAAAATACACCAATGGTATACTGTATATGCATATAAATACATTGCATGGTCTGCACAGTCATTATGTGTCTTCCTTCTGGACCGACTTTCTACAGGCTGATACAGAAGTTGAAATAAAGAAAAACAGAAGGGAAAGGTCTTCAACTAAACACATTGTTGTTTTGGCAAGAGATTCATTTCCCCCCCAAAATGGGCTGTAAAAACAACACAGTTTCACAATAGGCACATTCATGTTTGCACATCTGATCTACCTTACAGCAAGAGGGGAAAGAGCAAGTGAGGAAATGGTGATGCAGATGGGGAGCTCAAGACATTTTGATGGCATTCGAGACCAGATCCAGCACCCATTCAAAGCTCATGCTGTTAACGGGGTCTGGAAAAGTCCTCTCCTCCATAGGGAGGGATTAAGCAATGTCTAAAGTGCTTTACTAGAAGGTGGGGCTCAGCCTACAAGGTCTATTGCAACGCACAGTTTGTTCCCAATCCTCTGTCAGCGCGGTGCCACCCCAGCGGAGATGCGCTGGGTGGGGTCACTGCAGGGGGCTGGTGGCTGCCAGGGGGTCCGGGTGCTCCCACCTCACGGAGGTGAAGGAAGCCCCAGCCAGACCACTGCTGTGGGGGCATGGAGGCGATCCGGGACCGGTTTGGAAACCCCAATGCCCCTGGGCAACACTGCTTCATGGGGCAGAGTGTGCAGCCGGGGCCACCCCAAGCCTCTCTGGTGCTGCAGCATGGTGGGACAGCAGGAATCACAGAATCACATGTTGGTTGAGGTTGAAAGGGACATCTGGAGGCGATTTGGTCCAACCCCCACTCAAGCAGGGCTACCTAGGGCAGGTGGCCCAGGACCATGTCCAGACAGCTTTCCACTATCTCCATGGAGGGAGATTCCACAACAGGAGTCCCAGCACATGTGAGCGATGGCTCCTCCTGACCCAAATCTGGTGGCTCTCCCACCAGGCTAATGCATCTGTTCCTGCCTGGCTCAGAGGGCTGCAGACTGGGGGCAAGCATGCTCTCATGGGACTTTTCCATTTCCATTTCAATTTTCATTTCCTCCCCTTTCCTCAGCAGACAAAAAGCTACGCAGGAGGTGCCTGCTTGGTCTGGAGAGTCAGCGACGTGGCCTTCACAGCACCTGGTGAGGTAGACAGAGGTCAGAGCACCAGGGCAATGTCCAGGCAGAGAACGTGGTGACACCAAGGAGACCTTGGAGGGAGTCCATGTCTGGTGCGAGGAGCATCCCTGGTCCTTTTGCAGGTGCCATTCCTTCCATGGCTGTCCCCTTCCCATGGCTACGCGTGGCGGATGGTGCTTCCCACAGGGACGCTGAGCACCAGACCAGGACAAAGTACTTTCTGTAGGAAGAGGAGGCAGTGTGCGCTGTGCATAGCATTGCTGCAGGGGACAGTCCCTGGCTTTGCCCACAGCCTGGTGCACGAGGGTGCTGTGGCCTAGGACACGTTTATGCTGGAGAAGAGCGGGGTGCTGGGCGGTGTGGACACCGTGCTGTCTGCCAGGTAGCCCAGGATGCTTTTGAGTTCTCCACGCGACAGATTGGCTTTGATGTACAGGAAAGCTTCCAGGTGCCTTTTGCTGTGGGAGAGAAACAGGCAGGTGTCATCTCCTCCCACAGCTCTGCGCCAGGATGTGGCCCCAGCCCACGGCCAGGACCCCGGCTGATGCCAGCTTGGCATCGGGTGATCCTGCACGGGACCCAGCACCACCAGGAGGTCTGGGGAATCTCCAAGGCAAAAGAGAGAATTGGGCCAGAACTTGGGATATATAAATAGGCCTTTTTTAATAGATTCCTTTTTTGTCTGATGGCACTGGGGAGGCCACAACCTCGCAGTAGTTTTCCACACTCTCTGCCCTGGACAATTTAAGGTTTTTGTAAATTTTGGGCAAGGAATATTTAGGGGAAACACAATTCAGGCTAGGTGAAAAGTGATGCATCCAGCTAACTGGGCACCATTTACCTGCTGGATCATTTATCTGACAGGGCTCAACACTACCCAGGGTGTATGAGCCTCACCCCTGCTAATATTTGGCTGCTTCGTGGCTCAATTAAAATTCCACATGTAAATCTGTTTCAGCTTCTCTTACCGGATATCTGGGTATGTCGTGGCAAGTGTTGCAACTTCAATTTTAATAGCGCCTATATCCTGAAGCCGGATTATTTCAGCCAGTTTTGGGAGCGCCGAATTCAACCACGTGGCTTGAGACCCCTGTGGGAAGGGAAGCGGTCAGCAGCGCGTGGCGGAGGGGCAGACCCCAGCCCAGCCCCGGCAGCGGGGCTTAGCCCAGCCGCGCACCCCCGCGAGCTGCCGGCTGGCACAGCCCTGCCTCCAGCTTCCCCAGGCACTGCCAAAATCCTCTCCCTGCCCCCTCGGATGAACCTGTTTTCTAGCTGCTGGATACCCCAGGGCGATGGGTGCCTGGCCTCCTGCCCATGCCGAATGCTGCTCAGACTTGCTCCTTCTCATCTCAGGTTTTTGTTTGTAGGCAAATGTAGAGATGTGAAAGGAGGGAGGTGACCTCAGAGGACAGAGAAGGGTGCTTCGGCCATGCAGAAATTTGGCTGTGAAAGCCAGAGCATCTCTCAGAGGGAGCCCTCGTGCAGCAGACCCCCCGGCTGCCCTTGCCAGCCCCTGCCTGACCCAACGGCAGTGGAGCGAAGGGAAACCAGGCTCCACGCAAGCTGGACTGCAGCCAGAGAAGTGCAGCATTTAGCTCAATCTTTTGGCCCTATTGATATAAATCTTTGAAAGGAAACAACCACTTGCAGTACAAAGGAGGGTGAAATCATTGTTCTCCATCTGGGGAGGGCAGGCTGGCACTCGGAAAGCTCTGTCCACCTAAGGTCTTTCCAGAACATCAAGATGGAAAGATTAACAAGGGGCCACAGAAAAGGCCTGCTCCTGTTTCTCAGCACACCTGTGCCCTGTGCTGGCACAGATGCAGTGAGCACACACGTACATTGCTGGTGCAGAAGGCTTCCAGGTCGGCAGCATTCTTGGAGACGCTTTGGGCTAGATTTTGCTGTTGCGCTGGAGTTTTCAGGCTGACCTTCCTCTTCAGCAGCCTCACGATGTAATCTTTCACCAGGCGGACGTGGATCTTCTCGACAATGGCCTGTTGGGAAGGAGAGAAGGGATCATCTGTCTGTCTTTTGCTTGGGGACACAACAAACCGGGTGTGTGGATGGGGGACATAAACACCTCGGGTGCTGTAAAGCATGCCCCTCCAAGTGCCTGCTGCTGCTCGCATGTGAGGAGCCACGCTGGCTGCCAACCTCCCCGCAACCTGCGAGGTGACATCCTAGATGCCGAGAATCCCTTTGTACTTAAACTAATGAGGTGTGGGAATTTCCAAATGTTGCTTCCTTCTGGGAAGAGTTCAATGTTTAGAAAAGGTCTCTGTGTGTAAGAGAAGAGGCAGCAGTAGTCCAGAGAAACAGGAATTCACTGTGCTCCTCCTGTTCCTCTCTCTAACACATAAAACATCATAATTTTGTTTTGACTACTAAAAAGACAAAGGCAGGAAATCAAAGATTTTTTATATGGTGATGTTTCGCATACACTCCAGCACCGCTGAGCATCTGGTAGTGGCTCACTTCTTTGGGATCTGTCCCAGCTGCACCCATCTCCTCCAGTCCTCGTGGCAATCAAGGGAGCTGTGGGACAGCCCTGCACATTAGCATCGCCTGTTAAACGAAGCCCATCCATGACCAAAGCCATATTCTGGGTGGTCCCTAGAGCTGGCACTTTCCCCATCAGCCCTACGCTGGTGATGCCATGCCAGCTCATGGCAGGTGAGGGCACCTTGAGTCACAGAGAAAACAAAGCCTCGGTGTCCCAGAATCCTTCTGCTATTTCCCTTTGACTTACATTGTAAAAAGTGTCCTTCAGGGTCCGTAACTCTGAAATATGGTTGCTGGTGGTTTTAATGATCTCATTCATAATTTCGTTGCTGCAGTCCCACTTATTTTCTGTAAACTTCTTATAAATTGGCTGGAAAAAAAAAAAAAAAGGAAAACCTGCTTAGTTTCCATGCACACACATATTTAGCATTCCTATCTGTACAGCATTCTATATAGCGACAGCGAGGTGCGTGATCCTGTTCAGGGAAGTGTGAACATGACCCATGGGGATGGGGTAGCAGGGGCTGTGTTGGGTTTGTGCCCCCTTCTTGGTTCCTCAAGATGAAGGAGACTGAGGGCTTGAAGGGCTCATATCAAAGATGCTTTTTTTTATTTCCACATATTTAATGTGTTGTCCACCCCATCTTGTCTGATTAGAGAATGATGGCATCATCAGGGAAGGAAAGCTGAATTGTTATGAGATGTTTTCAATCACAAATTTTGTTGGCCACAGTAAATCAATATGAAGATAAAGGCTCTGTCAGATATCTTCCAAAAAGCAGGAGAGATTGTGGCTGACGTTCCTGGCTCTTGTGCCTTACCCTCTGCTACACTTGCTTAACTTTGAAAGCTTTTATTATTACTAAAAAAAAAGAAAGAAAGAAAGGAAGAAAGAAAGAAAGAAAGGAAGAAAAGAGAAAGAAACCAAAAGTGCCTTTCAGGACACCTTTACGAAGAAGCCAAAAGCTGTGTCATTGCAGTTCATGTCACCATTTGTGATTGTTTCCTACAGCTTGGAGTGTAAACACGTGCAGGTTCAGACTCTGCCCCCTGCAGCACTTCTTTTGGATGTGGTCAGCACCTTTCGTTTCCCTGTGCCCAGTCATGCCTACAAGCTTTGCCTTGAGGACCAGCTCAAGGAGAGGTCATTATGGGTTTTCTGGCAGCAACCCAAGTCAGGACTAATGCTGAGATGTGACCTGGCCCAGAGCCCTTCTGAGCTTTGCTGCGTTTGAGTCCCTGATTTGGGCGGCAGGGACGCGCCCGCTGCTCCCCTCGTGTCACTGCTTTCCCACCTGGTGGAACCAACCCATGGGGGCTGGCGCCGTACCTTCAGCTGGACAAACAGCTGCTGAAGCAGGACGTCACAGCCGCTGGTCTCAATGTCCCCGAGGGTGCTGAGGACCCTGTCTTTGTTGTCATCCTTTTCTGCCATGTTTTTCTCCGCGAAGTCTCTGAAAGGAAATATCGCCAAGGTCAGAACAGCCCGTCCCCAAAAGAGAGAGGGAGAGAAGTTCGGAGGTCCTCAGGGATTCCTCTTTAGGGACAACCTAAATTATCTTCCCTTTATCTCACTATTACCCGCTGCTGGCAAAGGAAGGAACCCTTACCTAAAATTCCAGCAGTTGTTAATATTTGCAATCAGAATCGGCTTGTAGTGTCTGTGCTTCTTGCTTTTCTCCTTAAAGTCTTCAAAAGCATCCTTGTAGCTGGAGGGGAGATGGGAAGAGAGGCGGATGAGTGGCTGCACCAGGCTGCTCTGGAAGCACCTGCTGCCCGCCGGAGCCTTACCGCACCTTTTCAGGAGGGCAGCCAGCTCCCTCGACAGGCGATGTGACAGCTCGTCGCCCAGTGCCACACTGATGTCCTTGGCTCGCTTCTGGCCGTTATAGATACTCTAACAAACAAAGCAAAAAATACCAGGTTCAAACACTGCTTGATTCAAAAAGGCCAGGTTCACTGGTTAAAAAGCCAGCAACTCCTTCTTTATATTCTTTTGATTTTTGTTCCTTTTGTGCTGTGGAGGAGAGGCTGGGTGCAGTGGTGGGGCTGCTGGCACCCAGGCTGGCAGCAAGGGGCAATAACTGTGGCCAGATCTCCGCTTTCAAATGAGGTGGAGAAGAAAGGAGCATTATAGACAAAGCAAGCTTATAGAATAGCTGAGAAAGTGGGGAAAAGTATTTTTTCTTGCTTTTTTCTTTTTCTTTTTTTGTCCCCAACATCTGCCAGACCAGGACCAGACCAGAGCATGGATTCGGGCTCTCTGGTGCCACCCACTTCTGCTACAGCCCTACACATGGGACTTAGCCTTTTGGCTTCCTGAATTGACTACAGTTGGTTTCAAATGTTAAATACATGCAGGATGCTATTGTTTATTTTTAAATATGTATCTGTATTACCTGGATAACAAATATTGCTAGTAGTTCACTCTGAAAATGTCCATTTAGTTTCTCTGGTTCTTTGTCTTCTTTCCATCTTTGGATTTCCTTTTCTAAACATTTATTCAGCGAATTTTTGATGGTAGCCTTTAGGAAACAAATAACAACAGCATTCACCACAAAGCGGATGTAACAGCTGCTGCCTTCTGCTGGTGCAATTTTCCTCACCCACCTGCCCTTTGTCTGGCTCAGCAGACTTCTTCCTCTTCCCTGGCTGAGAAATAAAGGCTCTTTGTTACAAGACACCTTACCCACCACTTCACAGCAGCAAGGACAACCCCCTCACAACATTCACCCATTCGGTATGGAGTGGAATATTTCAGGGCAGGAACTGGAGGCATCAAGATGAGGCCCCACCACCCCGATACGCCAGCAGTGATGTCTAGGGCAGGGGACAGTAGCGTGGGTAGGAAGGTTGCCAGCAGCTACGTGAGCCAGAGCCCCGATTCCCTGAGCCATGTGCTGTTTACGTGTAACACTCAGTACTACCCGCTCGGGCCGTTTTGCAATCCTTTTTCATAAGCACTTCTGATGTCTTATGAGCTCTGGAGTGAATCAGAATGTTCCCAGGTTTTCCCTGCTCCGACCCCTCTTGCATGCACGCTGTGCAGCAAGGCTTTTGGAATGGTCCGCACAATAGCCGGCGCACATCTCTGCTCTCTGCCCTGTTCGTGCACCTCATACCCATCTGCAAACCATCACGGACTGCAGCTAAACCTGGAACTTATCTTCTCATTTTCCAGGAACTCCAGCCCAAATTGCCAAAAGCACTAAGCTATGGGAGGGCTGCGAAAGTTGCTTCTTGTGTCCATTAAGGCAAGAGTGATCCAAAAGTCAGAGCAACCGGTATTTCCTGCAGACCACGCAATTCTCTATCAAAGAGGCAGACTTTTCCAGACCAGACCTGTGTGCTTTGTGCTCACCCAAGGTCTGGCACTGCTGCAGAGACCAGAAGTAAGGCTGAAAGCATCACCTGAGAGTGGGAGCGTAGGCTCCTCCATCTGGGGATTTAACACGCAACTGGAATGTTACCCGTAAAGATCAGTAGTTGGACTTCTTCCCACTTTCCTTACACTAGTTTTGCAAGCACAGAGTGGTAATTTTGTGCTGGCTCCCACAGCAGAGGGCTGGGCTAACCAGAAAGCAGCAGGAAGTTTGCTCTGCAAGTCCCATCCAGCAGCAGGCCCACCTGTCCTACAAGGAGAAACAAAAGCTTTCCTGCTTTTGCTCCCCTCTTGAAGGGTGTGTGGCTTACACGGATGGCTGGGAAGTGAGCATTCAGGACAAGTCAGAGCTCCTCCAAGGAGTCATGCTGGAGCGGTACAGGGACAAGGAGGGACTGAGCAGATTCTCACCTCTTCACTCTCAAGGTATTTCTTTTCAAGCTCTTCACTCAGACTTGATGGCAAAAGGCTTCCAAGCTTAACTTTTTCCAGCTCCTCTGCTAAAACACGATCTTTTCTCATATCTCTGGAATGAAAAAGCCAAACAATCACATTTTCCAAGGTCAGTGTAATTCAAGACAGCTGTTGATGCAAATCACTAACATTCCTTGAGGCCATCAGTGAGAAACCAGATGTAGATGCGCACTGTCCTTAGTGCAGGCCACTGAACTGATGGGGATGGGGTCCCAAAGCAGCAGGAGGGATGAGTTCCAGGATACAGCCTCTTGCCATCAATACAGCAAGGTGATCTGATGAAAAGCTGGTGTTCCATGGCTGAGAAAAAAATGCTCCATGGGAGTGGAGCGTGAGGCTTAATGCCTGCTATTATTAATGCTTAATGCCCCCACCGCATACCGGCTGAGCCGGGTGCTGCTGAGCAGCTCCGGAGGGAAGCAGTGGCACAGAGCCACCCGGGAGGGACCTGCCAGCCTGGGGGGTCCGGCCAGCACTTTGGGAGCAGCCTCTCCCTCTGGAGCTGCAGAGCACAGCTCTGAGCATCGTCTGGTTCCAGTGTTAGCGTAAGGCCCAACTCCACGTGAGTATGCTGCTGTGCTTCCCACACATGGGCTGTTTATTATAGGATGCTGGAAACTCAGACCATTTTTTAGTGCAGCCCAGCCTTTCCCTCCTCCTCGCTGCTCCCTTTGCTCCTGCTCATTCAGAGAGGAACACCCTGCGAAACGGCCACTGCCCTGTCCGGCACTGTTCCCACCACCCGGCTGCACTGCTTTTGCTGAGTCCTGCTCCTCACAGCTGCTGATTTCCAAGCATGCAGTAGTTTAGGCTGAATGTCCTGACCTAGAGCACAGCAGCAGCTCTGGAAAACTTCCAGGATCAACAGTGACTCATTATATTTCATCAAGAGGAGAACCAAGAGGAGAAACAAGTGGAGGTGAAGATGGAATGGCTTTAGAACAGCAGAAGAAACACTGCTTGAATATTTACTGTTTTTCACCTAAGAAATGAGATCCCTCAATTCCACATCCAGTACAATAAGCCTCAAGAAGGAATCTTTTGTAACATACAGGGCTTGTGAGGCTGAGGAGCAACTGTTGGCTCATGATGTGCTCTCACAGAGGTTCACCCTTTGGTCTCCTAACCCAGAGGAGATCACAGGCTCTGGGTAATGCCTAGACAACATCCTCCATGCCCAGGATAATTGCATTCCAGGTTATTCTATTTACTGGCTGTCCTCTGCTCCAGCAGGACAGAAGGCTGGGGTTCCCAAATTTTCCGAGAATGAGTTCAAGTCTGTAACTGGAGTAGAGATCAGGACAATGAACCTGCCCAGATAATGCCACAAGTGAAGGCCTAAATACCCGTGCGGATGTCTGTTCGTAGAGGCCTACGTGGTGCAGTAAGACTTGGTTACAGACTGGCAGCCCTGAGGAACTGCCTTCAGACAGTCCTGGCCAGCTGGTGTAAATCAGCACAATGTCTGACACCAAAACCTAGCCATGGATCAGACTGCAATCACAGTGACACTCACACATAAATCAAGCAAATGTCTGGTTTTGCAGCCAGGGAACCTGTTGGTCACCAGTACTAAACATATGTAAAAGCGTCACTTACTTTGGGTAAATGTCGTGCACCCACGAGAGAAGAAGGTAGACATCCTTGTCTTCCAGCTGAGACTCGGCAGTTTTCTTTGCCTGGGAGGCAAAATGATGGTGATAGAGTTCTGCATATGTACTGAACACATTAAATTCAGGGGGATAAAGCTGTTTAATGTACTTTGCAACTACAGTCAAATCTTCTTTCATTGTCTTCCCCATGTGCAGGAGGTTTTGGCCAACTGTAGAGAGGTTCTCAGTTCTGGGAGTATGACTTGTGTCTTTCATTCGAATCTCTACTGACTCCTTTACTGTAGCCATCCAAAGCTCTTTCCATTTTCTAGGTCTGAGTTGCATATTTTGGTCAGGCAGATTCTCTAACATGCAATTCTGATCTTCTTTCTCCTGTTCTTTCAGTGCATCTACTGCTTGCTGCAGCAGTTCTGGGTTTGTTCTCGCTAGAAGTACAGAGTCCTTCAAGATGCTGAAGACTTTGTGTTTCAGGATTTCGCAGACAGACTCGATGTCTTGCTGGCTGGTGTTTAGTCCCTCCTCACTTTTGCTAGACAGGCTCTTCTCCAGGGCAATCAGATGTTGGGCAGCATCGCAAAGCTTGTGCTTTTCAAGGAGATCCATGATTTGTTTGACTAAGGAAAAAAGAACAGCCTTTCTTTACCCAATGGCAAAAATTAAATTTCTAAAAAAGGTGGCTCGGGAATACTGTTTTAATAATGTTTATATTTCTACATAAACTCTATAATAGCTCTCAAGTTCCTTTACCACACAGAAAGTCTTTCTATTTATTTAAAGATCAGATTATTCCTAGTCTGACACTGAATGGCATAATGCTAATTCACATGCTAGCCTTGATTTTTTCTTTTTTTTTTAGAGTTGTGAGGGCTTTTTTTGTTTGTTTTTGTTTATTATCCCTTTGCTTGGGTTGTTAAGCAAGGGTCTGAGAGTCTGTTGAGTTTTTCAGCAGCCCTGAAGATACTTTATGAGTTTCCCAAGAAAGAACAAGAAACGGGGAGGACAAGCTGTATATATATAAGTACATAATTGATCCTTGGAGGGGAGCTGGCAGAGAGGAAGAGCCTCAGGGGAACATGTCCTGGCTTTAGAGCAGCTACCTGCATCTCTGTCAAAGGGCCCGTCAGGATGGTGGTTTTTGCCTTTCCTACACAACACAGTTGGTCAGCTCACGGAATGGGTGTGTAGACCAAGGGACTATTGTGGTCTGGGACCAAAGCAAGGAAATCAGAGCAAAACAGCTAAAATGACTGGCATATGGATGCCTAATCTTGAAAGAAAAGTCAAATTCCTTAGGGTTTTATAAGTGCAATTTTGACACAGAGGTCGGTTTTGTTGGGTTATAATTAGAGAAATAGCTAGTTAGCACTGATAAGCTCTGCACTGTAATGCTTCAGTTGTGAGCACAGATTAAAAATTAGCCTTATCTTCTTTAGTTATGATATTGCTGACATCCATCCAATTCCTCCCCATTAATATGATCTGAAGTAAGAAGCACGGATTTAGAAAAAATGTAGATGAAAATATGTAGCTAAATAAGAAATGCTAGAGGCAATACCACATAGGCTTTCCAGAAATAGGCTGGCACGATCTGACCTGTGAAATTTTTTTGGATGACACTTTTAGTGGGCAAGATAAATACAATTAAGCTATCCCATCTGAACTACAGCCAGTTACTCCATGTGGTGCAGTCTGGGAAATTATCAACTGGAGAAGTTACATCCCAAGATAAGTTCTGTTAGGTGTGTAAGGTTTGTATTAAAAACTTTGGGTGGAGAAAGCTTCCTTTATTCATGAACCTCACCTCACTTAATGTTCTCCTTAGTGACTGCTCACAAAAGCTGGGAGTGCCCTATTGACATCTGCTGCTTACACAAAGGTCAGAGACATTACTGAAACTGAGGGCTTGGTGCATGATACAGGAACAACTGGGTAAGTTCAATAGTAAATGGGCTGAAACTTAATAACACAAGGTATAAGATACAAATCTAATAGAACAAAAGTTACTTAGCAACAAATAGGATTTTCTGCTGCAAGCTGGATGTGCATCAGATTGAAATGGAGGAGGAAAAGAGGTGCCTGGAGAATTAGTAAATTGCTGCTATAAGATGATGGTGAAAATGTCAGACATGACCCCAGGATGTACCTGGTGAGGAATTTCCAGCAAGGACAGGAAAATGGTAATGTATTGTACCAGGCATTGGTGGTATCTCAGCTGGAGTATTTTCTATAATTCCGACTGATTTATTTCAAAAGAAGACATTGGAAATGGGACAACGCAGAGGTAAGACCAAAGCCATGAAGGGCCTGTTTCCAGTAGACTATGCTCATTTAGCTGAGCAAATTCAAGGCTGAGAAGGAAAACCACCAGTTATGGAAAGCAGCTAACACATGAAGAAAGAGATGTGAATTAGCCAGGAAAAGGTTTGCCTTGAAATGAGGTAATTTGCACTAAAACAGTGAGACTTCAGAAGAGCCCCCCCCAGTAAAGGAGGTAGGACTAAAACGTTAACTTATTTTAAAGTGCAGCTGGCTAAGTTTATGAAGCAGGTAATGTGGCACATCACCTGAGTTGGCAGGTGAGTTTGGAAGTGCCAAGGGGCACTTTTCTTTGCAGTTTGGGGTTTCTCTGAGCAAGTATCTCCTGACTCTCTAACCACCCTGCAGGGGTGGTGCCTGGGACTGGAGGACTTGCATGTTCAGGTACCACCCTGGGAAGACCTACGTATGCTGCTTGCTGCGGCCCCTGGGGAAGAGATTTCACAGGGTGGTCGCTTCATGGAGCAACCAAGCAGAGAAACATGCTTTGGTTCCTTTGGTTTCTCTGTGCCCCTGTGACAGGTAGAAACAAGTTTCATTTTGGAGAGACCTGCAAACTGGGAGTTCCTCAAGGAGTGTGGCCTTGGTACCAAAGGACAAGGACCTGAAGCCACATCCCCCTCAGCCCATGTTCCCCCAGTCTCCTTGGTCAAGCCACTTTAATCTGTTGGTGCCTTTGTGACAATTCTCCTCCTTGTGCTGCCCCTCGAGAGAGAGAGAGACACGGCCTATGAAGTGGGATAAGGAGGTGGGGTGAGCACTTACTGCTGGGTGGCTTGGTCTTTATCATTTTCTTAAGTGCATTCGTAAACATTCCCTTGATTCCTTTCTTCCACTTTTCTGGACTGTCCCCAGCAGAGGTGCAGCTCCCGTTGCTCGTGATGGAAGATGCCCGCGAGGTTCTGCAGGCTGCCTCTGGCCTTTCACTCATCTTTTCCTGGTCCCTGGACCAGATCTCGTCTCCAGAAGGTTCAGGACAGGCAGGTACTTGCTCAGCTACTGATGTCGAAGGGTTTTCCAGCTGCCCGTTCACATCAATGCAACCTGCTGATCCATTGCGTATTCCAATAGGACCACTTTGGAAAAAAGGTAACATTTTCATCATTTTCCTCCTAGCCTGTAAATTTCAGAAAGAACTGGTCAGATTATAACAGTTTGCATAAAAACTACCATGGCACGATATGTCAAGATGTATTCCCATCAAAAGAAAAGAGTTTCTGTAACAAGTCCTCCCTGCATGGGCTGTGTGGTGGAGTGGGACACATGTCCTGTGACTGTTCAAAGCAACTCCCCCCCTCTTACATTTATACAGCAATGGGATCAATTTCAACCTTTCTCAGGGCCTGTTTTTGCTGGTCCCTGCTCATCTGGCTGCAGATCTGTTTGTGGAAGCACCCATGTAGCTACTTGCACACAGAGTTTGCAAGTACAGCATGAAAATGAGATGAGCCTACCAAGCGTGGTACACAGCTGACTTTGTTGAGAAATTAGTCCTGCTGTGCCAAACTTCTGCTGGTTTAACTCTTTTCCCATTTAAGTAAGTAACAAAATTCTTAGCTTTATGGAGGAGAGCTCCCTGAGAAGGTGTCTGAGAGTTCAGAAGCGTCGGGGTTGTGAAAAAACATGGTAACATCAGGGATGCGATAAAACATGGTAAAAACAACAGGACTGTGGAAGTAAAGCAGCACCTCCTGATATTAGTGTCACTAGGAATATCATTTTAAGTCCAAAAATCCCAGCCAGAAGCATGGCTTCAACACTCTGCTTGCTGCCCCTGTCCCTACAGTGGCAGATGCAAGCTCAAGGATGCATCCAGACCCTTCAAACCTACTCACATTCTATGTGATCTCATATTCAAAATGGTATCAGGGTGACTACAGCATCCCAAAATTGCTGTCCCATCTGTTATGTTGAAACATGGGGCCGCAGCATAAGCCGTGGCTTGTGTGGACAGAAATTGTGGGTGGTGGTCAGTTTCTGACACTAGGGACTAATGAGTTTGGGCTTTTTCCACAGCTGTTAAATGAAGCTAGTGCCATTGCACCAGGCTGCTGCACGGCCAGAGCAGTCCTCTCCTGGCTGAGGGGGGAAACAGGAACGTGGCACCAGGATCGGGGCGGTTGAGCCTGGTTTAAGCAGACACTCTCCTGCCACAGCCCTGCTCCACCACCAAGACCCTGCATGCTCCTGCACTACAAATAATTAACAACAGATACATTTGTTATTGCAACAATATCTTCTAAAAGTTTGTATTTTATTAATTTATTTACCTTTAGCATTTAATATGTTGCTATAGATTTGTTTACATTATAGTTAAATTATAACAGTATTTATTATTATTATCATTGATTATGAATAAACAAAGTGACTCAGAGTTTCCAATCCATGTTCCAACAATGCTTTTTCTAAGTGACTTTCTGGGAGGCCAGCGCAATTCTGTATGAAGAACTCTCAGACAAATTTTGGCTTACACTTACTGCCTAAGAGCAGAGGAATTAGTCTGTAAATAAAGGGAAAAAAATTGGCTTCTGTTATAAGGCCACAATGGGGTGATCTTCAAATACTCTTGTAAGTTTATGCTGTTGGTATGTATCACGCTGATACAAACTGTGATACTTATTTCTGGGCAAACTGGTTGGAAGACTGTGGCTTTTTGTTTTAACTGCAATTCCTCATGTTGTCTCCCTGCAGCTTGGAGAGCTTTGAGGCACCAAGTTAGAGGTAGCAAGCGGGTGGTATAGAAAAGTTTGTCTGGCACTGCTGGAAATCTTTCCTTCTCCATGCTTTGGCTGCTCGGTCATGTTCAGGGGTCCTAATGCTACGGCTTTTAAAGGAAATGCAGAATGAAGATGAGAATTCATTTGGGGAGGAGAGGGAAGGGGTGCAGCTATGCATGACCTGGCTGGCTTCCCGCTAAGCAGGCGCTTGGTGACCTTGGGCTAAGCACAACACGAACCCCAGGGTATTGCTATGTCCGAGGGGCATCAGGTCACTGCTCAGCGGAGCCCACGTGCCCCAGGGCCACGGCACCGGTCCTGTGGGTGAGCAGAGGGAACCTGAGCATCCCAGCTGCTGAGGGGGCAGCGAGCCATGGCTGTGGCCGTGCACCTGCCCCTTCCCTCTAGCAGAGATCCTGGGGGAGGAAGGGAGAAAGAATTGCTGTGCTTCACCGGGCTGCTCCGGTCACAATGCTCCATTAGAATAATAAAACAAAAAAGGCAGAAAACAGCTCTTCTTTTTTTACATTTCCCCTAGAAAAAAATCTCACGGTAACAGGGATTCTATATAAGCATTTGGGACTTTTCTAATTTTTGTAGGGCTGTTTTCCTAGCCTGCATTTCCCAATACTACATTGTGTTTAGATTCATCCTGCCAAATTCCTTCCTTCCTGTTTGTGCAAGCATAAAAATCAACTGAGCCCTATTATTCCAAACAAAGAATTTTTTGTCTGTTTCTAAACAAATAAAGCACCTCTCCCTTTCCTATAGCCAAAGGTGACATTCAGGGAGCAGTGACTCCTGCCTTTTATTGTGATGAATGATGATCATAAAGGTGGATTTCAGGATGGTTTTGCTGCTTCTTGGATACAAAGAGGAATGTCATCTATCTTTGAAAACCACTGAAATAAGCCTACACATAAAAGAGGCTTTGGGGGAAAGATCAAGCTTGTTAAAAGCCTGGTTTTTAATGGCCAGCAGAACTTTGTCACATTAAGGCTCTGCCAGGGCCAGGCGCGGGGATGTGGCGATGCCCAGAGTGAAGCAGGTGGCTCGGGGCGTGCTGTGGTGGCCGTAGCCTGGGCAGCACATTGCTGCTTCCAGTCCCACAGCCGAACTGGGAGAAAAATAACATCAGCTCCAGCGTGTTCACCCGGGGGCTGCGCATCGGCAATACGAGAACTGCTGGCACTATTTGCTTCTCAGAGTGTGCTTTTTCAACTTGAACCAATAAATGCTGAAGTATCTAAGCATCTGAGGAAGGCTGTAAATGCAATAGTACTTGCATTTGACCAGCTTCAATGCTTATCCGGAGTTTATCAGTTTGCCATTGCTATTTTGCATATCTTTGTAACTGCTGCTCCTTGCACACCTCCAGCAGCATCCTCTCTTGGCCGCAGCAGCAGACCAAGCACACTATGGGCTTGGCTGTGGCATGGGTGGCCGAGGGTTGCTCTTGTGCGCCTACCTTCTGCTCACAAATCAAAGCTTGTCAAAACTGCAGCCGGCCCCTAATCATGTTAGCGGTTAGCGCTTTAGGAAATGCTGAATCATTTCCCAAGCACAGAGCTCATAATCGAGTCTTGGGAAATGTAATGGTTTAAGATCATGTCTCTACGTAGATCCCAACTCATTATTACTGTTAATTTACTATTAATAACTTTTATTATCTTCATCATCCTCATTATTGTTATGTGGCATTATAGCCTGTGGCAGGAGAGTCTCCATCACCAATTATCTTTGACACAGTGTATTCAGCTTGACAGTTTCTAACCAGAAGAGCAGCACAGCCTGCACAGCATCCTGTGCTACCCCGAGTCCATGTCCCGTACCGCTGGGATGACGGTACCATTGACTGCCGGCATGGCCAGAAAGGGAGCAGCTGGGTGCAGAGCTGCTGGCTCCATGGGCAAGCTCTGTGTATGGAGCAACCCCTGAGCAACTCCGTGGGCTGGAGACTTTTTGGGGTGGGCAGCAAGGGCCAGTGTGATGAGCGGGTGCGATGGCAGCACTGGCAGCAGTGCTACGAAGCAAAAGAACACAACCTGGACTCCGGGCATGATGGCTTCCCATTTTCTTAATTCCCTCCTCAAACTACACAGCCTTCACAGAAGTCCTACGCTTACGATGAGCTCATTGACGAGGGGCAGCTCGTGGCATGCCAGAAGAGATCTAACTAATGCAGTTCTGAAATTTTTGCTGATCACTTTCTTGACTGCTTTTTCCTGAGCTGCTGCCATATTAACTGGCATTTGTTTGGATTTTTAGTTCATTCCAGCCCGCTAACATTCTTAGTCAGAGCAATTTATGTCTGGTTTTAGTGGAAAGCCCCACTCTGCCGCAGCCTCTCAGAAGTTATTTAGCAAAGTTTGTTCCCCGCATTTCCATCAGCCTTTCCTTCCCTCCGCTGCTCCCCATGGAATTGGGATCACCGCTGCTCATGTGAGAAAGTCACGGTGGGTCAGTCCATCCCTTGCAGAAGCAAAGCAGTGCAGCAGCTGTGTGGCTGCTGGGGTGTACTCAGACCATGCAGCGACACCTAAGTAAGCCACCAATAAATCAAAACAAAAAGTCTATTGAGTCGCCAGCCCCAGTCTTTGCTGGGGGAGCCCTCGTAGGAAGTATTTTTTTTCCTACCAATTTTTGCTGGCTGGATTGGTACTGAACAGAGATGCTGTGAAGCTGGGGGCTCCCACTTGGTTTTGCTGGGAAATCACTACCCGTAGATGAACCAGGACACCAATGCCCCCAGGGTGCTGGGGGTGACGAGGGACCCCAGGAACTAGGGGAACGGCAGTGGCAGATCAAACGGAGGGTCCCAAGGCATCTCACACGGCATGAGGTGCCTCAAACTGGCTTTAAACCATCACCTGTCCTGGGAGCAGTGCAGAGAGAGCTACACAGTGCCTCAGGCACTTTGAAATGGGGGTTTGGGTTCCATAAAGTGTAGTCTGCTCCTTTCACTTCTCGCTTCAAAAGCCAGTAGTTTCATTTTAAACTGCTGCTGCTGAAAGACAAACCAGCTGCTGCTGTCCAGGATTTCGTTTTCATGTTGCTATTCCTGAAGCCAAATCCTGCACTCAGGCTTGGAGCTTGCCAGGTTTACAGGTGGAGATAAACAGACCAAGAAGATACACAAATTCCCCAGGGCCAGACCTACAGCTCCCGGCGCACCCTCTTTTTACCATCATTTTCAGACTCTTTGGCTTTCCAGGCCTCTTTTTACAGAAAGGGCCACTGAAGCATTAGCAAACCCAAACCCAATTTCTCCAAAGTGCTCTGCTCCCGTTTCATCAGCTCCATCAGAAGTGGCAAGCTTGGCTGAACAGCTACATCAGAAGTGGTCCCTTGGTGGAGGCAGGCAGTTGGATACTTTGGAGAATGACTGTTTCTTCATGTTTTTGGCTCTGAACTTGGGTGTGATGGCAAGGAACCATGGCTTCTAGATCAGCCATAGGCTCCAGTCACAGAAAGCCTCTTCCTCACTTCGCAGCAGCCTCAGAAACCCTACACTAAGCCTGCCGAGGATCCTAGCCCTGAGGTTGAACCCAGCCTTCACAGCTGGTGCAGTGGACATGGGGGGGCTGCCCAAGGAAACGAGGGAATTTCAGGCAGGGTCTTCAGTGCTCAGGGGAAAGGCGGGTGCTAAGGGCAGTGGCACTTCCCTGACTCGCGCTTCTGGTCACACAGCAGCGAGCACGGCAGTGCAGAAGTGTGCCAGCTCGGCGCGGTGACCCCAGCAGGGAGCGGGGTATGAGGGCTGCCTGGGACCATACACGGTCCAGGCACTGAAATTTTTTTTTTCCAGTGCAGTTGGGCTGAGTGAATCATAATCCAATTATTTTCCTGTGATGTGGGAGGAAACCACATCCTTCTTAAAAGAAACAAATGCAGGAGGGGTGGGAAGTGCCACGCTGAATCTGGATCCTGGTGCCTGATCGGGGTTGAGGATGCTTTGGTGCCCAAGATCTATGTCTAGATTTTGGGGAGAGAGAGTTAAAAGGAGCCACTACTTGCTGCCTGTGTTCATGCCCTGAGATCTGTGGGATGAGCAACAGAAATAGGACCCAGCTGTCAGGATGCAATTGCCAGACACATAGTCCTGCGGTCCCCAGCCCGGGAATGCCTCTGGAGCTGTCGTGCCTCTCGCTGGGACAGCAGAGCGATTTATTCTCCGTTCCGGCCACCACGAGGTGGGGCCGAAACCCGTCACCTGCTCGGGGAACCCACCCTTCGGCACCTTCCACTTAACTCTTTCCCCGTCCGGGCACCAAGCGAGGCGGGAGGGAGGCGGAGAAGCGGGAGGGGGCCGGGTCCCGCGGGGGAAGCAAAGCCCCGAGCTGCGGCGCACGGCCCGAAGCACTTACTCTGCTGCGGCTCCCGGGCCCGGCGGCGGCGGCGGCGGCGGCGGCAGCGGCGCTGGCTGCGGAGCCCCGGGGCAGCCCGGCTATAAGGGGAGGGCGCGGAGGCGGAGACCCGGCCTCGCGGGGAGCCCCGTGCCTGGGAAACTCCGCCCGCGCCTCCGCTCCAAAAACGGGCTCGGGCCAAAGGGAAGCGAGAAATCCCCTCGTCTGGGGAAGAAGGCCCCGCGGGGGGAGCCGGCCGGCCCTGGGAGGTGGTTGGTGGGGATGGCACCTGCTCCACGTCGGTCCTGTGTAACGTCGCATCCTGACGGCACGGGGGGCTGGAAATATGGTGTGGCCCCAGCGTGGGCTCGGAAGCCCAGCGTTAGGGATGGAGCAGGCAGGCGCCTCCTAAGTCTCTGCTCCCGCAGCAGGGCATCACCGTGGGTGCGCTGGTAGGGACGAGGTGCACAGGAGAAAGCACAGCCGGCCGTATCGGGGCCCTGCATCACGCCCAAAGCAAAGAGCCTTCTCCCCAGGAGTCACCAAGACCATCAAGAACCTTTGGCGCGGTGGGTCAAGCCCCTGCCTCGGGAATGGGAGACGTGGTCTTCCTTCCACACCTCACCTGTATCTGCTGCTTGCAGAATGGACATTTGCTTTCTTGATTTTTCTCCCCGATTTCCTAGGTGCCCTCATCCCTGGCCATGGAGGTGTGGCGAGCCTGTTACACTGGGGAAGCATGTGTGCTGCTGCAGCTGGGGGATGGCAGTGGCTGTGGGGAGTCACTGCAGATGGTCCACGAAGAGCATGCTGTCCCCCACCTAGAGAGCCTCAACGTGGAGCATCTTCTGCATCCACCTAGGGGAGATCTGGGCTGAAGCAGAAATCAAAATATGGTGGTCTTGCAGAGCCTGACCTCACCGCTGGATTACTGATGTCACCTCTCTCCTCTCCTGGGAAGCTGCAGTGGGGCAGCCAGCGGACTCAGCACCTGGTTAGCGTGCCTGGGATGACTGCTGGTTTATATCTGATAGCTGTGATCTAATGCAAAATGTCAAAAATTGTACAGAGACTTAAAGCTGAGAGTGAGCCATGAGCTTGCATGGTGCTGCTGGTGCTCTCCCTTGGTCCCAGCAGCCTTGCCACTGACACCAACACTCAGTGCTGCATGGTGGCCCAGCTTTGGGGGGCCTATGGAAGCCCAGCATGGGGGCATCCCCTGGTGGCAGATGTATTTGGGGATTGAAGTCTGTGCTGGAAGGAATCTCTGGGCTGAGCGGGCATGGTGTCGAAGAGCAGATGCTTCTCCAGTCAGTGTCACCCCAGCACCCTGTCCCATAGGGCTGCTGCTTTCATCTCTGGGACTGCCTCCCAGGATGGACCACAGAGAAGCAGGAAAAGAAAATCCACCCCCACAATATCTGCCAAAACAGGAAGCAGCAGAGGGGCCACCCTGATCGGCAAGCCCATGATCTCTGGTCACTGGGAAACACTGACTCATCTCACGCCAGCCTGCGGGCTGTGCTGGGCGGAGGGTCCCCCTCTGGAATTACCTGAGGCTGGGTCCCCTGCTTGACAGTCCCTGTCACTGTCATGGGACCAAAATGCAGGGTTCCACATCAGTCTAAAAATCATTGGAAAGATGAAACAATGCAAGATTTGGTCCTGAAGTGCAGTAACTCTGTGCGTCTGATGGCAATGTGAAGGGAAGAGGCAAGACTGGCAATCTGCAGTTACGGCTGGTTTCAGGGTGGCATAGTGCAGCTGGAGGTGAGTTTGGTGCTGCATCTGCAAACCCTTTTGTGCAGGAGACAGGTGAATGCAGTTCCCAGGGGTTACACACACCCCTAGCTCGGGGCACGGCCGTGCAGGCGGTGCTCCTGGCTGTCTGCAGGCAGGGGATGCTCTTCTGGGCACGGGGAGATCCTGGGGCTGCGTTGCTTCCCCTGTCCTTGGTTATGTGATCTCTGCAGGACGCACAGGTGTCTGTCTCCAGGTGTGCAGCGGACCCGCAGCAGGAAGTGGCTCAGTGACATGTCTCAGGCCCGCCAAAACCTCTCTTTAAATACTGGGGGGTCCTTTTGGCTCAGCAGCTGCACTACCGGTGTGAGGCTGGTGTCTCATCCCCAGCTTAACTCAGGGGACTCCTGCAGTGAGCAACGTGGGAGAGACCAAGGGAGTCTGATGCTCAGCTTGTGTTAGCAAATGTAGATGCTGCAAATCTACAGGCATCCGTGCTTGTTTTCTTGGATAAATGTCTGTACAGAACAATTTATGTGAGGTAAAAAATAGATTCACATCATGGGGTCTATTGCTGGGCCTCGTCTTTCGTTACTGTAAATTAACTTCAGTGGGGCTGGGGCAATTCTGCCAGCAGGCAGGAGAACAGGAAGCATCTTGTAATTGGGCCTTAAATTAAAAACTCAGAGCTTAGGTGTCATCCCTCAGGTGCTGTATTTACCTGAAACAAATCTATCACCACACTCAACCTCCTGCTGATCAGCAGAATCATTGCATTGCTTGTCTGTGTCGTCTGATTTCTGAGACAGGCATCTTGTATTGACTTCTATGATGTCGTGTAGTGGCTAACCAAGTTATACCAGGCTGCACATATTTTAGTACTGCATGGGAATTTTTATGTGTTCTGTAACTACTCAGAATGTATTGCATAGGGCTATCCTGATATTCTGTATTTGTAGTTTATGCTAAGAAGTTATCTTAAGTCTATGGTTTTATGGTATTACTTCCGTAATATACATGATATATTTCTCAGCTGCAGCCTACTCTTAAAGCAAGAGGTGCTTCAGACATTTGTAACTTCATTTTGCAGGTGCTTCCACAAATTTGAACAGTGAACTTGCATGGAATCATTCACCTGTTACATGTTGAGCACTGAAGCCTTTCTCACTGGCAATCCTAACATCCAAATTGCATGCAGGAGCCTACAAAAGGGGTGTCTCTACCAACAAAAACAACAACAACAAAATGTTGTGAATCCTTTGCAGTAGAGAATGAATGATTTGTTTCGCCTATGAAAATGAAAAAAAAATAGAAACAAGAAGTGTTGATAAGGACATTATTTTGAAGGGAAATTTGAATTTCCTCTTTCTGCATGCTAGAAAGCTGTTATCCTTCTCTGCCAGCTAAAGGTGTGTCAATGAGCAGATCATTGTGAGGGTAAAGGTTTTCTTCCTGGAACCTATTAATTCAATACACTTATTCATTGAATGGTATGTGAGATTTTTGTTCAAGCTTGTTTTAATTACCTTTATTACCAGAGAGGGGAACTATTAATTTCCCTTTGGGATTTTCCATCAGCTGAACTAATTTGTCCTAAGTAAATCCAGCTGTGCATGCTTCAATACAAGGGCAGCAACAAGTCTGGGTGCTAGTGGCTGGCAGAGCCCTGTGGGTGAGCAGGCACCACCCTGTCACCCCTTGCCAGGGATGTGGGGACAAGCACCAGCTGCTGGAGCTGGTGGGACACTCGGCGAGGTTGGCCTGGGTAGAGCTGCCCCAAGTGGTGCTGGGGAGAGTCAGAAATACCTCTTCTAATTCTGCTCAGTCTGGGATATTTTGATAGAAGTGGTGCCTGCGCAGACAGGGATAACAGATGAGAATTTGAGATGTTCACTAAACTGCGGGGTGAAAGGCCAAGAGATCACACTAGCCTTATCTATCCAGCTCAGTTCAGGAGTTCATATGGCTTGGGGTCAGCAAAAGAGCCGAAAGTCTGAATTCTGAAGACTTAGATCTGGAGCCCCAGCTCCTTGCCCTGAGTGGAGGGACATGGGGGGTATGCAAGCTCTGGAGGAGCTTGCTGGCTCAAAAGGCAGTGTCTGCTCAGCGGCTGAGGCAAAGCAGCTGGTAACCAGCGGGAGGTCTGGAGGAGATTGTTCCAGCTCTCAAGACTGCTGTGCATTTTAACTCAGACCACTCAGGTCATAAAAGGATTGCTTGGATGATGTGCTCACCGAAATATGTTGCTTCTGATTGACTGGAGTGCCTTTCTCTCCAGTATTGATGACTGCAAGTAATGGAAACAAGAGCTCTTTTTCTCCATCAGCAACTATGTTCAGCAGATCTGCGGTGATATGCTTAAATATCACAGGGACGGGGAAGTTGTGAGGGCAGGAACAGAGCGTAGGAACTGAGAGGTGAGGGTACCCAAGTTCACCACACAGATTGTGTCACACTACTAACCGCTGTGGGAAAAGTTCCTGCAAGAGGTGATGACTGCTTCCTATAAAAGATGTAAGTATTGGTAAGCAAAGATGGTGAACCCAGGACTTCTCCCAGATGAATACACAAAATCACTAGGATGAAGTTTTGCTTCCTCTTGTGGTTTCTCTGTGTGTCAGTGAACTGAGAAACTCCTTGGCTGCAACTATCTGGGCTTCTTCTAGATGTCCTAGGGCTCAGCTTCCATGCGCGAGTAGAGAGTACCTCCTGATGAGGGGAGTCCTGCTGGAACACCGGTCTGAAACCTTTCAGGTTGACAAGACTGTTGATTCTAGCCAGTGTGGGACACAGTCTAACCGGAGCAGCTGTAGGAAAGGGGTTTGCACAACAAGCAGAAATCAGTAGTAAGTTTATCTCAGTATTTAGAGAAACATCTAGTTTTTGGATTGAGCTCATGCGTGAGATAGTAAGATGTAACTTCATTTTTCCTCTTGTTTCACGAACTGTTTCCCTGGCCCAACTTTGTCTTCATTTGTGCTCTGCAACCCTTGAAAATTAGGCATTTGTAATGAGTTCTTTGTCCACAGAAAAGTGTTAAGATACATGGTTTTAATGCCCCTTGTCTTTCAAAATGATCACAGAAACACACTAAGGGATGGACTTCTGCTATCTTTGAAGCCTGCTTGTGGCCTTCTCTGAAGAACTCCTTGTGCGGGTTATATTTTGCAGTAGGCAAAGAGTAGACTCTTCCCTTATATCTGTGATAGCTCAGTCTGAGGTTAGAGGGGACCATCAAGTTGGCTAATTCATTAATAACATCTTACTGTCCAAAGGCAACTCCTGAACTCAACACCTGAATGTCAAAAAAATGAAATAGATATGAAGTATTGAAGGATTCACCCAACTCCGTTCTCAGATCCCAAAAATTCCCTTCCTCCTGCCCCTCCAGCAAAATCCTTTCTCCTTTCTAACATGGGCCCTGTTGCGCCAGGCAAAAGCCTGCCCTTGTGCTGAGCAGATTGATCAGCTGAATCTAGATGTGAAAGTCAGGCAGGACGGCCTCCACCAAGTATGCTCAACAGTAGTGGCCACCATAGCTGTGTACCTTCATCCTCCTCCCCTAGTTCTGGCTCCCCTTTCTTCCCCCCCAGATGGCGAATACATGGTGTTTTCACCCAGATCTGTTTGAGGGAGGTTAGTGTCCGAGGTCTGACCTGCAACAGAGCTGTGCTTTGGCAGCTACAAAAATGTAAGCCCCGTTTGAGAACTTAGTTACCAATGACACAAGCCTCACAAGGTGGTAGTTCTGCCGTCTCCAGCCACGTCGGAATTGAACCAACCATACAGAGCTTTCCTGATTTTGGTTTCTACTGACATCAAAAGTCCTACATCTCTGAGTAATGAACCAGGAATTCAAATCTGACAGGAATGCCCTAAATCTTTGTCAAAGGAAGGGCTTATATGCAAGTGTGGTCTGCATCCCCACCCTGATATTTCTGCTCGAGGAGTGGTCCATAGCTGAGGCTGATGACACCTTTGCCATGATATTTCTGGCAGGGGAGGCATCCGTGTCTGAGGCTGCCCCGGCACCTGCCCCTGATGTCTGTGGGAGGGAGGTTTGCATTTCTGAGGTTGTCCTGCGGCCCTCCCCTGACAGGGGGCTGCGGGAGGGGTCCATACTTGAGGTTTCTGGGCCCAGCTGTCCCTGACATGCTCATAGCGCACAGGAGGCATCGCATGCTGGAAGCGGGCTCTGCTCGCCCTGACATCCCTGCCAGCTAGACATTCCCTGTCTGCTATCCGCGTCCCTTCGGCCGAGCAGCTCCATAGCCTGGGACAAATCACCCACCCCCAGGGAGGTGGTGGCACCTCCCCTGCGCGAGGAGCTGCTAGCAGACCGGCTGGCATCCTTAACACGCCGTGTGGTGGCTTGCTGAGGAGCAGCAGACAGTAAGGAAGGGTGTAGCTTCTTCCCCTTCACCGGTGTGGTCTGGCTGAAGGAAACTGGAAGTGCTTTTTCCCGGTGCGGAAGCCCAGTCATCTCCGCACGGAGAAGGGACGCAGGCTTCCTGCTGCCCAGCGCCGGTCGGTGGCTGTGTGGGCACGCTGTGGGGTCACGGCAGCGGGCTCAGCTCCGGGATGGGCTCAGCGAGGCACCTGCAGGAGCTCCGGGGTGGGCAGCAGGGGGTCACCTCTGCTGGTACCACAGGCGGGGTGGGATGCACAGCTGCTTCGGGGAAGCCTCAGGTCCTCTGAGAGAAAAGCACCGTGGTTTTTATCACTCCGCTTTTAAGGCACTTCAGCACTTTCTACCCCATAGTTCTTTATTTTTTTTCCAGCTTGCTCTTCCCCCTTTATGTAACGCTGCTTCTCCATTGACTTCTGAATGCCCATGGTGAGGGCAGCATGAACACACAACAGCCAGCTCTCTGTAGAGCTAGTGTGTGTGTGCTTGCAAGATGCACGTTGTTTTTCTCACCAGCGGTGCCAGAAACCCCTCTGCAGCAGCCAGGGCTGCTTCAGCCGTGCCACCGGAGCTGCTCGAGTCCTGTGGGAGAAGTGCTCCCACTCGTGTTGAAAAGCCAGGCTGGGGCATTCAGCCCCTCACTCCTCCCCAGACGCTGAGGGCTGAGCCTAATTTTAGATCAGAGAATGGAACACTGATCCCAAAGGTCGCTGGGTGGTACCTCATCCTGCCTGGCCTTCATGGTGGCGGTGGCGGCACCGTGTTTGGAGCTGGCAGGACTAGTCAGGGTGTCTTCTCTCTGCATGTCCCCGGCCCAGCTGCCTGCCTCCCCATCGCTTGCTGCCTTGGGGTGCCTCTTTTTGCACAAAGTCCCCCTCATCGTGAGGGGGGAAGTACAGGGGAAAAACACACTGGAAACTGCAAAGCGGTACCTCTTTTTGAGGTGTTGAAAGCAAGACACCAAAGAGTGCTTCTGTTTTAAGGTTCCTGTCGTGTCCCCAAAGTTTGCCCATTTCTGTTCCCAGGTGCTCTCCTGCTGGGATCTTCTCACATGTCCAAGCCAATTCAGCCTTGGCGAATGGCACAGAGGGAAGTTTCCAGGGGAAATCCAAGTGGCTGTGAGGACTCGGTAGCTGGCATTTCAAACCCTCTGAGTCAGCGAGGAATTCATCCTGCACTGTTGAAATCAACAGTTTTTGCTATCCAACTTACTGGCAGAAAGGCTCTTCATCTCTTCATAAATACCGACATATTCCTGAGTGAGATCTGCACATCTCCTGAGGACTGAAATTCCCACTGACCTTTCAGAAAACATTCCCGTTTCATCAGCAGACATCTGAAGAACCCTGCTAGCTCTCCAGGATGATAATGTTTTTCTTTGCCCCCATCTGCCCGGAAGAGCCCGTGCTGTGGGGTGGGTAGGGTGCTTTGTACATATTTGTTCTTGTGGGAGTTGTCCTAGCAGTGCAGAGGCCAGGCATGGATCCTTCCTAAACCACCTTGGCGTCGGCCGGGGTTATTGTAGTATTTCTAACCCTCCAGTGCAATAAAGCAAGCCAAGATTAGTGAAGGATAAGGAAAATAATATTCCAATGCCTATGCAAAAGCAGTATTTTGGATGCAATATTTAAGTATATCCCCCATGTGTGCACTTTTGACTCCCTCAGGCTTCTCTCTGCCTGCACTAGGAAGAAGCAGCTTCACTTATGGGAGGTTGAAAGGGCTGTTACATATAGTACTAAAGAAGCTTTTATTTTTTTTATTTATTTATTTTTTATTTTATTTTTTTTCACTATAGATAATAATATTTCTTAGAGGATTCTGCTCAGTACATCCCATGCCAGCATTTTCCCAGAAACAGAGCTGTAAAAGCAACAATGCAATTCATTTTTTTTTTTTGTGTCGTGACTAAAACAATGGAATCTGAATCCCTATACTGTGGCCCAGGGTTAACTGGTTGTGGAGAAATAGCAGTTGTCGTTTGTAATGGGTTGTGAATAACTCTGGGAAATTGAATGACATTGCTGTGAGTTCTGCTGCCTGTCTGTAGGCAGTTTTGTTAACTCAAGATTTTCTCCTGCTGTAGAAGTTTAATAGAGCAAAACTAGGCACCCATTCAAGTATTCTGGCCCTGTTGTGAGCAAAACAAACTTTTTTTTTTTTTTTTCTAATTACTCTGCTTAAGAGACACAACCTTGAGCTGTTTCAGTATTTAATCACTTCTAAAAAGCATTTACATGGAAACCAGAAACACCAGAACTGAGGGTCAGGGCCAAAAGCTGAGGGAATGCTTGGTTCAGATTCAAGGGGGGGAGGCAAGCAGCAGCTCCCTGCCGCTGAAACGCCACGGTGGGACTGCACAGTGCGGGCTGCTGGGTGGGGGCTATCTCGCCATGGTAGTGAATAAATGAGCAAAAGTAATTTGGTTAAAAAAAAAAGGGAAAAGAGGTTATTTTTTCCCCAGATAAACGAGAGCTGCGGGGATGAATTTCTCATGTAATGCCACAAGGCTGCACATCCAGTCGTAAGAGCCAGGGGCACTGCTGAGGCAGGAGGGAATGCAGGACCAGGGCTGTCTGGATGATTCCTTCCCACCTTGCCTTTCCTAGGGCCCTGCTCTCCTGTGGGGCACAGGGGCATGAGGAGGGCTGGGCTGCCACTAAGTCAGGGTAAAAGATGCACAGGATGAGCAGCACGAACACTTTCTCCGTGCCTGCCCTCCCTGCACCCCACTGCCTCCCCTTCACCCTTACCCTACGCCACCGGGTCCTGGTTCTTCGGATCTAAAAGAAGCAACCTGAGCAGTGTGGTGCCTCGTGCATCCCCTGGTAGCCGTAAGCAATCGTGATTCTAAATCTGAAGGAGCTCTTGCTCTTTGATGGAGCTAGCAGGGAAAACTTCTTATCGCAGACAAATCGAGCCTGGCCCTTGGACTATTTTTGCTCTCCGTGCGTCTCATTGAAGACAGCATGAACGTCATGCTGGGGACGGTCTTTGTTTCGGAGGGTGACTAACGGCTGCTTAGCAAGAGCACCGCATGGATTCAGCCTTGAGATCACCAAGGGAAGGAGGCATTGAGGGCTTTTGCTCATGCTTTGAAGGGCTCAAGGCCTGCTAGTTTGAAGGGCTCTCCAGATGAAAGCACGTGTAAGGCGTTCTTGCACTGTAATCAGGGAAGTGGATGGTCCACGTGTGCAAGTGACATGCTTTTGGAGACAAAAGCAGCTGATTTTTTTGGCCTTGCTCCTTCTAATGATGATTAATTCCATGACTGCTTCTTATCTACTCAGTCAGCTTCTGTTCACAGCACAGCTCCTTCAGGAAGTATTTTTTCCCAGGTTTTGGAAAAAGTATTGTAAAAGTCATGAGCTTCCTTACTCCGGAAATGATCCCCATCATTTTATCCTTTGCTCAGGATGCCAGACTGTTATGGCTACTTTGATTTCCCTTATTTTCAGCTCTGGGATTACCCGTGGGGAACGTCAGTGGCAAGAGCTGCTTGATAAGTGCATGCGAGAGAAACTCCCCCGCCTTGCTCTTGCTTACCGTGTGCCACCACTGAGGATGTAGCTCCTTGCTGTAGGCCAGCAGCTGAAAGTCAAACAGCCCCCGGGGCTGGTCCCACGGTCCCTCACACCAGCACAGCCCTGGAGAGCCACAGGATCGGTGTCACCGCATGCAGGCAGCCCGCTGGCTCGTGTCACCAGCGCGCTCCCACCCCTGTGCCTGCAGGGGGACGCAGAGCCGCCGAAAGGGACTGGCCATGTCTATCCCCATCGCAGGGCATGACCATGCATCTCTCGCAGATGTCCGCCTTGCCTGCTGCTAAATGCCGCCAATTCCAGCCGTGCCACACTGGCCTCAGCCTCTCAGCAGTGTCTGTGGTGCCTCCAACTTGCACCCCCCTTGCTGCAGCAGAAGCTCCTTTCTCCCTGTCTGATCCCCACAGAAAACGGAGGGCAGCTTCTTCCTTCTGTTTTGCAGTCATTTTTTAACTGATCGGAAGATTATCACGTCTGTCTTCTGTGCCTTCACTGGAAACACTTCTTTAGTCCATAGACTGATAAAAGTTGAAGGCCCCTGCTCTGCCCTTACAAGTGTTAAGCAAACCTGTGTTTCTCTGCAGAGGCAGCTTTCTCAGCTTTCTGCTGATGATCAGCATCTTTTTCCCAGCTGAAGCCATTCCGGGGCTGTGAGCAGCCCGGGGATGGCTTGGCGTGTCGCATAAATGCCCCTTTCTGCCTTCACTCTTTATTTGCTCTTTCTGTAATCGTGCAAGGCTGATCACACAAAGGCATTTTTTTCTTGCCCCATGCCAGTCTCCCTGCAGTCCTGGCAACCCAGGCAAGATCCCGCATCCTGTGATGGAGCTCTTGGCAGCTCCCCAGCCCCAGAGAATTGCCATGTGTTAAGATGGCAAAAATACTACACCAGCCTTTTCCTGGAGGTTTCCTGCTTTTCTCGTAACTCCTTTTCTGGGATAACAGATTTGAATGACTTTATATGAATTTACAAATATAAACATCCGGTGCTACACTGGAAGCGTATCAGAGGGTATTTGCAGTGCTCTGTTTAACAGAGGTTAATGCAGGGAGTCAAAGTTCACATTTGTTCAGTGTCCTCAGGCAAGTAGTCACAGTTGTGTGGCCATGGGATTAGATGAAGTTCTTCTGTACAACTTGTCGTCATTCTTCCTTAAAACATAACCCATTTATGCCACACATTGGTTTACATCAGTCTTGACATTTTCCCAATACTGTCTTGTAATTGCTAAAGTAAATAGTTCAAATATGCTGTATCTAATAAATGCTGCAGCAATCTGACTGATCTCTGGCACATTTCTGGGGGGGAGAGGTGGGCCAGTCCCAGCGCTAACTTCATGGCATCATTAGCAGCATTGCCTAAAAATGTCCCTAAGGGATGGAAGAACACAGTGGTGCTGAGCAGAGTGCTGCTGAGCCTGCCCAGAGCATGTTGGTTAGTCGCACCAGCACACAGGGAACCCAAGTGACTGGCTTTGTGGCAGTGAATCCAGCCATGACAAGATTTCCTGGAGAAATTTGCAAAATACACAAGATAATTGTTTGCTGAACACCAGCGCTTTGGAGAATTGAGATATATAATTACCAAAGTTGTTAAGCCTAAAACTAATATAACTTTACTTTTCACCTACCCCTGAGATACTAATGTTTTCTTCCTAATCATGTTCGCTGGGTGGTGTTGGGCCACATTTCCCAGCATGTAAAGTGGATGTGATATTGCAATCCACCTCTCGATGCACAGCCCTAACGTATTAACCCAACCGAGCTCTTTGCCGAAAAACACCACACTGCAGAGAGTTAAACATCGTAGTGCTGCTGCACCAAAGGGCATCGTCTGGACTATGTTGAGGGATTGATTCAGATCCTCAGCTCGGGGCAGCCTCCCTGGCTTTCACTGCGTTATCTTGGTTTATTCCCTCCTTGCCTGGTGGGAGCTGGCTTTTCCCAGCCCAGCCTCACGGAGGCACAGCCGCCAGCTGGCGAGGCTGGGGGAGGCTGTGGCTTGTCCAGGCGATGGGAGAAGCCTGTCTCAGATGGCAAACCACAGCCTGCGGGCCACCCCAGGTGCCAGCTCTGGTGCCTGGGACAGAGGGGACTGAAGGCACCGCTTTTCACCCCAAACCAGAAACAAACACTATTGCGAAACAGCAAAGAGCTCCAAAACAAAAATATCTGTCACCACCCACACAGGGCTGTGAAGTGTGCCAGACCTCTGCCTGAAATGCAGCACTCGGCCCTGAGAAGCTAAACCCAGCCAGAGTTTATCTCTTCTGTCTACTTTGATGCTTTTGAGGAAGCCTTATTCACCTTGGGCACATCCAGGGCGGGAGCGAGACATGTCTCCCGGGGCAGGGAATGCAACCATGGACCGGGTGGGAAGAGAACTGATGGTGGAAAACACAGGGCAACGACAAACAGAGGAAGTTAGCAGGCTAACAGCTGAGCTCCTTGGCACTTTCCTACAAGAGCAACATATTTCACAATAAAAGACCTAGGAGGCCTTCTTCTGTTTTATTGGAATATGAAAGACGGTCCTAATGAAAACGGGATGTTTTGCAGAACAAGGCTGGATAGCAGCAGTTTATTTCGGAAAGCGTAGCCCAGACTGAGCATCCTCCTGCCTGGATATCACCCTCTGCCCGTCCAGCAGCCCCCTTTCCGCTTGCAGGGCTCTCAGGGACAGGACCGAACCAAACCGTGGTCTTGCCCCAGCAGGGTTAACCTTAAATAGGTTTAACGCATGGAGGAAGCAGGCTGTGCTCCCACGGCTTGCTCACAGGATGCCAGCCTGCAGCATCTGTAGAGTCCCAGGGGAGGCGGTGACAAAAGGCAGGTCACAGTGCCTGGCTTTCCTCTGTGACTTTAGGGTAGCAACTTGCTTTTATTAGAAAACGGAAGCTGAGTGCCTCAGCTAATCCCAGGGCCAGCGGCTGGAGCCTGAGAAAGGCAACAGCTTTGTGGAGAGACCCCCAATATAATAAGGTTGAAAACCTAGTATACATTGAACACCCTTGAGAACTTTTCTCTGCCACAACTACCTTGTATGAGGTGCTTGGACCAGAGAGGTGTACAAGGCAGAGAGAAATTTCTGATGGACAAAATCTCTACTGGCTTCATTGGGTGCCTCAAAGCCCGTGTTTCTCTGAAAATCCAGTCCTAGGTGTCCCAGGCTGAGGATGCAAGAATTGAAGTCCCCTTTCCATCTGCCACACTTCGTCAGTGCTTTTGATCCTAAATGTAAATCTCTCAGCTCTGACGCCCTTTCCCTCAGCCAGGATGGGGGATGTAGCTCACGCAGCAGGTGGTGTAATCCAGCCCAGTAAAAGCAACTTGGGTTTGGCCTCTGTGCTTTCACCACATCCCCAGGACAGGGAAGGGAAGCTGCAAAGCATTTCTGAGCATCCATGCACCTCCCTTGTGCTCTCAAAGCTTTGCCTAGACAACCCAGCCAAGACCCTTCTTTACAATGCCATTCCCCAGTGGGCATGGGATGCCATTCCCATACAGACAAGTGATGCTTGGCACTTCTCTCACCGCCTCACTGGGGCTGGGAGTGTCCTAGAGGTCCTCTGCAAAGGGCTTTCTTCCCTGGCTCTCTCCCTTGTGACCCCCATGCAGAGGGCTCATTCAAACCTCTTTCTCTGCAAGGAGGTGCTGATTGAGCTGTAGCTCTCATACTGGGCACATAAATGGGCAAATAAATGGAGATTTTTTCTGAAGCTATGGACAGATGACACTTGCCCACAGAAGAGCTCTGCACATCTACCGGGAGATGATATATCACTTCTACAAATGATATAGCACTTCTGCAGATGATATATCACTTCTCCTCCTCCATAGCAAACACAGAGAGTCCCAAAGCTGAGGATTTGCAGGAATTGTCATAAGCTATGTCAAAGAATGATGTAGGGCGAAAATTCCTCCCAGGATTTCCTGCCTCAAACTCACAATTTATACCCCATTTTCAAAGCCATCTTTAGAAAAACATCTCATCTTGCCTACAGAGTTAGCAAGTCTGCCTTAGAAATTTTTCATGTGATAATTGAAAATTAAAGGTACACTCTGAATCTCTTATCCATCAGAGCACATCCCTTGGCCTGTTACCAGTGCCCGCTGCTCACATGGGCTGAAGTTTATTCAGGTGAAAACAGGAGCAAGGGAAAAGAAAGAGGCTCAGCACTGATGATCTAAGCTCCCAATGTCTGCGGCAGACAAATTAGTGCTCAAGGCTATGCCCTGTCCACATTTATCACATTAATTGATAGATCGTAAACATGTCTCTGTACAGAGTCTTGATTAATTCCTGCAGAAGGCAACCTAAAGGACAAATTGGATTAAATAAAATCAGATTTATATGGCCGTAGGCTGCTGGATGTCTCTTTCAGTCTGCCCTGCAGATGCTGCATGTAACACTTTGAGTCCTTCAAGGAGTTAAATCAGAGTTGGTCCACTCTGGTCAGTGGGGTGATGCTGGTTCACACCAGGGGAGGATCCTGTCTGTAGCGCTATGCCTGTCCACCTCATGTGAAGTTTCTTACTGCAGTCAGATTGTACCAGATTTGTTAAAATGCATTTGAACATGCAAGAAAACGAACTAAGGGCAGGGTGGCCCTTTTCCCCCCGGCAACGAGGACTTGGATCCTCACTCCACCTGGCACATCAGATCTGGACACATCTGCCCACACAGAGAGGGTGTGATGGCATGAGCAGGTCTTGGGTCCAACACAAGTTCTGCAGGGCAGCCCATGAGTGACAAAAATCTGCCGAAACACCAGAAGGGGCCATGGGGCCTATCCCGGAGTGCAGAGTGGTCCATGCACTGCGTGTCTCAGCAGTGGGGTTTGGTTACCCTCCAAGGTTGTGCTCCTCAGGCAGGTAGTGGTGTGTGGCATCAGATCACGATGTCACCTTGTGTCACACCGGCTTGGCCAGCTGGTTCACGGGGGAGGAAGTAAGATTTGGGTGCTACCACATCCCTGCCCGAGCTCTGCTCACGGATTGCTCAGGGACACTAATTATGAAGGAGGCTCTTGCTCTGCTGCTGTGTAATTACGCAGCACACAGTCCAAGCCTTAATATAGCCCTACATGAGCTTCTTTTGGTTCTCTTCTCTGAAAAGAGTCTCAATCTTGGACCAAACAAGCCTCCTAGCATTAAAATCTGTATATTGAGTGTGGGTGGGCATTGTTGCCGGGGCCCTTGCAGGAGGTCAGACTCTTGGAGCATCCGCTGCCTTTGGTTTCCGAACCCAGGGCCCCTTTTCCCACAGCAGTTAAAACGCTGTGTTTGCAGAGCAAGGAGGGGTGGCCGCTTTTGGATCATGCTGTAGAGGCAGCGTAGGAGGAGGGAGGATGCTGGCTTCTGTGTTGGTTGTGTTTTAGAAGCAACTGATGACTGCCGACACATCGATTTCAGCAAAAAGCGTGTTTCCATCCCTGCCGTCGGGGCTCTCCAGCGTACGGTGAAAGCTTTGCCGAAAAATTGTCCCTCTCCTGGTGTGCCCCAGGCCCCGGACCGTGAGGATGGCCAGGATGTGCTCCTTCCTGTGGAAACCAAACAAGACCTCGCTCAGCCCTGACGGCCAAAGCCAGCTCAGAGGTTAGTGACCACCATGCCAGGGCAAAACGCCGGGGGAGGTGTCCCCTTGCCGTGCTGGAGAACCGAGCACGGTGCGAGCAGGACCACCAGGATGGGGTCTGCATCCTCTGGAATTACTGAGTGAGCACCGGCTCCCACACCCCACCGCTCGTGCTTAGGGGAATTTCCTCCTTTGTCTCCTCCCACACATGACGTCTTTTGCAAGTTTTCCCAAGAGGCTGCAGACCTTTTATTTAATGATTATTTTGAGTTAAGTAATGGAAGTGCTAATATTTGGGAAGCTGACAGGCAGTAATTAGATTACAGCTAGGAAAGTGAACTTGGAAGCATACCCTGTTCCAGTAATCTCAGTATATAAAGAGTCAGAAACCTCTCCAAGAGCTCAGGGAAAGAATTAACAAAGGCACGAACAGGAAGCAATGCAGGTCTAGCTGGTTCCGCCTAGTTTTCCAAACTTAATTGTTAAAAATAATATTACTCAGTAATGGAAAGCCAGGAAATAGATCAACCAAGAGAACATACCTTAAAACCTAACATGGGTCTAAGGCTGATGATGAAAATGTACCACAAATCACAAGCTTGTAATGCTTTTCTGCCTGGAAAATTATTTTCCAATAGCTAATTCTGACCAGCCCTCATTAACCTTCCCATCCTTCCCAGAACTGGCACTGCCTCCTTCGTAAGCATACTCTAGCCACTGGCATTAAGGTATTTCTTTGTAAAACAGGTGTGTTCACCAAGGAAATTACTTAGGAACTGTTGTTCTGTTTCAAGTCCATGTCTTGAATATCCCCACTCAGATAAGCTCAAGGCATATCTGATCCATTCAAGCTGAATCCATCTGTGAAAAATGTTGAGCCTCAGTTTTGGGGAGAGGGAAATAAATTTAATGTCATTTTTTTTTTCTGAATATTTGAGGGTCCATTTCAGTGTTTTGAGCAATCTGTTAAATTTATGGTTTAAATTGATTGCATAAATATTATTTGGCAGGAACAGTGTAACCCAGTACAAGCACTTTGGATCTTTTTGTGAAATGACTCTGTTGAAATGGATTTTCTTGCAACCTGTGCTACTAACAATCCTTCTCAATGGTTGCTAAAAGAGCTGTAGAAGAGGAGGTAACTTCTGATATGCAACTGCCCATCCATGCGTAGTGCTAGTTAGTTTGTTATCTTTTCCTGTAGTATTAAATTTTGCAGATGCTGCTTTGGAACAGCAAATGGAAAGTACAAAAGAAAGAATTTGCAATTTATTCCAAAACTTAGTGGTTATGTTGAGCCCTTTTCAGAAGCTGCAGATGAACTGTGTCAATGTCTATGGCACTTGGAGGTCTGGTCCTGGGAACAGGACACAAACCATTTGCTAGGGCCAGCAAATTGGCGAGCTGTGCAAATGCTGCCAAAAGCAACCTGCAGATTTAAAGGGCAACAAGATTCATTTGGAGTGATAAAATGAAAAGGTGTTGAGGTAACTGGTGTGTATTATAAGATCCATTGGACAGGGGAAAAAAGAGAAGGCATACAGCCACCAGGAAGAAAAATAATGTGGGACTCCCCCTGTTGCTGGCAGCTCAGTCTCTAATGTGTTCTGGCAGCAGGAGAGAGATGCTGAAGGGCTTGGCCGAGGTATGGGGTGAACGGGTGCTATTTGGGATGGAGCCCAGCTCTCGGCTGCTGTGTGCGGCTCTGGCTTCTGCCGTTTCTCCTACCTGATGTCTGGGTAATCCTGACTCAGTTCCTTGATGCACTCCTTGATCCTGTCTTTTTTCTTCTCCCCAATGATATTGGCGATGTGATGTATGGCAGGAAGGAGCCAGTCGAAGTCAGAGCCCTGTGAGCAAGGAGGTGCAGGGTGATGTTGGTGGGAACATCTTTGTCACTGCTGAGGGGGACCCACCTTGGCCAGGCAACTACCCCAGTGGGATTTAACAGCTCCAGACACCTGACTTTCTGCAAAACCCAATGAATTCAGCTTTGGCTTCCCTGAAAATCCCAGTCTGATGTTGCCTAGCCACAAACCTTGCAAAGAGCCGCAATTTTCTCCCCATCACACTCCTGTATGCAGGCTGTGCTGGGATGGACTCTCGCTGGTGTCACCTCAATGAGCTGTTCCCAAGGCAGGGACCCTTCGGAGAAAAGTCGCATCCCGTGGCCAAGGGAACATGAACAAGGTTCCAGGGGATGAGTGTGGTCCTACAGCATGAGAACCAGCCTGTGCAAAGCTTAGAGATTTGTGAGCTAAGCTCAGAGTCACCTCCAGGATGGAAGGCCACGCTGTTGACCTGCAGTGACCACCTTGTTTGCTCTGTTTTAATCATTTTTACATTTCTTGGGGCTTGCCCTCCGTGAGAGCCTGACGTCTTGATCCCCAGGGGGCAGGCAGGGACATCGTGCCTCTGGGAAAGGGGCAGCCAGGGGATGCCAGGAGAGAGCTGACGTACCTGGTCGATGAGCATGTTATTAAGGATTTTGGCTTCCTGGTTCATCCTTTGGCTCACTTGCTGTCGTGTCTCCCTGTTCATTTTCCTCCTGTGTTTGATGACCTGCACGATGTATTCCCTCACCACGTACTTATGAATGTGATGTAGAAGTTCCTGTTTAAAAAGAGTAAACGTCATGGTTTTTCCTTATTTCCCATGCAAGATCATGGCAATGAGAGAAGGCAGGGGAACTCTCCGGTCTTTAGCAGCAGCTGAGGGCATACAGGAGATGCTCAGCCCTGCATTTGGCCCAGAGCTAAGGCACTGCCCATGGGAATGCCATGGAAATGCTCTTCACCCTGAAACAGCCTTGATTATATGCTGGCAATTTGGCTCCCCTGTAGCAACAGGGGATATTTAGGGTTGTTTTAAAAGTAGGTTTTGATGATGCTTACAGATTTTAAATATGGAGCTGTCATTACCTGTCCGTTTATTTCACAACTGCATAGATGTGAAAGGAACATATAAGGGCATATGAGCCAGCGATTCATGGAGTTATAATGTTCAGTGCTAATGTTCACCAAAGCTTTTTGTTCCTCTTTAGAGAGACCAGTTCCCATATTTAAACCATAGAAAGGAAAGATGTTGCACATTCTCACGTGGATGTTGAGTGATAGCTGAACTCCCCCATGTCAGCATGACTCTAAACAGCCCCTGCCGCTGGAAACAAGGATGCAGCTTGGACCACAGCCAGTGTGAGAGAGCAGGACCCCTGCAGCACCGCTGTGCCCGGCGTGGGACCAGCCGCGTACCTGCCCCAGGGGCTGCCTCACGTGCTGCAGGTGCTCAGAGAACTGCGAGACCGCTGCCGCCAGTGAGTCCGGCTTTTCCGTTGCCAAAATCCAGTCCTTGGTCAGGATTTTCTTGAGGAGTGGCTGAAAGAAGACCAACTTGCTGATGTCACAGGGAGTATTCATACTAGCTTATACACTAGCTAGACACAAGCCCAAGTAGGAGATGCTTTGGGATTAACTGGATATTCACCCTAGGAGGAGTCCTGTGCTCTTATCTCAGGCTCAAGGATTGCTTCATGCAAAAGTCCAGATGGTTTCCTGATGCCAGCCATTTCCTTGCTCATTTACACTCCCATGTATCTGAACAAATCTGCCTGGCTTTTCATGGGGAGCTGGCAGCAGCTACGCTTCTGCAAGGAACGATAGCAGTCCCTTGTTCAAGGGACTTGGAGGGGCTGCCTGTGCTCCCTGCAGACCTGCATATCTGCGTGAGGTCTCACTGCGATTTTATGTCTGCTGAGTGCTCTGATGTGGTGGTGGTGGTGGGGTGGCAACTGGGAGCATCCCGCACTTAGTGCCTCATGGTCAGTGATGCCGTGGGAGTGACAGCACCGTTCCCCACCTGCCCTGGGTACGAGGTGCCACCAAGCGTGCCCAGAGGGCTCTTGCCCTTGCCCTGGAGTTAATGTGGCTCAACACTGAAACACAGAAATACCTGCTAGAGGCTTCTGGTGGCACCCAGAAGAGATTCCCCTAACGGCCAAGTTCAAAATATCCCTTCTGGCACATCCCCTTCGTCCTTTTCTCCACTTAGTTCTCACGATCTCTGTCTTCAGATTCCTGCCTGTGCTGCTGGAAATCTCCTTCCCAATTCTTTCTCCCACTCGTGCCCTCCCGCTGTGCTCCCAGCCTGCTGAAAGACTGTTCAGAAATGCTGTGCCTTGGCAGCTCTCAGTTCTCACGGCTTTTCAGCTCTCTTGCTCAATGCCTTGGCTTGACTCCTTCCTTGCCTGCCCCTAAGGCTCCGACATAAACTCTGCAGTCACCGGAAAGTCCCCTTGGCCAGACGGGCTTGGCTTCAGTCAGAGGAGGGCTCTTGATGCGTGACTGCCTTGGCTTCTGAAAGTTATGCTTGGTGATTTAGAAACTGAATTAGGATGAGTGGAAAGTGGTGGCACTAAAGGCTTAACTTCCCCAATCTCTCTCATTATTCCAGCTACAGCCAGTGGACCCCCGACTAGCTGAGAGCAGAAAGCTCCATCTGCAGCACCTGGAAGCACGAACCGCATCACAGCACCTTGCCTTTTAGGCCTCTTAACACAAGTTAGCCCAGAGCAGCAGAAACCAGAGCTCTATCATCCTCATGATGAAAGAATCAGTCTTTCTTCACCATGGAAACAGATTGGAAAAATCACCCCAACCAGAAAATACCCTGTCCTGTCTGAAGAGGCTGTGATACATCTTTTAGGCAGAGGTTGATAACAGACCATGATAACAGATCTATGGATAAATAAGTGTCAGACAAAGTCCTGACAAATCCAGATGTTCTGACAGAAGGAAAAATGTCCCGTTGGTGTTGCCCAGCTGACTTCCCTGGTGCTTCTCTATGGGTGAAGTTTCCCCACTGCTTTGTCCAAGAAGCTGGAAGCCACTGAACACCCTTTTCTTTTGGTTGCTGTTGTACTGAGCAAATGTATCATTGGTCATAGTGAAAAACTCCTGGGATACTGGAAGTGTCACTCTGGATAAAGGGGAATTTGTACTAAAGTCAGGAATGATAAGTTTTGGAGAGATTGTAGTATCATTTGCTGCACAATGAGGTGTAGATGGAGAGACAAGAAAAGGGCAATGGCCCTCAGCTTCTGCACTGGTCCTCCACATACTTCTTATGCTGAGGGAGTGATGTGGCTGAGATCCTCTTACCTGTGTTTTTGTTCTTAATTTATTTAAAAACATGTTTCTGAAGTTCCTTGTCAGAGCTGCCAAAATCTTTTGCAGTTCCTCAGTGTTGACTTTAAACACTGTTTCTAAGCCTGACCTAGAGAGAGAGAAACACCAGGGGTTAATGTTAAAGTATAAGCTATTACATTGCCCTAAGTATTTTAGCCAGATCAACATCTGAGGCACTTTTTTTAACTTTTGTAACTCCCGTACTTCCTTTTGGAAACACTTAATGGGTCGAAATAACAAATCTTTTTGCACAATCCTGAAAATTAATCACAAATGAGTAACTGTATTTAAAAAAACACCTATTTCCTCGTCAGATAGGACTGTTCAAACATGCGGAGCCATCGCTCAAGCCTTTTACTTTTTGCTTGAGCAACACTCCTGCTAAATGATCTCCGGATACCTGAGCGAGCACCGAGGGGGTCGTGGTGGGAAAAGCTGTCAACCTCCCCATCCGGGGCCAGGCTGACTCACCCCAAACAGTGCCTACCAGCAGGGACTGGGATGGTGAATTACACAGGTGGAAACCTGTCGAGGTTTTGAGGGAAAGCACATGATTCTGGAAGGTTTCATGCTGCCTAATGAGAAAGAAGACACACGTGCTGAGAGGTTAATGAAATCCCCAGCAATATGCATAGGCTCTGGGGGCATTGTGAGCTCCTGTCTTCTCACTTTACATCATTGCCCTGGTGCGACGCGCTCCATGGGAGCTGAGGTAGCACCACCAAACTGCTTGTGACCCCCTGTGTGGGTTCAGGGCTTTTCATGGAAAACCAACCAGACAGAGGGGATGGGAGCCCCCATCTCTGAGGACCAGCAGCCGGGCCATTTGGGACCCCCGGCAGTCGGGCACTTCTGTTCCTGCCTTGCAGAGAAATGGCCTGGCCGTCTCCCAGCTGAATGGATCCACTGCAGAGCCAGCAGAGCCAGCCCACCACCCGCCAGCCCCGTGCCCCACGCCGGGTCTCCCTGCCCGCCCGGGCGGGGAGCGGCACAGGCCCGGCCGGCCGAGGCGAGCAGCGCCGGGGGCACGGCGCCGCCTGGAGCCGGCCC
>VXAA01001078.1:429385-449197 GCA_013399115.1 Anseranas semipalmata
GTAATATTTAATTGAAATGACTCAACCCTTTGAAAAGCGAGGAGAATGAATCCAAACCCCTCCTGGATTTATTACCCTGTGGCCCCTAAAGCTAGCAGGAGCTTTTGTTTTTTCGTGCTGTTTAAATTGGAGTGGCTGTCACTGCCTACGGCCCTTGCGGCTGCCGCAGCCCCGGGACAAAGTCTCTCTTTCAGCGAAGGGGCTTTTCTAACAACCCCTTTCTTTCTGCCTTTCTTTTCCCCCTCTTTCTTCTTTCTAATCAAAGAGATTTAAGGACTTTAAAATCAGTTGCCTATTATGTTGCTGACACAATTGACAGCAGGTTTAATTTGCAGCTAGAAGGCAAGCAGTAGAGCTAAAAGTTGTAATAAGCGGCATTTTCTGCTCTAATGTATTCTGTGAGCGCGTGACTCACATACATTATGGCAGGAGGCTCGGCTCCCCTGGAACCACGGCGCACCCTGCGCATTGCCCGAGCTCGCTAAATACCGTTTGAATGTCGAAGGAGAGCGAGGAGTGGTACAGGTTTTCCTCCACTTCTGGATGAACCTCCTTCTCCCACTTTTCTGTCACCTCTAGTTTCAGGATGTTTCCAAAATAGCTCTTGATTTTCCCCTAAGTGTTAAACATAGGAAGGAAGCATGCAGCTGAGGAGATAAAGCCAAGCATGGGTGAAGCAGCTGCTGGGGATGTGGGGACGGGCAGAGTTGGGGGCTCACAGGACCTTGTCCCCCACCAGGGCAGTGGCGATGGAGGGGACCGATGTGGTACAAGGCTGTCCCGAGCCCTGTGCTCCCCCAGGGCTTCCCTCTGGGCTCCCCCAAATGGCTGCTTGTGCAGGAGGCAAACAAGGCCCCCAGCACCTTTTCTCATCCAAAGCTGCAAGCACAGAGCTGTCATATGATGTGTTGCTTTATCAGCACACGTGAGATGCACATGCGCAGTGCAAAAAGATAAAAGGGGTCAAAGGTTTTGCTCCAGACCCTGTCAGTCTGCACAGGATCTCAGGAAAAAGCTGGAGCTGTACTGTCCAGGGACAAGGTACTTCCAGCTTGAGGGGCAGTAACTCCCCTGGCAGGGAAATGTGTGCTTTTCCTTTGCAGGAAAGGTATGTCATCCTCCAGATCATTCACCTAGGGCAGTGGTATTTTCTTGAACAAATCCAGACTGCCTGCCATAGCTGCAGCTCAGTCAGCTGTTTTACCGCTTGTTGCAAAGTCCTCCTCCAGCATGTGTTACGCACAAGGTCAGGACGAAAGATCAGATCGGTCCTTCCTGGCTGCACAGCACTTGTGTAAGTGGCAGCACCATTCAGCCCTGGCTGATAAATCAGTCTTGTTGCTGGTGAAACAAAATGGTCCTTGCCAGCACGATGGAACAATACTGATTTTATTCAGCTGGGTACCTTGAGCTCACCTTGAGAAATTTCTGAAATGAAAACCATTTCAGAAATGGTTTGCAAGAAAATGTCTGAGCCCACCAAAGAAAAGCATGTACGATTTCCAGCCAAGGATGGCAGAAAGACATCTACCAAAGGGGATTCCTAGAAGGAGCTGGACTAAAGGGACATCCTCTGGTGGGGACGTGCCCAAAGTTGCTTATAGCACCCCTCACGGTTCAGCCGTACCGGGGGAGCTCACACGCTGTAAAAGCAGCAGCCAAAATTTCTTTATGTCTAACTTTGCAAAGCATTTCATCTGATGAAGCACAGCCACGACCTTGCTGTGTGCCCCCGCCATACTCCGTGGGCCTGGCACCATCACGCTGGAACTGCACGCCTACGATCACCCAGGTTCAGGCCCGGCATTTATGTGGCCTGCTTTGTTCCCAGCATTGGTGTTGAGGACTTTTGGTTAAAGGTTGTTCAGCGTGGTGCTGAGAGCACTTAACACCATAATACAGCAACGAGAAACCTCTGCCTGGAAGGCCGGAGTCCCCATCCCCTCCCGAGAGGCACGTGAGGACAAAGTCACGATCCTTACCTTTACAGAAGTGATGAAGTCATTTTTCAGTCTATCCCAGTCTGCTGGCGTTAGCAGCAGGGACAGGTTTTCTGTCTTAACTTCTGGTTTGAGATCAGGGTGACCAAGAAAGAGTTCACTGGAAAGATTCAAATGAACAAATTAAGCTGTCTCAGAGTGTGAGTAAACCGATGGAATATTCATGTGGCATGAGCTGCGTAATTATTAAGCCGTGAGAAATATACTTAAAGCTTAAATTGTGATGCTTGTTTTCAAGCTTTAACAAGAAAATCTTTCCTCACTATTCAAAATCCTAATTATTCAAAATCAAAATGATCTAAGGTTCCAGCCCACCTTAGAAATCATGAGACTTCTGAGTTGTTTGGACATGAAAAGTGCTATGAGAATTTACTTTTTTAAATAAACAACATGAAGCTGATTCATTTGACTATGAGCTTGTGAAATGCCTTTCAGGGTAATTCCTGTAGCAGTGTGCTGTGTGCTGTAGCTGGTGTCGCATCACAGCGGACGTCAGCCCGTCGTTTTTCCCCATGTGCTACCCACAGCAAGGGGCGATGGCAGAGCAGGTCCGGCTGCGAAGGGCAGCCTCTGGAAAGCCCTCCGATGCCTGGGACATGGGCAGTCACAGCACCACGTGTCCTCCGCATAAGGCAGCGGTGGGCGGATGTTGATCTGCAGCATCTGAGTCCAAAGTGTGCCCAGCTGGCACGTGGCTTCACTGCTCATTTTCCTCTGGATTGCCGTCAGCCAGGCCAGCTGATGAGCGGGGAGGCAGGGAAAGGGAGGCAGTGCCTGCCTTCCTCCCTGCCTTGCAAGAAACCTGTTATTAGCCTGTACAAGTGAATGTGCTGCCCCTGCAATCTGCTGGCAGACCACAGAGGCATTGCATCTTTCACTGTGATGAATGTGGAGAGAAAGAAGAAAATATTCCTGTACTTGATTAATGTGGGGCATAAATTGAAAGCAGTCTGGTTAGCAAGGAAGAGGGCTGCAAAGGCAGTGTCCTATACACTGCCTGTTCTTTTACTTGACCACCAAAAAGGGTTCCCATAGCCAAAGCCCTGCTGAGCACAGAGTTGGGGTTGGATCCAAGGCACATGAGGACTGTGCTGGACAAGGTCAGGTCACTACAGAGTGACTGCTCAGCAGAAAAAAGCTCAGCCTGCTGATAGTGTCCTGGAGTCAATGTTCCCATGGTCATGGTTCAGGTTTCCCAGAGAGGTACTTTTGCCCATGTGGAGCCCAGCTGCTGCAGGAATCTGCTGCTCATTTACAAGGACACCACAGAACTAAGCACCAACTGTCTGCCATGACTGAGAGGGCTGGCTCAAATGTATACTGAAGAAGCATATTGCTCTCTCTTTCTTTTTTCCATTTGTTTAAACTGCAGCATCAATAATGAGCTTGGGCCAGGCAATTCCTCCTATTTTGGGATGGGTCCCAAAAGAGGACGAAGTTCTTTTAGAATGAAAAAGTAAAATGAAAACTGTCCAAGACAGCAAGGTGATTGCAACCAGTGCCCCAAACTGCTGCAAGCTCTCATTAAACCTTTTCACAGCAAGATAGAAAAATATGATGAGGGCACTTTTCTATGGTGCAGAACCTGGCTGCTGATGCTCATTTCTTCCCTCCACTCCTGCAAGTGTCATTCCTACAGTGATCCTGCCGTAGCGCTGGTCAGCCAGTGCCATGCTGCTGAAGGGGTTACAAGCATGTCATCATGGTCACCACACTGTAAATAGGGTTTTAGGGGTAAACAAGCAAGTTCACAAAATAAATCTGTTGAGGGCTATTCGAAACAAAGACCACCTGCGGTGCAAATGTGCCTGAGCCAAAAGTTCCCGTAGGCTAGGAGTGCTCTGGGCAAGTGCCACTGCTGCTTGTCCTGCTCCACCTCTCTTCCCTCAGTGTCCATTTTTGACCATTGTTTGACACAGTGATGGTACGCCTGCCTTTACTCCCTTTTTCATTTGTTTGAGGTGTCCAACAGCACAGCTCTTATTGCTATTGTAAAGAATTCCTGCCTTTACTCCACAAACCCAGGGTGCCCTAAGAATGGCATTTGAGATACCTACACAGCTCCCAGAATATTTTAGTCACCACTGAATTACAGGGAGCTTTAAGAGGTCCTGAAATCAGGGACCTCCCATCCAGCTAGCAGACACATCTGAGCCACAGACTTTGCTTGAATGTGTCTAATTCCACACAGTGATGTCTTGGCACCTCCTCAAGATGACTATGACCCCTGAGCATAGGGGTAACATGGATTGTTTCCAAATGCATCATGATTTTAATTAAACAGGAAGAAGGCAGAGCTCCCCTCCAGGTCCCTCCCTGTGCCTGGAAAAGTCACTGAGCAGCTGCTGGACCTGGCAAAACATTTACAGAAAGGGAGGAGGTTTATCAGAGCTGCAAGGCAGCACTTGAAGGGGAAGCTTCTTGGTACGTGAGAACAGTGAGTTGGAGAGGGAGGGGGAAACAGGGAAACCGAGATCTGTGGAAAGCAGCGAGTATTTTATCCACAAACCTTTGTCCCCATCTATCAGTAGATCAATTATCTGGCTCTACTGTATAAACAATTATGTCCCTGCTTGCTCAGGAAACTGAAAATAATTATGTGCTTTTGAAGCTTTCTGTCGCTCCTGGGGGAGGCTGAGGCAGGGGGTGAAGGCAGCAGATTACCTGTGGTAGGTGTTGGCCACCCAGTCAAGCAAGGAGTAGAGCTCATTGAACTCCAATGGTCTCTGGGAGAGATCTTGCAAGTGTGAGGCAATAGCCTTGTGAAAAGCCTCCACATACGTGCTACACACCTGGTACTCCTCTGGATAGCACTTTTTTACCGATAACTTGATTTTCAGTAAGTCTTCACTCAGGTGTTTCTGGAGGAAACATAAGTGGAGGTCAAGCCAGGAACTCTCTTCTTCCTTTGATGCCATGGGTACCCTCAGGACTCTCTTTCTAGCGCTCTCGTTGATAGCTTCCCTCCACTCCTCCCTCCACTTTCTGGGTGTGCCCAGCAAGTCTGATCCCAGAGCAGCAGCACTGCCTGCGTTAGGATGAGCTGCCTCTTCATGGGCAATTAAAGTCACCAAGGAGGTCAGCATGGCCTCCTCTACAGTGGGATGCTCCAGTGTTCCCACCACGATGGACTGGATCATGCTTGTGATGGAGTTGTAAAGCAAATCTACATCCTTGGTTTTCCTCACAAACTCCTGGGGGTTATCCTTGTATTTGTCTGCATCCCGTTCAGCTATCATCTCATCTTCCATGTACTTGATGCTTGCAAAAGCTTCCAAAAGTTGCTGTTTCTGAATAAGTTCATTGATTTCCATTACTGCAGAAAGAAGGGGGAAAGGGGTTGGGACAAAGCAGGTGTTAGGTGATGGACAGGCCAGCAGCAAGACAAGATATCCCAAGGAGGATGTGCAGGACTGCTCTGAGTAACCAGATCCCAGCAGTGCATGTGGGACTATTTGATACTGGAGAGGAAAGAATCCCTTTGCAGCGATTGCAAAGTCAGAACCATATCTCTAAACCACTAGTTTCAGACATGGGAAATACCGAAAAACAAACAAACAAACAAACAAACAGACAAAAAAACCCAACAACAACAACTGATCATAGCCCTGCAGAAGAACCTCAAGCAGTGGCTAACGAGGCTGCACAGAGAGGCACTGGGATCTCAGGCTGGATAAGACTGCCTCTGCCTTTGCCCCTCTGCTAATTTGGAGCCAAAGTGGGACTGGCAGCGGGGACAGTTCTTGACACACCCTCCCAGCAGGATTCCTGTTAGCAGAGGTGCTCTTGTTTCCCAGCATATCAAGGCTCTGTCTTGGGGGATGCTCCTGATATTTTGGGAATATTCATAGAATCATAGAATCATAGAATAGCATGGGTTGAAAAGGACCTTAAAGATCATCTAGTTTCAACCCCCCTGCTCTGGGCAGGGTTGCCAACCACTAGAGCAGGCTGCCCAGCGCCACATCCAGCCTGGCCTTGAATGCCTCCAGGGATGGGGCATCCACAACCTCTCTGGGCAACCTGTGCCAGTGCCTCACCACCCTCTGAGTGAAAAACTTCCTCCTAATATCCAACCTAAATCTCCCCTGTCTTAGTTTGAAACCATTCCCCCGTGTCCTATCACTATCAACGTGTGTAAAAAGGCGTTCCCCCTCCTGTTTATACGCTCCCTTCAAGTACTGGAAGGCCGCAATGAGGTCTCCCCGGAGCCTTCTCTTCTCCAAGCTAAACAAGCCCAGTTCCCTCAACCTTTCCTCATTCCTGTTAAGATGTAACCTTGGGCTAACCCTGGACTATCCTCCTGTCCTGATTTTTTGTCTTCCATAATATCTAAGTTTTCCTGAGAGACATCCCTGACTGACATCATGGCTAAACTGTCTCCTGCATTTCTGAGGGCTGAGCAAAATGCTAACACATCCTGCAGAGGTTGTCACTCATGATTTGCTTACGAGGACTCCTTGAGACACAGGGACTGAGCTAACAAGCCAGAGATGGGCCTATCTGTGGCTGGCTGCCCTTTCTAGCCTTTCTGTGAATAACACAGCAGATGGCCTCTGAAAGATGCCCCTTACCCATTCCAGACATTTAGGAGATGTTCTGTGAATGCCTGTGGTCCTTCCTCAGCCCCTCAACAAAAGAGGGATTGGAGGACCAGAATTTACAGCATCTCAGCTCTGTGGTTTTTGAAATCTGCAATAACTGTTTGACCAGGGAGGGAGAAGGGTCTCTGGGATGGTGCCCAGGCACCTCCTTGCATGGAGCAGCAGGGAGCATGGCATAAGGGGGGCCTAGGAAGGGATTGGGAAGGAGAAAGAGGGAGAGGTGGGAACAGAAAAGCTGTTTGTGCCCCAGGAAGCCCAAGGAGTGGCAGGAATGCAGCTCCAGGGCAGCCAGCAGGAGGAAATGGAGAAGCAGCAGAGTATGCCTGGCATGTGGAGTTCACCCTCCTGGGGCGGTGCAGGCTCAGGCAACCTGGACGGTCACCACCGGGTATAGGCCTCCAGTCAGATGCCAGGCACTGCCTCTCACCAGCAGCATTTGCTTTCCCAGCAGTGAGAACTGCTGTCCCCCGGTGGCCTGGGGAGGTGTGCATGTTCAGAGGGGCATCCCAACGCCTGAGCGCTTCCTCCTGGAGCTCAGGTCTCACCTGGGTTTTCCACACCTCCTTGGCTTCTGGTACCTGCTACCAGGACTGGCTGGTGTTGGCTGAAGCGGGAGGAAAAGCATCTAACACTGCTACCCCCAAAGTGCCTGAGGTCTGAGTTTTCCATTTCCTTTTCAAAACCTTGCCTGAGCAAGAACCACAACTTATTTGCCAGTAGTGCAAGAGATGCTTGCCATGGGCTGGGGAGATCCAACAGCACTACCGACAGGCCGTGGGAAGCCCTCACCACCTTCAGCATTGTAAGAGCTGCTCTGAACAGGAGATCCCACTGTGATACTGGGCACAAGGCAAATTTTAAAGAGGAGAAAGGAAAGGCTATTATTCAGGCATGTGTGACCACTGCTTCTGCTGTGCATACATATAAAGTGATATGGAAAAATTGGAGAGCACTCGAAGAGATGAAGGACTGGCTCATAACCCATAATTTATGCCCCATGGATTTTCTGCACACAGATTTTATACCAAATGCACCAAATAACCTCTTCAGTGTGGGGCTACCTGTATGAAGACAGAATACACCAAATAACACAGCTACTGCAGCATATAGTACATAGAGCTATGAGTGCCTGTATGGAGCTACAGCTGCTTCTGGACTCAGAAGGGAGGAAGACTGTGCCAATTAACTTACTCTCTTCTATATAAATTAATATAAAACCTGTGTTTGCACACGTTCTTGCAGTGAGAGACTAAAGGAATACATTCTGTTCTGTTTATCAAAGTGAGAAAACACCATTTAATCACCATCTAGGATAATTATTCAGGGAGGTGATGTTGGGTGCTAAATGGATCTTTAATTTAGCAATACAAGATCAGCCAGCTGGTAATTGGAGGAAGACAATTGAAAGGCAATTAACCATTATGCAGCTTAATGGTGCACATGGTGGAGTCTCCATCACTTGCCATATTTATCTCAGGATGGGATGCGTTTCTGACGGAGCTGCTCTAGTTTTGGCCAGTCACGAATTACTGGGTACAGGACAGGTCTTATTTGTGCAATTCCTCAGCTTGTGTATTGCAGGACTTGAAAAGGGTTTCTGGTAACATTTCCTGTAACTCCTTTGAGAACAGACTAGCAAAGCTTATGAGATGGGCCCAGATCCAGCTTACCGACTTCACAATGTATCAGTGCAAAGCAGTAAATAACTTCATGGCACAATAGATCATGTTATAGCAGTGAGACAACTTCAGCCCTTCTGTCTGATCCCCATGACATCTGAGGCAGTAGACCAAGAATTTCTTTCTAGAAATTTAGGCTGAGGAAAGCTCAAGCCATGCTGGCCCACCTCAGTCTATCTCCTGGATGTACTGTAGCATCTCCACCTTGAAAAAGTGGAGGAGAACAATGCTCAAGTGAAGATAAAAGTCATTGCAGCCTGTCCACACTTGGGGAATTAAAATTTTACTGAGACCTATCTATCTAGTGCTGACAAAACACATGAGATAACCAGCTTGGGGAAAACAAACCAAACACACACTTGCAGCACTGCTGTTGTGAGAAGAAAAGATGGAAAGTCAGCGTAAGAGCAAAAATATCTAAACGTCTGTGGAGGTCCCTTTGCAAGGCAGTCTCTAAGATTAAGAACCAAGGTGGAGGTGCCAGCCCAGCCCACATCCAAACCACCTTTTTTCCCATCATGGAAGAGCCTTTCCTCCCAGCTCCAGCTGGACTAACTGACAACACTTATTTCTGAAGTACTCTGCATTCAGCAACGGTGGAAACTTTTTGGGTTTGTGAATGTGGTTGACTCATTGTATTTCTCATGGCCAGCCACATGTGCTTATCATCCAAATATTTTATTTTAGAACTTTACTTAATGGGATTGTTTATCAAAGCCTTGCAGTAACCTACCAAGTGCAATCTGGGGACCATCAGTCTGAGAGCTGCAGAGCAGAAAGTGTCCAAAAGTGCAATGCAGGCATTAGTGTAGGAATAGCCCACACTGCACTTTTAGATGCTGCCAAACAAACAGTTCCCAAAGCGTGCTCAGCAGATTGGTGACTGATATGTATGGTGCATGCTGTGTCCACTGACATGTGAACTGACAGGTTGATGCATTGATCATAAGAAGGTGGTTGATATGGTTAAACCAACATAGTGGAGGCTGCAGAGCCGCCTGTTCAGTGACAGGTGTCCTGCCCAGGCTGAGCCAGGTAACAGCCCAACCAGTTTGTGCAAGGGGTGATGGTTATCCCTACCCCGTAATGGGATACCTGTTTCTTTAGCATCTTTGTTGGCCCCAAGACTTGCGAAGTGTAAATTGTTTGAAGGTTACATATATTTCACTTCTTACCTGAAAGAGGCTTTCCTTCAATGGGCTCTGTTTCTGTCTTATCAACAATCTCCTCCAAACCATTAGGGATCATGGTTTTGTCCTCCTTGTAGCTCTTGGAGAATTGAAAAGAAAGACGTTTTCTTCTCCAAGTGCCAGTGCCTTCCTGTTCTTTTTCTTTCTTCAGACTTGATTTTGATTTCCGGATGCTCAGCATTGTTTTAATACCTCTTTCAAAGAATCCAGTGTTCTCATCATGCAAAGTTGGGCTTCCTAGTTCTGAAGCAACATCCATCTTTTCCTTCCCTTCACTGTTTGTTGGAGAGGTTGGTTCTGAGGCTACTGTTGAATCTAACTTCGTATTTGTACTCATCTTGTCTTTCAACAACGGGTTTTCCAAAAAGGTTGACAGTAATCACTGAAACGCACAAAATCACAGAGTGAGATGAGAGGATCCTGGTGGGCTATTACTCTGTTTCCAAAGTCAGTCCTGGACTGGAAAATCTCTTCCACCCTTTTTCCACACCTAATCCAAGGACAGAGCAAGTTGTTCAAGCCCATCACTACTGAAACAGTCTCTCTACCCACATTGTGCGTGTGCTGGCCTGCTTTTAGCCCTGCAAGGCGCTAGCTAACTCCTTAAATCAGGCAAGTGGCAGCTATTTCTCCAGCACCAAGGAATCACTTAATGTCAAGGATGCTGAAATCTGTTAAGCATACCATTTCGGCTGGTAACAAGGCATGTTTTCACTTCCCTTCTTCCAGGTGGATTTCCAGCCACATAGGCTGAGTCTCGGCAGGGTATTCCCACTTCCTGATGCGGATGTGGCAACTGTGGGTCACGCTGCTGCTTCTGCCCTGCTCGAGCCCCAGCCGGCTGCTGCCAGGGTGCCCAGGGTGATGCGCTGCCCTGAGGCAGGTGCTGAGCGGAGCCTCCCCGCTCTGCACCAGCCCCTTCCACCCAAACTGCCGCCAGCTTGCCTCTCCAAATCATCATGGTTACAGGCTGTACAATGCTGAAAATGTTCACATCACTCATCCACCTCACAGCACTCCATCATGTGATGCTGAGACTGGGTATCTCAAGGGTCCAACAAGCTCCTGCCTATGCTGAGGGGGATGCTCTGGGGAGCTGTGCCTCCAGGAGTCCAGGGCATCCAGATTTCAGCAGAAGTGCTCCTGCAAGTGCTTCTCCACAGTAGTGACACCCCCTGCCCTTGCTCGGCTCCTACCCTGCAGCAGGCAGACCAGCTCCTCTCTGCCCACTGAGGGCTGGCCAGGCTGCTTGGAGGGGACAGTGGGAGAGCTCGTGCCTTCCTTTCCCTCCCTGTCTGTCAGCAGGTCACCAGCCAGCACGGCCCAGTCACGGGGACGTTGTGCACTGCAGAGGTCTGAGGATGGGAAATGCCATGTTTCCCCCCAGCAGACTCAAGGCAGCTCAGCAATCAGTTTAAATCATTAGAAACAGCTATTCCTTGAGGTCACCGTGGCCTGTCTCAGGTCTGTCCAGCTCACAGGAGCCAGAGATTGAAATACGATTGCAGAGAACAGACCTGCTGGGACTTTGAAAATACTTCTCAGCCTTCCCCAACCCTACTCTGGCCAGATTTCCCCTCCCTTGTGCGCAATTATTTCACAGGTTATGAGATGCAAGGACTGCATCTTCCCACGGGTGGGTGGCACAGTGGGACCCTGCTTTGCTCCTTCTCGGAGGAAATGTTTAATTGGGGTGGGGGGGCACCCTGTTCCCAGGGGGGTCAGCAGGAAGGGGACCAACTTCCTGGCTCAAACCCTGCATCATGCACCAGTGGCGGTGGAAGGGTTGAGCAGTGCGGTGCAGGGAGCCAGGGCAGGAGGACTTAAAGCGAACCCGTGGGCAGGGGAAGGGAGGGATACACACCCCGGCACCGATCCTCTCCGCTGGGATAACCCGGACGCGGTCCACGGAAAAGGAGAGCGGCTTTGTGCAGCTGCATTTCACCTCGTTCTGCCACTTTTCTGGAAGTCAAGGTGGCTCGGTCCAAGTAATGATTGACAGGCGTGGGTGAGGGACTGTGACCCGTGGTTATACATTGGTACATTCACCTCCCTGCTCCTCCCCTTGCTTTGCGTGCTTATTTCCATGGGGAAGCTGGCACTGCTTCTTCCATCCGGCAGCATTCGGGCACGTCAGAGGGAGCTCAAAGCAAGGCAACAAGAATGTGCAGGAGTCTGGGAGGTTGAAACTACGTTAAACAGTCTGGGCTTGCCACTGAGTGTTGGAGGCGACCATCTAAAGGGGTCCTGCCTGAAGCCTCCCTCATCCACACAGCCCAGCACTGAGCTTTTCATCCCCAGCCCCTTCAAAGCCATGTTTAAGCAGGAGGCAGCCCTGCTGTGCTGGGGAGAACCGCGATAGGCAATGCTTCTCCTGCTCTGGCAGGGTGACAACGGGGACAAAGGGAAGCAGCTATTTAATCAGCGCATGCTGAAGCGTGGAAAGTCCCTTCTGATACAAAGTCCAACTAAACGTCTTTCCATTCAGGCTGGTAATTTCTTCCTCTTCCAGGCATTTGCAGGGTGTTGGTTTGCACAGGCAGGGTTGCTCTGGCTGGGCTCCTGTCTCACCAGCGTGCAGCCCCTGTTTGTGGGACAGGACCTTCCTGGGAGCTGCCAGGTACCCCAAAACACGTCCAGCAGCAGGACCTGCTGGGCTGCTGATAAACACAGCCCCGGGGGGATCAGTACCCCATGGTTTAGGTCAGCCCACTCCCCACAGCTCTCTCTGATGCTCTTCCCCACTACCAGCTGCTCCCAGGCTTGTCCTCAGGGAAGCACTGGCTCCAAGTCTGCCCCAGAAGCTCGTGAGATTTTAAAAATTTATGGAGTTGTTTGCCGTTTTCCTTCAATTTTGCTAAGGGGTCATAACACCCAAGCTATCTGCAAGGGGTCATTTTCTTTAAAAAGGAAACCTGCAGGTCTCCCTGTGCCAGGAGGGGGCTTCAAAGGAAAAAAGCACTCATTGCCATGAATTTCAATAAAATGGTGAGGCCGGGTAATGCTGTAATACATGTAACCCTTCCTACTCTCCATAGCCCCTGGAGAGTGAAGTCTTCAAGAAATCCTGCTCCCTTATATGCCCCTGTTAGCAGCCCTTCATTATCAGGAGGACATTTTCTCAGCTGAACCACAGTGACACTGGTGAGCATTCAGAGGACTTTGCACTAAAAACCTTGTGGTCCTCAGTGCCATGAGCACCATGTCCCCAGTGGTCACCATGCTGTGAGCTGTGGGGCATCTCAGCCAGCCCTGCCAGGCATCGTTGCAAGCCTGCGAGGCTCTTCCTTCCCTCCCAGCCCCCTGAGGCTAACTCACAACCGTGCCCTTAGTTTGAAGTGAACTGGGAAAGAAAAGCAAATCCTTGCAGAGGATGTCCTGTTTCTTTCCTAGCAGTGCTTTGCGTTGTCTCCTGCTCCGCCTTTGCTGATCCACCCCCTGGTACAGCAACCTCCACGCAGCGTCCTGACTGTGCCAGCCTTCGTGCCCAGCCGGCATGCTCGGTGCTGTTGTTCAGCCCTGCCGCTAACAGGAACACACGTTCCCAATAAGATTTTGCCATCTGGAGGGAGCATTGTGAAATTACCTTCCACCCAGCAGCACCAGCCTGATTTCCTTCTGGGCCTTCAGGCACAGTCGTGAGAACAGATTAATCTGAATGAGGATGCTCCCAGCCTGAGCTAGCAGCAGGCTGGTGGACCAGGCTAGGCTGGGACCTTCCCAGCAGGACAACTCAACCAGGGAGAAGAAAACAGAAAAGGAGGCGAAAAGGGAAATAAGGAAGAGAGAACCCAGCAAATTCAGGTGACAGCACCAATGCCACAGAGCTGTGGTCAGGGATTTTGTGGCAAGCAGCTGCTGCAATCCAGTAGCCAATTCTTGCAAGCTATGGTCAATGAGAGATTTGCAGCCTGGCTGAGAACCAGGCTCATTCTCAGCTGCTTGGCTGTGTGAACCTGGCTCCATTTTCTGACTCTTAATTCATCATGCAGTGGTATCAAAGTCTTTTCACTCTATCTTACAAAGATTAGCCCAATTAGTGATAGATACTAATGGTGAGGAGGTGCTGATGTCCAGATGCCAGGCTGATGGGGATGTAGAGGTGGTGGGGGAGATCTAGGCATGATGTAAGGATTAGAAAATGACGTACAAGCTCCATGTCCCTTAATACATGGATATTCTAGAAATGTTGGCAGAGGGTGGGAGCCAGCCCAGGACCAGGGCAGAATGAAGGTTCTTTGTGTGCTTTCTGAAAGGCTTTGTACACACAGCCCGAGCTCCCACTTCACAGGCTTTCAAACACTTACGGCTCACCCCTCGCAAAGTATGGTGCCATTGCAAAAAGTGACAACCGAGCCGGCCTCGGGGGTTTCCATGGCGACCCAGCCTGATTCCCCATCCAATTTGTTCAGTTGGAGAGAAAAGTGATTTTTCTTCTTTCCTTCTCACAGTGAATCCATCCTCAAATCCAACCCGTTTCTCCCTGGTTCCCACAGCCACGGCACGTGCTCTTGCATCCCTTCTGCCCCTGGATCCAGGATCACGCACCCGCGCCTTGGCTGTGCTGCCCTGTCCCAGAGTGGGCCCATGCTGGATGTTTCGGTCCCTGCCTGCTCGCCCCTGGGGCCTGCACCCGGAGATGACCTGGTGGGTCTTGCTGCAGTGATCCACGCGGGGTCGCATGCAGAGCCCCTACTGCCCGCCCTGCCTCAGCAGCGCTCATGGGAGCCAACAGCACCAAAATCACCCCAAAGTGTGAAGCCAACTCCTCCTCATGTGCTGCTTCATGCCTTCTTCCAGCACCCCTCAGATCAGGGCTGTGCAGCTGGGGGGAAACTTCAACGACAATGCACCTGATGCTCCTCAAAACAATGTTCTTTCCTTGGCATTTATTAGAAGAGTCCGGTCTGTGCGAGAGGTCTGGTCATCTCAAAACTGACTGCTGGTAACATCACTTTCCCTCCCATCTATAGCAATTTGAGTTTCTTCAGGCGGTAATGTGTCAACACGCCCCAGAAGCATGCCCAACTGAAGCTGCAGGAATCTCCCATTTGCTGGCATTCCTGAGCGTCCCATCCAAGCGAGATGGCCCTAGTCCCTTTTACCCTTGGTGAGCTTTGAATCTTGCAGCAGCAAAGTCCCCCCATGCTCAAGCATGCTTCTCCACGTGGCTTTTGCAAAGAGTTCTGCAAAGGTGCAGGTGCATACAGATGACTATAACCAGGGTTGGAGAGGAACAGGATTTGGACAAGCGTCTGAGCAGCAGTTGAGGTGGGAGGCTCCTGCCCTGGCTGGCTTGTGCATAGGGAGAGCCCACTGGGGGTGCCCCAGGACTGTCTTGCTCCAACACCGCAGCTGAAGTGGAGGCACCAGGTCCCTGTTCCCTCCTCCTCCTCCTGAAAGAAATGAGGTTGAAAATTGCAGGGAACACTTCCTACATTTCCTTTTCCTCTGCTTTTTAAAGCTTCCAGACTGTCACAGACCACATTGCCATGCTTCTCCCTGGAAGCGTGAAGTTATTCGGTAGGGAAAGCTCATGGCTTCATCCTTCAGCTGACTCCCAGAGCTAGAACTCAAAAAAAAAGAAACCCCAACCCACTGCAGGAGTCATGGCAAGCACCGGGGCTTGCAGTGAGCCTCGGATGTGAGTAGCGATGCTACGCTGGGAAAGCCGAGTGCAGGCAACAGTGCAATCCCAAAAGACAACAGAGAACATAATTCAAGCCAGTCCTGCACAAATAACGAAGAAAATCCTGGCAGGTGCTACCAAACACCATGGCCCGCACTGCACGGTGGGGCAGCTGCCCTGGGAGGTCACATTTGCCCTGCGGCTGAGGAGTGACAGCAGGGGAGACTTATCGCAGCCGAGGGGCCGGGGCTGGCCTGGTGTTTTTAACAGCATCGGCAGTGATGGATGAGGCAAAGGCATGCACAGAAGCTGCTTATGCCTATGTGGATATTGCCTCCTGAAATATATTGCTTCACCTGCAATATTTTTCTTCCTGATTTTAGGGCTTCCATCGGCCGCCGTGTCTGCAGGAGGACTGGCACCCTGCAGGTCTCTGGCTTTCAGGGATGCTCAGCGGCTTCATCAGGGACATGCCACGGTGCTGTCTGCAGAGTGTTCTCTTCTGTTTGTTTTTCAGCGGTGGCAAGCTGGCGAGTAACTGGACAGTAATTGCTGTTGCGTGGGAGCCCTGAATGAGCTGTTCAGCTTCTGCTCGTGGGAGCCATCAGCCTGCAGGGCCAACAACCCTTGTGCAGCCTCGAGATTGCAGTGTCACCGCTTATTGCCTCCAGGAAGAAGCTGCTGTCCTCCTGAACAGAGTGCCCTCCTCCCATTCCTTATGGGAACTGCCAAAATACATCTAAGAACAGAAGCACTTTGTGCATGACAGTGACTGCAAATTATTACAATTGTTGTGCTTCCCTTTGCAATTCGCCCTAGGCTTTGCAAGGATATTGTCTTTATGCCACCAGGAAAAGCTGTGGCTTCTGTGGGATGGAGCCTGGTCCATCAGCACAGGACCAGCCCCGTGGTCACACTTGGTTCCAGAGAGCTTCTCCTTTGAGATGACCACAGGCTGACTGCTCCCCCATGAGCTGGAATAAAGCCATGCTTAGCAATTCAAGCAGAATTAGAGCACTCTGTTATTTAACTTAGGTGATGAGCAAACCACTTCTGGAGCACAGGCACCCTCCGCCATGCATGTCACCGCAGCCAGACGTCGGGTGTTGCAAATGTGTCCCATGCTGAGCTGAGGGCCTGGGGCTGCCTCTGCTGCAGGGGACGGGGAGGTCAGCATCAGCAAGAGCTTGTTAGTCCCCCTTGCAAAGTCTTGTTTCACTGCACCAACATCTCCAGCCCGCTGTGCTCAAAAGCTTTACCCATGCCAGGGTAATACTTGTTGGTATTTCATGCAATGCTGTGATACAGGGTTTGTAGCCTGGCTCTGTAGGTTTGCTTTATATGAAGAAAGGGAAAGCAAGGGATTAGCCAGTGCCTGTCCCCAGGCTCAGCCTGTTGCCACGCTGCTGCAGGATGTTCTGAAGCACAAAGATCTTGAGAAAGACCAGCAGAGCTTTACGATTGCCTTGAAAGAAACTCCTTTGGACTCTTCTTCTTCCTGACTGAACTTTCTGCAGACTAATACCAGGTTTGGTGTGATGGAGTGGGAAGAAAGGGTCAGGCTGGTTCTTATCTGCATGGTGCTATGAGCTCGTGGCTTTCTCCCTGTGCCAAAGGGTGCAGGCATCACACCTTCATGGTGCCTACACTGGTGGGAGCTGTGGTGCCCAGAGTGCCCACAGCAACACCCCAGGGATGGGGGAAGCATCTTCTTCTCAGCATCTCCCTGGACGAAGCCTGAATGTCCATCCCCAGGGCTGAACCTCTGGAAAGCTGGATTTTCCTTACCTCTGTGCCTGGGAAAACCTGAGAACTAGCGCTTTATTTAAATATATATTTCTGTACTTTTTTTTTTTTTTAAATAAGTGTTTTTGAAGTTTCATTGAAGATGTTGTCACTGGAATGATTATATTTCTATAGAGATTATAATGACTCCTTTTGAAGAGTTAGTCTCAGTCAGTCAGAGCTTAATTCACATATCAATGACTCCATAAACCCTAAATCCACAAATCTTCTGAAACTGCTCTAATCTATTGTGCCTGCAGGGGCTTGTTGGTGCAGGAATCATCTCCCTACTGAGCCATGGTGGTGGCAGAGGAGCCTCGTCCCTGCGAGGCAGCGGGAAGTTTTATAACCCAGACGCCTTCAGCATGACTGCCACAGCCCAGTTGCTGTCTCTGGTTGATTTGACCCAAACTGTTTCGTTTGCAATCCATCGATGTGGCTACTTCACTCTTTGCCATAATTTGCAGCATTTCATGGTTTCTGCCTGGCGATTGCAGGAGGTTGGAGCTTTCTGGCCCAGGTGCATCCAGATGGTGCTGCAATCGTGGCACTGCTTCGCTCGGAGTGGTTAAGCCGTAGCTGGTTTTTATGCTGCTGAAGGCAGCTTCTCCTAACCAGTTATTGGAGTGCTGACCAGAGTCCGTTTAATTACAATTATTTAATTATTAATTAATAAACCAGCACTGGCAGTTTGTCCTTTATTTCCATCAATGCATAATCCCTATGGAAAACTGGAGACCAGTAGAAAATGGTGCCAGGACCCCTGGAGCAGCTCGCGAGGAGGTCGGTGGGAATGGCTCTGCTTGCATCGAGCAGCTTGGGTGTAAGCCCCAGTACCCCAGAGATCCCAGCCCCATGCAGCGCCTGTTGGCTGTGTGTGCTCACAGCCTGCCCAAAACGGACCGGCTGATGGCCATTTTTTCTTTTATAGTCAGAGAGCACTTACATGGTTGTGTTTAGAAACCCCCTAATGTGTGGGGCTATAAAGGAACCCTAACTGCAGTAGCATAACAGGTGCTGCTGTATAAATGTAGCTTTCTTTTTGTAGAGTTTAATTTGATTTAAAGCTCTGACAGGGACGCAATGAATTGCTCACACGCACTGGCGGATTTTGCCCCTCCCCCTGTGTCTCTTGTAAAAATGGGTGCAAAAACAGCATAGGTAGCAGGGCAGTTCCTCTGGCATCACTCGGTTGGCGAGCATTGTGCAAATCGCCTGGCAGTTACCTGTCCTTGCATCCCTGGTCCTGCCTCTACATCCCCAGTTCTGCCTCTGCATCCCCTGTTCTACGTCTTCATCTCTGGTCCTGCCTCTGCATCCCTGGTCCCACCTCTGCATCCCTGCTCCCGCCTTCCTCCAACAATTTGGAGGTTGCAGACCCATCATGGTACAGCAGCACTGGTGAAATTACTGCTGCTGTACCACAATGAATCCCCAGGTGTTTTGGTGCTGTCACATAAAATCAGGCTCCAGCTCACACTACATTTGCGTGTGCCGTGTGGCCCTTTAAGAAAGCCTATATATCAGATTTCCCCTGGGGATAAGAAAAAAAAAAAGCAAAGGAGAGGAGTGGAGCAGCTGTAATCCTGCAGCGCTGGGCCTGGGTGTGCGCGCGTGTTGGTGCGAAGTGGTGGTTTATCCGGGGTGAAACAAGGAGAGGCTGCCTGGCGTGGTGCTCCCCTCCACGCAGGGCTGGTGCCGCAGGGCTGCCAGGGCTGCTGCTGGGGTGCGTGGGTGTCACCGGCTCCCAAAGTGCTCTTGCAAAACCCTTGCTGTGCCAGAGCCAAAACCAGAGAGTAAACGACCTGCTTAATTGCCTCTATCTGCTCTGGCATCAAAAATCAGTGTTGAACCTGGAGAGACAAAACTGTCTTTCTTCCAACTTTGGAAACAAAGGCTTCAGACTTACTGGCTCTTGGCTTGGCTGTGCCCCTGCATGCGCCTCTCCTCACCTCTCACTGCACAATGCAGTTACCAAAACCAAAGTGGTACATGATGGGTAAAAAATTGATATCCCCTGCCTTTCACTGCAGACCAGGCTGGTGCCAGTGGGAGGGGACGTACTCACCAGCTGTGTGTGACTGCGTGCGAGCAAAAGGGCTGCGGAGGAGGCAGCTGGGTGGGGGGAAGCCCCGGCTTGGTGGCACAACGGGGCACCCCGTACCTGGGACTGCCACTATGTCACCCCACAGCATGCTGTAATTTTAATCTGTCTGCGTGCGTTTGCATGGATGGGCAGCCGTGTTCACACACGTGCATGTATGTCAGATACAATAGATTTGCTCCCTTCCTATGAAGTCTTGCAGTGAACGTTTCACACCCCTATAGTGTCTCCCTCGTTCATTCCTTCTGCAAGGCTCTAGTGCTGGCAAGTTGAGGAGGATTAAAGCACAAAATCATTTTTATTTTACTCTCTGAGTCATGTTGGTGAGAAATCATCTACTGCTGGGTTGGAAACTCAGTCCATCCCTGCCCAGCAAACCTTGCAGGAATGGATGTAAATGATGGTACAGACTGAAGACCCGGCTTTCCTCTCTGCCCAGCTGGAAGGAGAGGAATCCAGTGCTTGCGGAGACAGGAGAGGGCAGGGTGGAGGTCTCAGAGGGCCCATGTCCCTGTGTCCTGCCAGCCCAGAGCAGACCCTGACGCCATCCTGGTCCTCAGGCAGCTGCCGAGAGCCCAGCCCAACAGCCCGGCTCACACCACTTCGTGCCCCTCATTGCAGAGATGGGGCCAAACACCGTGGCAGCGTGGTTGCGACTCCATCCCGCAGACCACAGTAAACTCTCCCAGCCACGTCCATGGGGCTTGTGCAGCACCAAACACAACATGGCTGAGGTTGGGCAACCCAGGTCAGCCTGTACTCCCTCCTAGCTGGGTGAGTCCTGCCAACCTCTTTTTTTTTTTTTTTTTTTTTTTTTTCGC
>VXAA01001078.1:449230-476824 GCA_013399115.1 Anseranas semipalmata
GCCAGCAGGTGTGCTTTAATTTGACCTAATGCTACTGACACGGTTTTGAGGACACGACATGCCCTACAAGATACAGCATGTGGCTTGGTGTGCAGACAACTCTGGTTCATGTCCCTCCTAGGACTCAGCCAAACTCTTGTATCCAGAGGACTGAGGATTTGTTGGAAAGCCGGCCATTAGCTGGAAGCTGGACGATGGATGATGCTCTCAATGCTGTGCCTATGCAGCCCTCGTCACTTGTGCCACCGCTGAGCTGGGCTCTCCAGGGAGCAGTGCTGGGGCCGTGTCCTGCACATCATGCAGTGGTAGAGCAGAGACAGGAACAACCCCGCGGACATCTTCAGCGTCAGCTTTGCAAAGTGGCCCCATCCCCTCTGGGCAAGAGGGATGGGAATGGGGCAGCCAGCAGGAACATGCATGTGTGTGACATGGGGGGGTTGCAAGGCAAGCGTGCACAAAGCAAAAGCACTTGTGCAGCCAAAGTCACATGGGAGCAGAAGTGGAACAATGCACCTCTAGTAGCTGGCGTGAGCATGCAGGTGTGCAAAGCAAAAGCTGTTTTGAGTGGTTTCATCCCTCCTGATATCGGAGTGACCCCAGTTTATCTTGGTACACAGAGGGGAGATGGGATGCAGCTCCAAGGCCCCTACCCAGGCATCTCTGTTGGTACCCAACAGGGCGGGTGCTGCAGCCGCAAGCCCCTCAGTTTGCAGCGGTGCCTGTGTCTGTGTCATGCATCTCGCTGCGGTCCCCAGGGAGACTCCAGCATGAGTCTGAGCCCCAGGGACAGGGCCCCCATGTGGGAGCCTGGGTCCCTCACCGCTTCTCAATGCAGCCAACACCGGATGGGCTTCCCCCTACTGCTGCAGGGAAAGAAAGGGAAGAAAAAAATGTTGAAGTCAGCAGATGGGAGCGAGTTGAGCTTTCTGCCTGTTTCTATGGAGCCTGCCCCAGCTCTTGGTGGCTCTGAGCACCATCTCTTCCTGGAGGGACACCTTTTCCCACAGGGAGCCACAGCGCCGATGGCAGGTGGGTACCACACCAACAGGCAGCCCGCTCGCCTACCTTTCCTGCAAGCAATTTGGGAGAGAAATCCATTTGTGACTCAACCAAATTGAAAAATTTCATGCGTTCTTTTTTTAAATTTTAATGTTATATGTGAAATGTTGCCTGGTCTTCCTGCACCTCTCTCTGTTCTGCTCTCAGCTATCTGTGGGTAGAAGTGGAGGGCAGGAGGTGATAGGTAACGATGAAGCCCCAGAGACGAATGAAATGCAGGAGACAACTTTACCAAGCCCAGCCCTAAAATGCGATTGTTTTTCCCCAGCTGAAGCTATTTGGAGGATCCAACCCACGTCTGTGATCAGATTTGGGTGGTGAGGATCACCCCGTCACGGGTTGCTGTTCTCTAAGAATACCGCATGTGGTCCCGGCAACTGCACACACAGAAATGGCGTTTCTTGTTTTGCTGCTCTGCACCATTCAGGTTTTTGCAGGAATCTATAAGTGCTGTAGCCAAGCAGCTCCAGGCTGACTCGGGCTTCAGCCCTCTCTTAAAAAGCAACCTGCATTTTAGGCTATTTCTAGCATTTCTCCAGAAAAGCAAACTTAGATATGCTTGAATTAACAGAACTCCAAGGACATTCCTCTATCTTTCTGCATTCTTTGTTGTCAGCCATTTGGGAGTCCTTTGCTTGGAAGGGGAGAATGAGGATGAGAGAATGTGACACTGAGGGGCAAAGGTGTATAAATCCTTCCTCTCTATGACTGCAAAATAGCAATCGGACTGATAGATCTCATTTTAAATCCAAACACAAGTTTCTTCCCCAGCCTGCTAAAGAATCAGGGGATAAACAATGAAGCCAAATTTGTATTGCTTCTGTGGCTATTGCACATTTTGTCTCCCGCATTTTAATTTTCTCTCTGGCTTCATCTGTTAAACTGATGCTGAAGTGTGTTTGGCCTCGCAGTAATTATCTTTGCACCACATCACAGAGGAACATCTGTCATTTCCTCTTCTTTGACCTATTAAGCACTTCTTTCTAGTATACTATTGCCTTTGATCAGATTGAAAGAATATAGCCAACAAGCCTTTTCAAATTTCCATATTAAACTTTTCTGGGCTTTTGTTGTTTTCCTTTCAACATCATATTCCAAAATGCAATTCACCCTCTGAGTTATTCGGTGCAGGGGCAGTTCAGTTTCAGATTTACTACACACTGCATCATGTCCAACCCACCATGCCAGGGCACTGTGTGCAGATTAAAATAACCCCTCCAGGCTGTGATTCAGGTCATTATGTGCAAACCAGTAATTGTACTTGTGTAATTTCTCGAATTGTCTTCGAACTCTTCATCCCTTCAGCAGCATGGCTACGTGGGGATAGTCCCCATTCTTGTGAGCAACCTCTCCAAAGTCTAAGGATTGCTCCTGCTTGAGCTTGATACTTCTAAAATATTGTGTTTTGGAGGGAGCAGATGGAGTGAAGTTGGTCTGTATTCATCCACCAGCCCCAGCAGGAGCAGAGCTGGTGGCCACCAGGCACTTTTGGAAAGCCCCATTATGCGTTGTTAATTCAGACTTTCATGTGTTGTGGGGTCTGGTGGAAACAGGAAGGGTCAAATGGATGTGGGAAACCAGTCACAAAAAGCCAAGCATCAACATACACTGCATGACATTAGAATTGCCTTTAATTATTTGCTGTTCCCTGCTGCTCTGTCTGTGAAAAGTCGAGGATCACCTCTGGATGGCCTGTCTTCACCATGCTTGATCGTGTTTGAATACAATGGTCAGCAGTCAAGATTGTTAGTAAGATAAGAAACAGGACTTGGCCTTGGATGTTGACCAGGACAAATTAATGTATCCTGTTTGGTGCTGGCCATGGCCAGCTGCTGAGTCACGACCCATATCACATCCTTGAACTTAACTGACCAGACCTGTGAACAGATAAGCAGGGTAAAATGCTGTAAGGCGAGTCCTGAAAGAACCTTTACTTGGTACAAAGGTCCATGCTAAATTTTTTTGGTTCACATGGAGGTCTTAAAGAAAGTGGAGTGCGAACCTAGTGCAGTTATCTGTTCTTTTCCTTCTCAGAAGGTAGAGCTGGCTTATAAGCACAAAGGTAAATCCTGGATCCAAGCATCTTCATGCAGCCAGGGGTGTGACATTTGGAGCAAGATCTGGACATGGTGGCAGCATCCCCCTGCCCACCTCTGTTGCAGGAGCAGTGAGTGGCTGGGGGCCACGTCCTCCCCACAGCTCCCCTGCAGCCACACAGCCTGCACCGGGCGTCCTCACCCCGCTGCTGCTGCGTGCCGCCCAAACAAGCGGTGGTGTTGACACAACCAGCCGTCGGGTGTATGGGCACAAGTGGCTCCTGTGCTGATCCAGCTGAGCGCTGTGCCAAGAACGGGCTGGTGCCAGGAGGCAGTGCCAACAGTGACTGCATTTCACTCACTACACCTTTTTTCTTTTTTTCCCCATAGCCTCTCAAGAACCACGATCCTCAGCAAACAAGCCTGTACGCAGGTTCCCAGATGTGTAGGATACTGGTGGTTGCATGCTGCCCTTGTCACAGAGGGTCCCCATTCTGGCTGTGATGGCATCTCCTGCATGCACAGGGTGGACAAGGAGCCACCTGATGTCCCGGTGACGGGAAGGGGCAACCATGCACTGCTGGCATCTGCCTTGGCACTGCCCCATCCCCATCCCACCATGAATCCCCATTGCACTCCAGTCCCATGGCAAGAGTAAGCCAAGGCGATGCTTGGGTGTATGTGGGGCTGACAAGCAGGTCTGGCTGCTGGGGGGCACCCAGAGAAACAACCATGGGGGGCAGTGGGGCCAGCCCTCTGCCCTGAAGCCCCTTCCCCACAGCCCCTCTCTGCACAGACATCCTGCACAACCTCATTTCCCCCGGAGAAGCTGCAGCACCACGCTTTCTGGAGTTGGTGGCTTTTAGTCCCAAGGGAGAAAGCAAAGTGCATGAAATTCAGGCAGACTTCTGGCTCTGCCTCCAGCCAGCCTGGGCACAGCAGCACTTCTACATTCATCCGAAATGGTTTCCTATCTGAAATCATTACTGGTGTGGACAACTATCTTGGCATCATGCTGGAGGCACCTACAGTGGCTCTACGTCCTTGTGGTGCAAGGGGGTCTTAGAGGTGTTGGAGGACAGGAAAGAGACAGGAACATAATCTGTTTTGAGAAGGAAAATAAGTAAAGACAACAGAGAAAAAAATGAAGATAACTGGCAAAAAGAAAAATCTTTCCAGCAGAGGAAAAGAAGACAAAAGGAAAGACAGGAAAAGAAGGAGTGAAGGAAGAAAGAAGTGCAGAGAAGTCAAGGAGAGGTTGGGGGAAGGCTGTGCAATCATTTGGCACCAGTTCCTTGCATTAGTTCCCTGAAAACTGTGCAAAGCGGGGGCAGAGAGCTGTGGATCACTGAAGTGTAGCACCACAATACAGTGGGTTGGCCTCTAAATTACCATTCAGAGAGTCTCTTGGCTTAGCCTCGCTGCTGCCATGAGGAGGAGAGGGATGTGTGCTGAAAAACAGATCTATGGGGAAGAGGGCTGAGACTAGAAATTCCATTATATTCTTGGCACTTTGACATTTTTCCTCCCCTTTTGTGAAATCTCAAGGGAGCACTGCCTACTCTTGCAATAATAATAATAAAAAAAGGGTAGTATATGAGTTGGCATGGTAACTTCATCTACTAAGTAACTAACACGTAGGATTTGCTTCTTGATCTAGAATAATAATGTCAACAGCCCCCAGGAAGATGCTTTATTGTGACTGACTGCCTGTTGCCGGCTGGATTTCATGCTTTGCTTACACTTGGTGGCCTTGGTGAGACTCACCATGGTGCAGGGACAGACCTGTGCCACTGACACTGGGGTAAACGTTTGCTGGCTTCCTCTGCTACACCCTTCAGGTCGGCACGACTTGATTGATCATGTGCAGGCAGTGGTTTGCATTAACTACTGTTATTCCTTGTGTTTTCTGAAAGGTCCTTAGAGAGAGTCAGAGGTCTGAGGACCGAGCAAGCTGTCTCTGATGTGCCTGTACTCAAGCACCGTGCTCCCTTCACGCCTCCAAATGGGCTAAATGCTCTGCTGCCTCGAAGGGCCCACGAGGAGGGCTTGGCTGTGCAGGGGCAGCACATGGGACAGCAGGGGGGACTTGCTGTTGCTACCATTTTCAAAATATGGGGAAAAAAAACATCCCAATGCTTTATTTTGTCAGTGTTTATGGCTGGGGATTAGCTGTATGGTTGGACTCCATGCATCTGCTTGCTCCTCTGCTCCTCCACCTGCACTGCTGCTCCAAGAGAAACAAATAGGAAAGGCACTGTGCACACAAACACGGCTCCCATGAGGAGGGGAACAGTGGGCACACAGCCCAAACAGCAACTGGTCCTTTCCTATCACCATTTTTATGTCCCTGCAGATGGGTCTCCTTCTGGGACTGGTGAGAGGGCAGTCTCCATCCTGGTCCAGGAGCTGGCCAGCTGCAGCCATCCTCATCAGGGTGCAGGGGGAAAGGGATGGGCCTGGGGATCATCCAGAGAAAACTTTGCTTTCTGTGGCATGGCTGCTCTAGGGAGCTGGCTTCTCTGCTCGATTCTTGTTTTAAATTCCTGCATTCCTCAGCCTTTCCTTTACACAGGTCCCACGTAGTTTATTTTGGTCCCAGTGAACAAACACTGTCATACTGGTGTAAAGATGATTTGGATCAGTGTGGCTTGTTTCAAAGGAGGATAAATGTGGTTACAGAGGATTTGACCATAGGTCCATCTAGCCCAGCATCCTGTCCCTGAGAACTGTCATAAATGGATGTACAGAGAAGAGAGTAAGAAGAAAGCAGACACATCAGATACTTCTCCAGCCTCCAACCATTTTCAGCTCCTGAGGGAGCTTCCTGAGCTAACTGGGGCTTGCAGCGACCATGTAGCAATCCCCAGCATGTTTCTTCTCCAGGAACTTCTCCAGGTTCCTCTTGAATGCATTCAAAACATGCAGCAAGGAGTCCCACATGGTCACCTGGTGTCTGAAGAACCACATGCTTTTGCTTGTTTTGAAGCTGGGTGCTACAATCTTTATTTTCTGCCTATAATTCCTGTACTAGAAGAGACAGAGAATGTTTCCTTCAGTGTACAGGAAAAAAACTACTTCAAAAGCCACCTTTTAACCACTGTGTGGCCTGAGAAGTGAGTTATCCTGTTGTAGCGACAGAGCTTAATGGAGTGCAGCTAAGCAGTGCCCAACAGATTGGATGGCAGATCTTTGTGCTCACTGCAGCCTCTGCCAGCTCCATCCTTGTGAGATAAATTAACACAACTGCAGAAAAGACACAAAGGCCCCCCAAAACCCAGAAGGGCTTTGTGAGTTTGTCCGGTTCTTCCAACACACCAGCTGCTACAGTAAGATACATCTTCCTGCACTCCTTACCTCTCTGGCAGCTTTACCCTGCCGCTGGCTTAGCACAGCTGCTTCTTGCAGTGGATGCAGAGGTACCAGAGCTCCTTTTGAAAGAATGAGCCCCTGGCCAGCAGCTCAGCACACCTGGCTCCAGCAACCTTGAGTGACCACGCCGCGGCTCCCAGTCCCTCTGAGGCACTGGGGACCTGCTGGGGACCATGCAGCTGAGCCTCATGGTGAGGAGGGGGCTCATCTGTGAGAGCTTTTCCAAACCAAACAGCCCCTCTCCACCCTGCAGGCATCTGCTAGGTGCCAGCGGTGTCTGGGTTAAAGATTTTTGTATCACACAAAGTTATTTAAAACAGCTGAGTGATAACCTCCTCAAAGGAAAATGTATAAATGTTTGCATGCAGTCCTCGGTGGCACAATAAAAATGTATTGTATTTTAGGTAACTGATTTGCCTAGGGGAGTCCCAATAAAATCAATGATCCTTCTTCTTTCTTTAAAGTGAGCAAGATGCTCCAAGGCCCTTTACTTCCTTCACTGATCAGTGACTCAGAAATATTCTTCAAATCTCTTCCCCATAGAGCTCCCTTTATCTTTTGCTGCCAGTGCTGGAGAAACAGGCTATCAAAAGGCAAAAGCAGTGTCTGCATGAGCTTTCTTCTTGCTTCATCTATTCTCTAAAGAAAGTCTGAGGCTAACAGAGTTTTCTGAGAGCTGCTTCAGGGTTTCTGGATGAGCTCTTGATGAGTGCATGATGGTCAGATTCCATCTGCAGCCTTCAAAACCTCAAGGGTTTGGCTCCTTGCTGGAGGCAGCACTGGTGAGGTGCTCCTGCCTGGCAGTGCCGCTGTCCTGGCCATTGCCCTGCTGAGCAGCGGTGTGAAGGCAGGGCCCAGCCCCACTAGCATGGGAAGCAGCGAACAGAAGTGCGGCTGCCAGCTGGGCAATGGCATGAGTTTGGTGCCCTCGAGAAAACTGTGGGCTTGGAAAGGAGAGGTGGGGAGCACGCTTTGTGTTTCTTTTGTGAGGACTGGATACTGAAGAAAGAGAAAACTCATGACTCGTGTGAGCGATGGTGTCTCCTCTCACCACTTGTGAGCCCTGCTCAGTGCTCCTGGCTTTGGTGCCTGGGCTCGGTGTGTCACGGCAGCGCTCACAGCCACCACGCACCCTCACACGGTGATCCAAAGCAATGACATGGGAGGTGAACAAAAGGAAGCTTGGCCCTGTTTGGTGAGTTATTCTCTCACATGGGGCAGGGAACAGGCCACGGACAACCCAGCTGTGTCCAAAGCCAAGAGGCAAGTGAGGTTTCCCACCTCTGTGATGGAGACGTAGGGTGTGATATGCGGCAGGGACTTCTGCTGGGTGGGTAACCCGTGAAACAGCCCTGATAAGTGACCTCACACCTTGTTTCTTCCCAGCAAGAAATCATTATTATCATTGCATGGGGCACCTGTGAAACAGCACAGCGTAAAGCCACAGTGGGCAGCAAAGGGCCCTGCAGGACAGGGCTCATGAAAACCATGTTTTTTTGGGAAGGTGAGAAGTGATACAGAGCAGGTGAAATTCGTTCACTACTTTTCTTTTCATGAGGGATCCTTAGGGCTGTTTAAATTGATCTTAATGATAAGAAAATATTGCTGATCAGTTGATGATTTCCAGCTGGAGCATGTGAGCTAACAAAACTCCTTAAAGAAGTTCAGCACCCAGACTGCTGTTTTTTCCACAGCTGTGTGCAGTATTGTTAAAGCAAATCAACCAAGAGGCTTCTCTGAAGCACTGAATTTGTGCTTTGGGAATATATTAGGGTGAAGTGAGCTGTGACATTCCTTGTTCCCTGGTGGGTGATGCTTCTCTGTCCCTCTGGAGGGGCAGGGAGAGCTGGAGGGAAGGTGAACTGAAGCTGAATGTGGGTGTGTGCAGGCAAACAAAGCTGCTAAAAACTGGTGAGTGAGAGGGCAGCTGGAGCAGAGGGGTGAGAAGATGACTCCAGCCTGAGCTGGGATTGGAGCTGCACATAGTTTTGCCAGCATAGTGCCCCAGCAGGACCCTCTCTGACACAGGAAGCATCTTCACCGTGGCAGCCTGAAGCTGGAGGGGGTCTGAAGCTATTAGATGAGACTACTGGAAGCTTGCTTTTACTCTGTCTCCTGGTTGTCTGAGAAGTTATGCCTTTTGCACCCCATGGGTTTGGCACTACTGCAACTGAGGTGCTCCAAAGACAGGTATGAGCCTCGTTCACTAACTGGCAGGTTGCTGTAGATGCACTTGTGTGGGGTGATGTTTGCTGCTCTTCTTGAGGGTCTGCTGGGTCCTTCATGTCGGACCATGTAAGGAGGCCCCAGGCTTCTATAACTGGGCTTTGAGACTTCCCTTCAAGCAGCTTTTACTCTAAAGTCTCCGGCACTTATTTCCCTCTCTACCAAATACCTGTAGAAGTGACAGCAGAGATGTGGCCACAGCAGGCTTCTGGATCTGTGCTGCTGCTAGCAAGAAGCCCCACACCAAATGCTCTACGTGCTTATTTTAGAGTGAGGTCACATCCCTCAGGAAGAAAAAAAAAGTTTTGGAATCACTTTGATTTATGTGCTGTTCAGGGTGCTGCAGCAGACCAATTGCACTGACTGGTCATTGGTCATCTCTGGGACCATTTGCAGAGAAACAAGACCTTCTCTTTTGTTTTGTGTCCCCACAGAAATGAAATTACCCTGGAATTTTCGTTACTGCAGTCTATATGTTTACTTTTGAGTTTATTTCAGAGTAATGTCTTCTCTTGCTGAAGCCAATGTTTTGCCAGAGATGCTCAAAATGTTCTCTGAATGAGCCCAAGGAACAGATTTCCTGGCTGATACAAACTGGCAAGGCTCCTCCAAAGTCAGAAGATATTAAGAGACAATAATTTTGGATTGCTATTTAAAAGCTTACAAGTCTGTAAACTATTACTTGAAGTTGTCTAGCAATGTTACCCTGTGAAGTTATATAAGCCTCCAGTAGAAAATGTTTTAAAACTTGTATCCAATGCTATAACATGCAACACAAATCAAAAAAAAAAAAAAAAAAGTAGCTTTAAAAAAGTAGCTTTAATGCACTGATTCAAATGCAAAAAAGATGGCTTTTTAAGGTTACATTTAATCTTTTTTTTTTTTTAAAACAAACAAACAACAAAGTCAAGTCTTTCTGACTGTGGGTTAAGCAGCTGCGTGAACAGCTGAGACCTTTTTTATTGTAGCATCACTAATGGTGAGTGTCATGAGATGGGACACAGGCCTGGGGCATGCCAAAGCCCAGAAATCTATAATAAGGAGGCTATAGCAAGCCAGAAAAAACAGGCAGTGTCCAAGGCCTTGCTCATACCGTGGAGATCATATTTGAGATCTTTTGGTCCTGATGTTCCTGGTAAGCTTCAATCCACCCTCTGGTCATCCCTACACGCCTCTCCTGCCAGGTGCAGCAGGCAGAGCTTGTTCCTTCCAGCTAGCCTTGTAATGACTCAATTCTTTTAATTTTCACGAACTGTTCCCTTATAAAATCACTGCTGTAGTTGCTGCAAGGATCGCACTGGGCTGATTTTCATTTAGGGTTTGCCTATAATGGAGTTGGTTTAGAGATCCTGTTGTCCAGCTTTTGTAGGACATATGCGTGACAATTCTCTTCTGTGCTGTTTGCACAGCAGTAGAGTACTTACACACTCCAAAATCTCAGCAGTTTTCATTATGTCTGGCCATTTTATTCTGAACATCTGCTGCAGGCATTCTCCATAAAAGCTATTTAATGGCTGTTGGCTAGACCTACCTCTCTTCTAAGACTCTGACCTATGCCTATTGCACTATTGCTAAGGAGCTGTAGCTATGTCCTGGGGGTGCTGGAATTCTCTGCTGATCTATCAAAAAAAGTGCTGTCCTCTGTACTGTGAGTGATGCCATCGTATTTAGGAAAGTTGCTGCCTAGGTAAGCAAATGCATCAGAAATCTGTAAGGATCCTGTTTTTAGGAGATCTGAGGACATACTGACTTTTTTTTTTTCCTTCTGATTTTAAGATCTGTTTGCTCCTAACCGGCTCAAACTAGATTGTCTGCATGCTGTTACATCCTGTTTATCATTCAGGAGATAAAAGTTATTAGATAAGCCTAGACTATTGCCCATGCAGTCCAAATCCAGAACTGTGGTAGACATGAAAAAGGCCAGTTCTTTCAGAGAAGTAAGTATTGATTCCAGCTCAGAGGAGGAGAAACAAGTGATTTTTATACCCAGTGGTAGCACTCAGCATTTCTCCATGAATGGAGATGACATTTGGTGTCTGGATGATTTCTCTAGATTTATATAGAGGTCTGTGAAATCATGAGAGGCAATGGAAGAGTTGAATACAGGATGATCATACCCTTTTTCTCTTAGTACAAAAACTAAGGATCATCAAGTGTAATTATCGGGAGGTTGGAATTTTCTCACACCACGCAGTTCAGCTGTGAATCGTATTGCTAGAGGATGTTGTAGGTGACGGAAGTTTATGGGGATTCAAAGAGTAAGTAGATAGCAATGGAAAATGAAAATCCATTGATATCAGTTAAATACAATGATGGTGTCCTGGCTCAAGAAGACCTTGATCCACAGATGTTTGGGGTGGGGAATGAGGAAAGTACACCTTGTGGAAAAAAAAAAATCACAGCATGCATGCTTCATTCCTGGGCTTTTCCCCTGAACATCTGCTGTTGGCTGCTGTTGGAGCCAGGATGTAGGACTAGATGGACCTTCAGTGTGACCAGTTTGACTGCTCTGAAGCTGGAGAATATCTGCCATGGAAAGTCTTCATCTGTCCTGTCAAAGACTTTCTAAAAGCTAATGTAATATGGACACATGATAGTTGCTATTCTTCCATTTGTTTAAATGATGTGGAAAACATTGTCAATGCAAGAATAGGACAAAACCCAAGCTGCATTGAAAGCCTGTTCTTGACAGTGTTGTGGGCTCTGCTTAGTGCTGTTATGCAAAAAGAATTGCCTTGAAACAGGGAACTGCATGTTTCCATCCTGATTGTTACAGTAGTTTGTCTCTCTACTGAGGAAATTTTGAACATATTTTTCCCATCCTTAGGGGTAGATTTCTTTCCCAGGCTCAGATGTGGAGATGTAATCATGTTTCGAAACTTTCTTTACAGAGCTGCTGGAAGAAAGTGGCAGGAATTTTATCCTGTGTGTTTCTCTGTGAATCTTTACTTTGTTGGAAATTGCTTTGAAATCCTCTAAGGTGATACTTGCTTGTGAATGATATCAAATTCTATCTTTGTGCTGATAAAGGTGAGTTTTGTTTCAAGTGACATCTATTCAACATAATGAGTAAAAGGTCTGCGTAATGTTTTCTTTGTCCTTCACAGCTACAGAGAGTATTTCCATGTCAGTTTTGATTGAGTCACTGTAGTTGCAGCTGGTTCTCTTGTAGGTCTCTGAGGTCTGGAAGAGATCTCATATCTTTTTGTGCTTGCCACCTCATGCTCCTGGGCAAACCTGTCAATAATGTTCAGCTCTTCTTGAGCTGATCTTTTGCAGGTTCAGTTTAAAGCATATTTTTCACCAATGGTTTTTCTCCTATCTATTAATAGTGAGGACATTCAGAGCAACCTGTTTATTTTCATGAGGTCTTCTCCTATGTTATTTTGACATAATTTTTGCCTTTTACCTCCTGTCCTCAGGAAATCATAAGACTCTGCAGGATTCATATGTGTGTGCCTGGCATACATTATCAAGAACTGGTTCCTGGATAAGTGGTTTGAGGGCTGAAGTTCGAGTTTTCTTGCATGTGCTAGAACGGTTTTTACCTGCTTGTTTTTCTTTCTTTTTTTTTTTTTTATAAAATCACTTGGGGGAGGGAGTGTAGATGGAGAGAAACATTTGGATTGGCAATATTGTCTAGAGAGGCCTTGTATGCTCACACAAGTTCTTTATAATTAAGAGAAACTTCACCTGGTAATATGAATGTTTCACTTCTAACTTTTCTTGGGGAGAAGGGTAAAAATTATTTTTTGACATAAAAATGATATGTTGGTGAAGTTCCTGTCTTTATTTTTAATGCATGAAACAATTCCTTGTGGCCCAGCAATGTTACTTATTTCATCCTTATCTATCTGTACTTGCACAGTCACCTTGCCCATGAAAGGTTTAGTATTATGACCTTGCTGTAATGATGTCTTTGAGGACATGGTAGCACCTATCTCTATCTTCTCCATTACACCCTTTTTGTTTAGGGATAGTGCTGAGTGGTTTTAAACAGCATAATCCATGCGAGAGTCTTGCATCTATTTCTGGTCTTTTCTTGCATGGTGTCCCTCAAACGCAGGGCTGTGCCCCCTCTTCCTCCATTCAGGGTGCCTCAGAGGTTCATTACTTTCTTGTTCTTTTGTTTGATGCCTGCTCCTGGCTGTCCTCACTCACTCATGCTGAGCGTATCAGCGCTCTCTCTATCTCTCTTATGACTCGAGCTGATTTTCCAGCTGGTGTCTCTGTAGGTACATTCTGGAAACCTGTCTCTAATGAATCTATTGCTCCAGGTTTGCTCTTCAAGTTCCTGACTTCTGATCAAGACAGTTTGGTTAGGACTAGTCAGTAGAGGACCACCAACTAGTCCAACGGTCAGAAATAGCCATCAACATGCTGTTTTCTCTGCCCGAGAAATATCTTCTGATGGGTTGAATTGTTAGCCTTGCCCTCCATCTAAAGAGCTTCAATCGTCCTCTCCATTCCTAGAGCTGAAAAACCAGTTTTGATAGGACTGTATGCTTGCATCACCTAGATGTCTGTCACTGTCAAGGCCAGAAATCCCTATGGTCCTGTGTGCTGAGAGTGTGTGGACGGTGAGGCTTCTTGCCCTGTAAGGAGGAAGTCACATGTGCTCCTTTCTTTTACAGCAAGAGGAAGAAGTAGCAAAGAATGTGGAAAGCTAAGGAGAAATGGGCACTCAGTCAACTTCTTTGTTGTATGAGAATGGTACAAAAATTGTTTTTTTTCCTTTTTTCTTTTTTTTTTTTTTTTNTTTTTTTTTTTTTTTTTACATTAGCAATTCATGTCTTGTCTACCTTGTTTGTTTTTTCTTTGCTGGAGAACTAATAGTATTATGACAGTGCAAGTAAAAGCTGACGAATTTCGAGTAGAATTGCTTTTCCTACAAAATGTTTTAAGCAGTCTGTATTTAGCTAACATTTATCTAAATCCACTCCTAACCAACAGTTGGAAGAGAAAAATCTTTGCAGTTCAACACCTCCTCCTCTCCCCCTTTCACTAGAAGCTGCAAAACCTCCCACTCTACTTCTCTAGATCTTCCGAGGAGACCTCTGCCAAAACACAACTTGATATTTCATATTTTTTATGTAAGAAAAAGCAGAAAACAAAACACATCTAGCCTTTCATACACAAAGAATCAGAACAGGGCATGAGTCCAATTTGTCTCCCTTCCCATATTTCCTGATCATCTACTCTCGCAGAGGCAACCAAGGCCCTCTGCTGCATGCTCTACCCACCAACCTTGCTATGTCTCTCTGGCAGGAGCAATATCAAGGCTATCTCCAATGTGATCCTGTTCTTCAAGGCAGGCACCAAAGCAGGGGCTTTCCCAAGCCCCTGAGCATTTGGCAGCAAATGAGATCTTGTCTTTGACAGCTCAGAACGAACTCTCCAGTGATGCCACCAGCTCACAGTAAAGACTTTGGGTCTCCCTTGTAGTTATCATTTCTGCAGCCATTAACTGTTTCTCATGCAATTTGCGGGCGTGGAGGTTTTTCTCCAAAGCAGAGCACGGCCAGGTTTCCCAAGGCTTTGCCCAGGAGGTGGCAGGCAGAGGGCATCTGCTCGATGGTCACCTGCCAGCACTGGGGAGAGGCTGTGCCAGAGCAAAATAGGCTGTGGCCAGGCCTTGGGAACCGGGCTTCTCACTCCACTGTGGGCGAAGTCAATACAAAGGAAACAGAGGAGTCACCATGCCCAGGCTCATGGCCAGCCCACGGGTGAGGTCCAGTCTGGGACAATTGAACAAGCCCTGTGCAATTAGCTCCTGGCTGGCGTGGGGTGATGCCTGCGCCAGGGCCACCAGGCACTCTTAGGGCAGTGGCTTGCACACACACCAGGTCAGAGCTGGTGGTAGGGAACTGGGAATACCAGAGCCTATTTTGCTTCTTTTTCCTGTCTGGAAACTCTTTTCCTTAAAGCCTGCTGATCTTCATCCAGAAGCAAAAAGCGGGGGCAAGGCTTATTGTGTGGGAGGGGGTTTCATGAAAGCCAGCACTTCTGAAAGCTGCTGGAGAGGCAGAGGGAGAGGTCATGGTGGACGACAAGATGAGGGGGCGTGAGGGTGTGCTGTGCTGATGACTGAGAGCTCACGCAGTTCTCTGGTGCGTAACGCAGGGAGTGAGTGGGAGCAGTGAGATTGTATTACCTGTGTTTGGCACTGGTGGGCTGCTGCTTGAATGCTTTATCCAGCCCTCATGTGCCAAGGCTTCCTCCTCTGTCCTGCCTGGGGAGGAGGTGAGGGGGGAGTGAGGAAAGATGGGAAAGTGAGCCTTGTGTATGGCCTGGGATCATCCCACATAGTATTAGGCACCAAAACAAAGTCTCGAGGGTTGTCTTGTACAGTTGGTAATGAGAGAGGTCCCTCCAGGGGCAGCTCAGCCCCTCAGGGTGTCGGGGGGGTGTGAGGCAGGTAGAGCTATGGCTGGGGCACCCTGCTGAGAGCCTCCCAGAGCAGTTAAGGGAAGGTGGCATCGCACCGCACGCAGACCTTCACTGGGACAGGATGCTTGGTGGAGGAGATGACAGATGAGTGCGTGCCTGCATCAGTCCATTTGCCATTGCACTGCCCATGCTGTACTGTGAATTGCATTGCCATTAACCTCTGCAGTGTTAACTGCCTCTCATCCATCCTAATTACAAGTGGAAGCGTTGATGGTGCCTTACAGAGAGGGAAGCAATCCATGGAATTGTTAAGGAGCACAGAGCTGATGTACGCAGGATCCAGCCTGAAACCAGAAAGAAAACATAATTCCTTCTAAACCAAAATCATGCCTTTAAAGGCAGATAGAACTGGAAAGCTCTGAGAGGAGCCAGCCCCAGGCAGTCGGACGCCTGGTTATGGTGGGGATTTTCCACGCGGGGGTGCAAACGCCTGCTCTGCCAGCAGTGGGATGCGGGTTGGTCACAGAGCTGCCTGCTGGCTGGTGTTATGGGAAATTCTGTCCTGGGCTGCGGGAGAAACTCCCTGACAAACTTCAGTAGCCACAACTGGCAGTGGAGCACTTGCAGGGAAGGTCGTGTTTCATGAGCACATAAGTGCCTTGTCAGGCTTTGATCACATTTTTTTTAAATGGGTAGCTCAGATTCTCCCCTCTCCCTCCCGTAGGGCAATGTACTGTGAAGGCCGCACAATATGGAGACAGAAGGAGGGAGGGAAACTTCTGTCTGACCGAGTGCTTATTCACCTGTTGACTTTCTCTTTCGAACACACGCGCGCACACACACACACAAAACAAGCAGCCATTTTCCAAACTAAAAATGCCATTTAGATGCTTTTTGTCAGAAACTCTCATGTAAAGCTTTGTTGTTTTTTTTTTTAAAGTACTTTTTTTTCAGCTGGAAGTGTTGGCTGAACTCAGTGTGGTTTTGTTTGGAGCAGCACAATATGTCAAACTTCCAGTTCATGAAGCACTGTTTTCTGACCCGCTCTGAGTAACGTGCCCCTGTACAAGAGGCTAACGAGGATGGTGAGCGGAGCTGCCCCCAGGATGATGGGGACGGGTGAGCAGCAAGCCAGGGCACACGGCCAGCACAGGCGGCTGCTGTTCAGGATGACAGAAGAGGGAGAGCGAGTGCCGCAGCAGCTCGTGTTCATCACGTTGATCACTGACCTCCAAGGGAGGGCGAGGACGGAACCAGCCGAGCTCTGTGCTTGGGTTAGCGAGGCTCCAAATAAGATTCAGATGAAATTCAGTGTTGACAGAGGCTAACTAATGGGTCTTTGGAAGATTAATTCGAAACGCTTATATTTTATTGAGTTTCCCAATTAACTGTGACGGCCCAAGGAGCAAACAACCCAGCAGACTGCCGCAGATAGCTGGCTCCCCGAGCAGGAGTGACAAGGGCACTGTGAGCAGGGTGCTGGACTGCCGAGGAGATGTGGAAAATGAGGCTGAAAAAATGCCATGCTGCAGGATTTGTAATGGCTGCGACTGAGCGGATCTGTGATCTTCAGTCACCGACTGGGAGGGGTGACAAATGCACCGAGCACCTTTGTCCCCTCTGAAAGGCAGGCGCGGGCGGGCGCTGTCACCGGGTGGCCAGGAGAAGCAGCAGGCACCGCCACACAAGTCGAGCCCAGGGCAGCAGTGAGTGGCAGGGCTTTTCTTTGGCACCGCAAGCACAAGGTCAGAGGGATGAATCTAGCCTCATGTGGCTGAGAAGGACAGAAAGCAGACGAGGTACTTCTGCTGCCCATCAGGGCTAGAGCTCGGAAGCCAGACCTGCTGATGGGGTGCAGCAGCAGGCAGCTGAAGCCGATACTCCTGTGGCATCCTGACATCCATCCTGGCATCCTTTCTACTTCCTCTGTGGGCAGCCTGGCAGCCCGATCAGGTCCTGCACATCCTAGACGAGGGGGCAGGAGCACCTAGCTGGGGACTGAGGATGGGGGGAGGCAGGGTGGCAGCAGCCATTTAGGCAGCTGTAAGCTGCATTGGAAAACAGCACCTCTGGCAAATGTGAGCAAGAAAGCTGCTCTTTCTTTGTTGTTGATGTCTGTTTTGTTCTTCCATGCTTGACAAAGTTAGGCTTTGTAGTCAGTCACTGTAAATAAACAGAATTGCACCTGGGACACATCTGAACTGGATTCTCAATTTTTCCAGTGAAGAAACAGCCCTATGAATTCCTGACTATTAGCTAATAGTTCGCTCCAAGAGAGTAAGACTGTAATAATGCTATTAAATAATGTGCTTTCAATGTTTGCCTACAACTGTGAGTGCAGCTCCATGACCATGCTTCCTGCAGGAGCGCCTCAGCCAGGCCCCTGGAGGTAAATGGGGTGATCCCAGTCTCTGCCTCAGACCAGGTTTCCCTCTACATTTGAGTGCCTGTGGGCTTCAATGGAGGCAGATGATATCTCTAGAGGTGCTGAGGGTCTGTGCTGGGAGACTGCCCCATGTCCCTACCTTGGAAGAGAAGGGTGAAAATGTGTCAGGACTGCAAAGCATCAGGGCAGGCAATAGATGTGAATGGCAGCCTGTAAAGAGACAGCAAATTAGAAAAAAATTAACCTTATGTAATGATGCTGAAAAGCAGTACACTTAAAACTGTTGAAGGGAAACAGTCCTTCCCTGGTACGCTGCCTGTGGAAGTCATTAGCTGGGCGCTGCGGTTGTAAGTCGGAGCAGAGCAGCTAGGTGCTGTCGCTCAGCCCTGCCGCAGCGGACGCGTTCGGGCTAGATGACCTTAGGCTTCGTTTGAAAGCGTTGCTTTGGTGTTTTGTTTTTTTTTTCTATATACTAGAGAATGATACATAACCAATACTGAATGCTAGAAGTTTTCCTACAAAGCTGACCACGCTGATCCCAGTCGCTTTAGCCGAGGGAATGGCCAGGGACTGCTGTTTCCATTGCAGCTCAGGCTGCAGGAACAGCCATCTGCTGATACCAGGCTGGGGACCCTGGTGCCACAGCGCACACAGGGCTGAGGTTACCTCCTCCCTCGCAAGCACCAGCCTGAGAGTGTTGGGTCTGTGACGAGGCAGGTCTGGGGCTGTGGGATGTTGTCTGAGAGGTAGGGGCTGACCAACATGAGATGGTGGGCACCACAGGCTTGCTGCAGTCTGATAGCGCCAGTTTCTTCTGTGTTGCTCTCTTCCCAGAAGTATTCCACTACCATGGGGGGCTTAAGAATAGAGACTGAGGCAAATGTCTTACAGACTGAAACTTACAGCTCCCAGTGGAGCTGTGCCTCCCGCTGGAGCATGGAGCACTAGGTGTTAAACCATCCAACATGTGGTCAATACCACATTTTATTTCGTACTGTGTCTCCTCAGCCACTTGGCTTCCAATGCTCATGTCCCAATGCACTTCTGTGCATGGGAGCAGGTTGCTTGTATGGTGGCTTGTGTCTTATGACCACATGTTGCCAAAATAATTTCTTCCTAAAATTAGGCTATGAAGATGTTTCTACTCTGCACATATAGCCATCCACTTAAATCATTAGTGCACAAATAATTTCAGGTGTAAATTCAGTCTGAACAGAAGGATTAATCCACAGTGTTTGGGTTTACTTTATTTTATCTTATTTTTCTTCAGTCTCCTGACATTTTGCACCCACTTTTACAGGAATGTGACAGGCCTTTTAAAATATGCACGGCAAAAGTGGAACAAAGCTGTATGCCTCGTCATGGCTTGTGCACAGGCAAAGCTGGTTCAAATAATTCCTGAGATAAATCAAGCTTGTGAAATTCAAGGTTTCATAAAAAAAAAAAAAGAAAGAAAGAAAGAAAAAAAAAATTTAAAAAAATTGGCTGAGTTTGCAAACAGTGTAGTTAGCTTTAAAAAGACTTGAGGGTTTTTTGGTCTTCAAAATAGCACAACCAGATGGCAATAGACTATTTTTGAATTTCAGTTACATAATTTTGCTAAATGTTTTTCTTCCCTCTGTAATTTGAAATTATCCGTAATTCAGCCTGTGCTGCTGCTGCAGATGGGGGACTCCTGATATAAAGACACTTGCAACATGCTGCCCATGTCGGGGAGGGGAGCTGCGCTGGGAGCTGAGGTGGCCCCAGCATGGGACGTGCCCTCACCGGCAGCACTGTCCATGGGGACCAAGTGCACAGAGCAGGTGCTGGAAGCAGGGTCCATCGGTGGTCCCAGGCACAGCAAGCGATGAACCAGGTCCATGCAGGGTATGGTGGGGCTCACAGAGGCAGGTCACAGCTAGGAAGGACTTTTGGTGCCCAGGGAGGACGTGCATAGACCATTCAAGCTGTCCAAGGGGAATAGCAATATCTGGGAGAAGAGGAGATGATGTGCCTGTAATTAAGAAGGGTCCTAAAGGGTTTTATGCAAAGGCACCATAAATGTTGCTTTAGGGGAAAGGAGTGAGGCTGTTTGTCCTCCCCACACCATGCTGCCACACCAGAACATGATGTTGTTTGGAAGAAAATGTCTTGAGTGACCATTGCCATCACTTAAATGGTGAGAAAGGAAGAAACTCTTCCTTCTCAACTCTTATGACACAGCTGTAAAACTCCACCTGAAGCAAGACTTGTGTGACGGCATAAGGGCCTGGTGACAAGACAGAAATCATACTGCTCTGAAACCAGTGAAAATAGGTTTTTGAGTTTTTTTTTCCTCCTTGAGAGACCTCAAAGAGCTTTATGAAAGAGGTCAATATTTATTTTTCTTGTTTCAGCCTTCAGCATGACTAGAACTGAAAAGTCATCAGGTAAGGAGGGTTTTCCTTTTTCCAGTCTGTTTATTTTATTTTATTTTATTTTATTTTATTTTATTTTATTTTATTTTATTTTATTTTATTTTATTTTTTCAAGTAGCTGTATCTGGTGCAGTCTGCATCCTTGCTTCTTTGGTGCAGTTCGTTACCAGCTTGGTTTCTCCCATCCTGAGGACACTTGTGGATCTGCAATAGAAATGAGAAGTCAATTATGGTTTAAAGGAGTAATTTAAAACTGATTCTAGAGCATGTCAGTTAAAGGATGCTTTCTAAAATACTGATTTTTGTTTTAATTCATGTAAAAAAATCAGCTTGTTAGCATCCTATTACACCATAAAAGTAATCACGACTCAGGATAATGCAAATAAAATTTGTATCTGCTTTTCCCTCTTCCTAGTAATATTCTCCTGTTGACTAGGTCTTAAGCATATATTTGTCATGGGTCCCCAGTTGTGCTGTACATTCTTCATGTGGAACAGCAAACAGCTCGTAACACTATGCCCAGCTGGAAAAATGCCAATTTTCCACCAGTAAAATTGAATTTTTGTCAGGAATACTTCTTTAAATTACTTTATGTTAGTAGTCTAACTGGAATGAGGATGCAGGATGGTTCAGAAAACCATCTTTTTTTTTTTTTTTTTAATGTCAAAATGAATGCCTTAAAAATCTCTCTTAATAATTTGACTCAAAATTTTGACTGAAATCTGATCCATTCTTGAGATTTTTAGATAGGACATTTGTTACTCTCCTGGTTTTGGCTGGGCTAGAGTTAATTTTCCTCCTAGTAGCTGGTATGGTGCTGTGTTTTGAATTCAGGATGAGAACAGTGCTGATAACACACTGATGTTTAGTCATTGCAGAGCCAAGGACTTTTCAGCTTCTCGTGCTGCCCTGCCAGCGAGGAGGCTGGGGGTGCACACGGAACTGGGAGGGGACAGAACCAGGACAGCTGGCCCAAACTGGCCAAAGGGATGTCCCGTTCCTTATGGCGTCATGCTGAACAATTAATATGGGGTGGCTGGAGGGGGGGGAGGACCGCTGCCTGGGGACAGGCTGGGCATCGGTCAGCGGGTGGTGAGCAATTGCATTGTGCATCACTTGTTTTGTACATTCTATTATTATTATCATCATAGTTATTATTATTTCTCTTCCTTTTCTGTCCTATTATACTGTCTTTATCTCAACCCACGAGCTTTTACTTTTTTTTCCTTCCCAGTTCTCCCCCTCATCCCACTGGGAGCAAACGGCTGTGTGGTGCTGAGCTGCCTGCTGGGTTAAACCACAACAGTTACAAAGCAGGGGTTTGGTTTCCTGCCCAGTACTGATGAACTCTTTTCCTCAGGTGGCCCAATTCTGACCTCCTCACACCACACACTCCCATACAATCACCCTGCAACAACTCCTGGGTCAAGTCCATACAAATCCCATCAGTCTTTGGATCAGTGAGATTAGAGCCTCCTTCCAAGTGTGGGCTTAGTCTTGATTTCTCCATTTCTGTGGTCTCCCCCCAAGATTACCATTACCTTCCATGTACTTGTGAGTTTAGCCCTGGCTCTAGTGTTCCTGACTCTGACCTGTGTGGTGGTAAAACCTCAATGTGGCCAAGAGGCCAGGACACCAGCCATGTGCCGTGAAGAGCTGAAGGAGAGGATGCTCCCGCAGTTATTTGCAGCAGGGCAGAAGACAGCCCTCGTATTTTTTTTCTTCCAGTGTCCCAGAATAAATGTGTCCATAAGTATTTCTGCAGTATTGCTGAAGTGAAGGAGAAGGATGGGTGGCTCAAACCGGTCTGCGTATCTCAAAAGAATAGCAACAATGATTTTTGTGGATTGCTCTGATTCTGATCTCTTAAAATATTTTGATTTGGGATCAAAGCTAAAAAAAACTAGAAACAGGTATTTGCACAGCCCTAATTTGATCTCTGTTGAGTGGAGCGTTGGCTCAGTCTACTGGAAAGAGAGACGTTCACCAAGCCACAAATGTCTCATTGTTCAAATCTCCCCCCAGCATGTCTCTGCTGTTGCCCACAGTGTAACATTACCCCACACCACACATCCTGTGTAGATTTGCTGGGTCTCTCTAGCATTTGTGCCTTCTCAGCATCTGTGAGACTACTGAGCCTAAACAAGTTGGTCTGCTTTTATGTTTGAATCTTGCGCGCTTTGTGAGAGCGGGCTGCATGGTGTAGGAATGGTACAACTGTGAAAACCTCACCTGGATTTCTAGGTCTGTCCTCCCTCCTTCCCTAGGTCTTCCCTCCCACCTCTTTGTCTTCTTCTGCAAAGCCAGCCATGGAGGAGCTTTGCGGCCCGGCTCAGACTGCGCTGCCGGCAGCTGCACAAACTGCCTGCACTGCTCTCCTGGGAGCAAAATGAGGCTCCTCGGGAGCTGGTGTGGCTCGTGCTGGAAAAGGCTCGTCCAGAACTGGGGTGGCTGCGTGGGCAGGTGGGCAGGAGAGGTATGGCTGCAGCTCGCTGCCATGTCTTACACACATCACCTCTGCTGTAAAGCTGTTGTGAGAGAGGAGCCAGCGCTGGGAGGAGGGCTGGGTGTTTTGTCCTTGGTGCGATGGCGTACTGCACTTTACAAGGATCCTGGGTGTTTATTCAAGCTTTATAAGGTTTGGGAGACAGGTGGGATAGAGGCTGCAATCTAGGTGTTCTAGCTCACAGAGCAGGTTTAAATGAAACTGGGCTTGAAAGGTGAATCCAGGACATGAGGAAGGAGTAAGAACCCTGGAGAAGTTTTTCCCCTCTGGGTATTTGAACAATATCCCCTAGAAAGGAGATGGTTACTCCTTGATATACTGCTGACATGTCCACTGCTGCAGGACCAGATGAAGCAGTGTGCTTTGCTGCTTTTCCTTGCTCGTTTCATTCATTTTGAAGCTGACAGGCAGCCATGCTCACATCTCCTCCTGGAATTGACTAAGAGCACTTCACCCCTCCGTCACACTCAGGCTGGGCGTTCCTCCTGCTTTGTTTTATACCACAAGTAGCCCACAGCCTTAAGCCAAAATAACAAGGCTTGTGATTACAGCAGAAATTTAGAAGCTAATTTAGAAAATAAAAAAAAATCTTAACCCCACATCAGCTCCAGAAGCTGTTTGTGGCCGGAGGAGACCATGCCTGCCCTACGGTTCTGCCTCCATCTCTGCTAAATGAGCTTGCATTTGGCCCTGAGGATGTGGTGAAACCTGCTTTATTTGTGCTCACTCCTGATGCTTGCACTCTGAGAAGCCAGCTTATGTCAGCTCATGCCTTGTAGTATTTTAGCTGTACTTGGCCCATAGAGCCAACAGAAGGCTCTAAACCAGTGCTGCCTTGTGCACAGTGCCTACCCCGCTGTGTCCCAGCCTTGCAAAGGGCTCCTGTGAGGTGACTCTTCTGTGCTTGAATCCCCGTGGGACTTAGCACTGGGTGAGAAAGAAGTAACAAGGACACAGGGATCTACAACAACATGGAAGGACCGCAGCATCATACACAGGCCATTGGGCTTGACAAACCTGGGAGATGATGTGGACGAGACTGCAGCCAAAGCAGCGGGGCACCGGTGAAAGGAGAGCTGGGCCCACCATCCGTGACCGTCTTGCAGAGCAGCAGTAGCTGCATGAGCTACATGGGATAGGTGCATGCCACAGGGGCTGCCCATCCCGCCACCACATGGGAATCGGTTGTGGCATGTGAAAGACGCAGGTGGGAGCACATTTAGGTGAGGCAGGATTTAGCTAAGGCAGGGTGGTGGCTCGGATCCATGGCCCGCGCTGCAGGGGGGCCAGAAGGAGCCAGTGCCAGGCCCCGGATCAACATGTGGGTCACGTTCAACAGCACTGCACTCTCAGGTACGGCAATAGGTGCACGTACAGCTTCGTTAGCGTGCTGGATTCATGTTTTTCTGTGTTTGGTGGTGAGGAAGCAGGCTGTCGTGAACAAGCTGTAGCACGTGTCTGCAGAGGATGCCCCAAGGTTATCCTCCAGAAGGGCTGGGGTGTTTGCAAAATTGGATAACCCATTCGCTGGAGCCTTACAAAGGTGGGAGCTGCTAATTATCTTCAGGAGAGCAGCTTCAGAAGCGTACTGGCTGCTTGCTAACAGGGTGCAGAGCTTTTCTCCTCCAGGCTAGAAAGTTGTTTCTGTCTAGCAAATATGGGCTGGATCTGCTTTCTGGCCAACACCTCACAAATGTGCTATTTTCTGAGCTCACTGGCATGCTCAGGGCTTGCCTATTGGGAGTCACTTAGGGCTGTTTTTTCCATGGTAGGTATCTGTTTTTATGCATGATGCATTTTATTCCAGGTTGAATGCCCTTTTCTGTTCTAGCATAGCACACACTTGGGATGAGTCGAGGTATTTAAGTACGGAGATTGCAGGTAAAATTAGCACCCCACTTGAAAGTGATTTGCCTGTCAAGTGTAGGCATGGCCCAAGCAGACAGGCCGGGGGCTACGGAGCCACTGGAGACGGTTACCCCAGGGGGACTGAGCGGTGCTGACAGTGCTGGATCAGTGGTGCTTGATGTCAGACATAACTAGAGGGCTTCATTCACAGGGAGGGTGAAGGAGAAGCCTTTCACCAGCTTAAGGGCTATGTCATGTTTTTTAGAAGCCAATGATTAGGTGTGGTGGGGCTTGCTAATGAGCAAGTGACCTCATTGCGGTGCTTTACTAAAGCAGTTGTGGGTAGAGCATGGCTGTTTGCTCCTTCTTCCCTCCCTGGTCTCAAAGCCCATCGCCTGGTCCATCGCCCAGGTGCTCCTGGGCAGTGACAAGCCTGTAGCAGACCTGGCCTCCAGTGAGACAGCCGTGGCTGGAGACCTGTGCTGGCCCCATGGCTCTGGAGTGGGACTGGACCTCCTCTAGCACAGACACACACGTGGCCTTGGGCTCCTCTGGGTAGATTGCTTTTCTATTTTTATCAGGAAGAGGTTCATATTTTTTTTTTCTCATGGTGTTTAAACCTCTAATTGATAAAACCACTTATTTTCCAGCTGTGAGAGGTGGCTACCTCTGGTCTGGAGTGGAGATGTGTGTGGCAGCAGCAGTCGACATCTGTCTCTGTAAGGTCAGCAGTAAAACAGCAAGAAACCAAGCTGCATCATGAAAGTGAAGGCTGGGTAGGGGCTTACACTTAACCTGGTCCATTTGCTTTCCCCTCCATAACACAGGTGTCCATACTGCGGTCCGTCAGTCCTTCATGGAGAACAATGGCCAGAAAGCATCAAAGTTCCGCAGCCCCGTGTTGACAGGAAAAAAACATAAAAACCTGTTCGTTTTCTTTCTTGGACCCAGGGAGGAGTTGCTATCTTTAGTTTCCTGTGCTCCCAGCTTGATTCTCCGAGCAACACTTTGGAGAACCAACAGGTCACAGGGGACACCTATGATCAATATTAATGGCCTGGGTGGTTGCTGGATCCTCGTTAGAGGAAGCGGTGAGTGCTGATAATATTCTCACAGCTATGCTAATGTCTGATCTTTCATTGCTCCATCAGCAACACCTCCCACCCCGTCTGAGTTTAGTGTCCTGGAGAAGAGTGTGCTTAAAGGTGAGGTCAAGTTAATCTCAAGAGGTGCTAAAAGAAAAAGCGAGGGCAGGCTTGCAGCCAGGAGAGTGAAAATTGGCCCCATTGTTATAGGAAGAAAAGAACATCAGAGGGCTTTTCAAAATGTCAAGAGTGGAGTATTGCTGTGTGCTCTTTGCTTACTGAGTAGAGTTTGAGGGAGGTTTGCCTTAAATATACCTTCCATACAAATATACAGAAACATGTTTTTTAGTGAACTTTAAACATTAGCTATAATAGTCTTTGGATAAAAAGGCAGTCATTATTTCTTCGAGCACACTCTCTACTGCCGAGCAAATGTTCCGTGTGGCAGGATGGTGGCTTTAAAAATAGCTGTTCACTCCAGAGCCTCCCAGTGTGGCTGGGAGGGAAATTAAACGTTCGACTGTGAGCCGTCATTGATGTGGTCCAAGAGCCGCAGCCGGCAAACCCTCGTTTCACTGAAGCCAGTGGAAATACGAGGCAGTGGGAAAGGCGTTCAGAAAGAGAGAAGGTTTGGGTGTCTCTGGGAAGCTCTGAGCCTTTCGGGAGCTATTTTTAAAAGTCATAATTTCCTGAGCTGTTGGAGAAAACTGACACCCACCATCAAAATCACTGAAAACTGGGCTGGAAGGGGCAGTGACAGCTTGTTATTTTGGGTGACATACCTGTGCCATCTCTCAAGGTACTTGCACTACCTCTTCTTAAATGTCCAGAGGCAGAGAGCCGTGTGCCTCAGCTCAGGGCTCCCGTGCTTTGCTGCTCCTACCAACAAAAAGATCTGCTTGGTTTTGTCAGAATCTTCCTCACCATACTTTAAGCACATTATTTTTTGCCTATCCACAATAGAAATGGGGAAAAATTATTCCTTTTTTTCTTGATAACCTTCTTTGAATTTATCCTGCCTTCTCTAGGCAGAACAGACCCCGCTCTTCTGCATGTTTGTCCCTTCCTACACATGGGACTTTGAGTTTGTCTGTACTGAATTTCTTCCTACCTTTTTTCAGGATATGTCTCCTATTTTTTGAGACTACTTTATATTCAGTTATGGTCTAGCATGGAACAGCCTGCCCCATGCTAAAGTTATTTGTGAATATAATAAGAATATTTTCTATACCATTAATAAAATTTCTGATGAAGATGCTGAAGGGTGCAGGACCCTGCAAGGTCGTCTTTTGGACAGTAAATACTTCCAGTCTTGCTGTGAGAAACTGCCATGACAATGCATGCCAGTGCACTTCCAAGAGGTGAGAGGAGGAATAACCCACAGCTGCCCCTCTCCTCCCATGCTGGCTATTCTCATACAGGCACAGCAGCAGCACAGCCCTTCCATGGGCACAGTGTTCCAGCATCATTTTATTCTTCATGCTGCATTCACACATATATTTTCCAATGGGAATATATATTTCTGTGACAAGAGAGAGGAAAGTCATGAGAAGGTTTCATTTTTGGCAAAACAGCAATTTCATGAGAAATTTCAGGAAACACAAAAATATTGATTTTATCTCTGGTTGTCAATTTTCAAAATCAAGATTTCTTTTTTTTTTTTTTTTTTTTCACTTCAAATTTTCCTTTCCACTCCCTTCTCTTATAACCTTCCCTCAACGTTTCCCTCATCTGCTTGCCAGGGAAAGCATAATATTTAGATATTCTTTCCAAATCTTCCTTTTTCCATTGTCTAACCTTTGAAAACTTCAATTTGGAGAAGATAGAGAATGGAAAAGAAAAAAAACCTGTGAAAACAAAAAATGCTGATTTTCTGGGACGTGTGTGGAGCCATGCTTGTGCAGAGACACATGTAGGAGAGTCCTGGTTAGGAAAAAAATAACAATAATATCATTCAGTGGCCAAGAGGAAGCAACAGGGAAGAAGGGAAAACAATGCAAAAACTTCCGCGGTTTGCAGAAAACATGCACTAAAAGGTGGGGAAGGGGAGGTGTTCTGCTCTGACCTTGCACTACATAAACACACTCACAGTTTGGAAAGGGTTGATATTCTCCCCCCTCTCTCCTTCTTTTTGCCCTGACCGGGTTCATCTGATGGGCTTTATCTCCTTGTTCTGGTTCTGCTTCCCACAGGGTGCCTGTGGTGCAGTGACAAGTCTCAGGCATACTCTATTCCTCATCTCTGTAGGACCATACCACAGTATAAAAGCCACTCTTTTTTTTTTTTT
>VXAA01001078.1:476836-523159 GCA_013399115.1 Anseranas semipalmata
TTTTTTTTTTTTTTTTTACTGTTTCATGCAAAGAACCAAGAAAGAGCTGACTACAAAAGTAAAATGGATAAACTCTCCTACAAATTTAAAAGCCAGCATTATTACTTCCGGAGAGGGCACAAAATGTGACTCAGAGCCAGGCTGCTGGTGGGAGCCCAGCCACCCAACCTGTTGTCCCAAGAGCAGCGGGGCTGCTAACCTCACCCGCCAGATAACCCTGCTCCCTGCTGAAGGCATTCATTAAAGGCTCCATTTCCAGCAGCCCTACACAAATAGGCTCCTGACCACTTGTTTGACAGCAGAAACTGGACCAACGATGGCATCTGTAGGTAGCACCATGGCACAAATGCTGTTTTCCCATGCAGCTGTGTGTGCAACCGACATCTCAGCAGTGAGCAATCGCTGTGCTTCCTGAGCTGCAAGGATGGCTGTAAGGGATGGCAGGGTTTTGGGGCTGCCCTTGTCACTTCAAAAGAGAAGTTAGACTTTGCAAAGTCCCAGTTTACATCGGTGCAGGATGCTGGGATGGGCTGCGCAGTGCTGTGTCTTTTTCTAGGGCAGTTTGTGAGGCTGGTGTCTCCAAGGAGTATTTTTCCATATCCTCATGTCCTCTAGCCTTCCACAGGCTTCAGTAGAGGCTATTTATGGGTTATTTTTCTTCCTTTTCCTTCATGTTTTGCTCTTTAGAGGATGTCTTAACTAGAAACATTTTCTGGATAAAAATATAAGATGGATGTGAACTGAGAAGCTACAACCCAAGCTTCCTTGAAATCTGTGTTGGTTTGCATTGAGGTTTGTCTCAAAAAAAAAAAAAAAAGAAAAAAAGAAAAGCAAACAAAGGCAGCCCCATCTTCCCAATGGATGGAAATGCCTTCCCTGTTCTGCAAGATGGGAAGTGAAGAGCCACATCCTCACATGCGGGGGCGAGGATGGGAGAGGGAATGGAACATCATGTGGATTTTTTATGCTCTGACTCACTGTCAGCATCTTTGAAGGCACCGTTTTGCTCAGATAGGAGTTCATAAACACGGTGGCTTTTCTCTTCAAGCCCTGCAAGTGCTGAGGCACAGAGCTGCTTGTCTGGGTGCATGAATGCTGATTCAGGCCATGGACCCAGACGTTGGTCCCAGGTGAGCTCTGTTGATAGCCCCTGTGGTCCATGGTCGACCCTGTGGTCCATCATCCTTAGCTTTGCCCCAAAATTCTCATTGATAGATGCTCCCAAAGAAGTTTTCAGTCTTATTTCTCAATCAGTAATCACTCTAATGTTTGCTCTTTACCCATTAACTCCTCGCCATAGGTGGTAGGTCCTGGTGAACTCTTCAGTGCTCTTACACAGAGCTCTTCTGCACATCAGCAGCACAAGAGCAAATGGCTTCAGGGTGCCCCAGCGCTGTCCCAGTGGCTCTGTGCCACAGGTAAAGGCACACCAGGTTTTACAATGCATGAGGTTCTCTGAGCATCACAACAAACTATTTATTTTAGACTTGCTACTACATTTTATGCACTTCTTTGTACTTTCTTCTTCAGCCTCTTCCCTGGTACCAAATAAAATAATCAGGGAAAGCTTATTGCACCAAAGATTTTGCAATTCACTGCAAAAATGTTGTACAAGGAGACAGATAAAAGATTGTGATAACTAATCCTACTTGCCCAAATCTTGCTGTTATTACACTGGTGTAAATCACAGTCTAGCCATTGGTTTTCAAGAGGCCTCATGCCACTAGAAATGACTGCCTAACTGAAATGTGTGCCTACCTTAGTTGGGTCGGCTTGTCCTCCAGCTTAACCAAGTAACTGAATCTCCAGCAGTCTCTCTGACACCCTGAGGCCATGGCTGAGAGGGTCTTTGGTGCTGAACTTTCTTGACCTCAGTATCCAGGCCGTGTCTAAACCGTCTGGATTACTTCCCATGTCACATCTCTATGAAATGTGTATTTAGCCACGCTAGGAACAAAGCTCCTGCCCAGACAGGAGCTTTGTGTTTTGTGTTTTGTGTTTTGCTGCCCTAATTTTTTTCTGTATTTTTGCATGATTCAGTAAGAATAATTTGCTGCTGTCCAGCCTGATGAAATGTATTGCTGGAAAATTTTACACAAATGGAAGAGATCAGGTTAGTCTGTCACAGTCAATGTTAAGTAAAATAATTTTATTTCATTTCTATCCCATTTTTATCTATGAATATAACTGTTCATTCCTTCTGAATCTGTTCTATCTGTTCACACTTTTTTTTCCCACCATCCTGCCATGTATGTGGTACATTTGCTCTTGCCTCATTCAGTGTGACTGACCTGGCTTCCTTGAGGATCCTTGCTACTAGAAACATGATTTCATGTGCTCTAGTGGAGATCATTTGTTCTTCTTCTCTCTCCTCTCTTCCCACTGCATTTGCTGGCTGTAATACAACAACTTCTTAGACTTTTACTTTAGGTATGATTTCCATTGCGTTGTCTTTATTCATTACCCAGCTTGCCTTCTCCAATATCTGCAGCGCCAATTTCTCACTCAAGCAAAGCGTTTGCTTGGGTTTTGGGAAACACATCAGTTACCTTTAATCTCTACCACGCTCTCACCACATAACAGAACCTCTCTGTCCTTATTCTCCTTTCATTTATGTAACTGACCAACCTCTGTATTATTATTTCCTGTGCAAGGTTTAACTCAGCCTGATTCTTGGCAGTCCTCATTGGTTTCCGAGCCACGATACTCAGGAATATCATCACCAGCTGCACTTATTTTCCAGGCTGTTCCTGGGGCAGTAAAGCCTCCCATAGTGATATGACTCTTCCGACACGTCTCTGCCCAGTATCATTGCAGCAATATTTGTCCACGACCAGATGAGAATTCAGTAGGGTCCCAATGCAGTCCCAGTAGACAATCATTCCGCCAAAATAATATGACTCAAGAAGTTTTTACTCAGTTTTTCATATTCTGCCAATTTATTTCTCTACAGTCTGTAACAGTATGCACAGAAGCTGTGCCTTCATCTCCTGTAGCTTCACTGTGGCTTCTCTGGGATAGTGTTTTTCCTTCAGTGCCCACGTTGCAGTCAGAGCCACCATTTCTCCACACCCCACAAGCAGGGAATCTTAACTCTGTGTTAAGATGTTTCTATCAAAAGATGCCTTACACACAGATCATGTGTTTCATCCCTCTCTTTTCTAAACTCAACCTTGACTGTTTGAACACCAGAAGAGGTTGCTCAGAAATGTTGTGGTGACTCCACACTTTGAGATAATCAAAACCCAGCTGGGCAGGGCTTTGAGCAACCTGCTCTCAGTGGTCATGCCCTGCACAGGGGGTTGGACAGGTGTTATCCAGAGGTCTCTGCCAGCCTCAGCCATTCTGTGATTCCATAAGTGGCTCCAGAAACCTCTATAAACCATCTCCAGCCAGCTCTGTGCAAAAATGCTGCCCTTTGCCGCAGATGATGATTGCTGATGGGCTGACATGGCAGCCCAGGCTGCAGAGCCCTGGAGGTAATGGGCATGAAAAAAAAAATCTCATGAAGTCCAACAAGGAGAAGCGCAGAGTCCTGCACCTGGGGAGGAACAACCCCAGGCACTGATATATGTGGGGGCCGCCCAGCTGGAAAGCAGCTCTGCAGAAAGGGACTCAGGGGTCCTGGTGGGCACCAAGATGAACACGAGTCAGCAGTGTGCCCTTGCTGCTAAGAAGGCTGATGGCATTCTTGGCTGCATTGGGCAAAGCATTGCCAGCAGGTCGAGGGAGGTGATCCTTCCCCTCTGCTCAGCACCTGGAGTGCTGTGTCCAGTTCAGGGCCCCCCACTACAAGACAAACCTGGGCATACTGCAGAGAGTCCAGCAGAGGGCCACCAAGACGATGAAGGGACTGGAGCCCCAATCCTCTGAGGAGAGGCTGAGGGAGCTGGGGCTGTTCAGCCTGGAGAACAGGAGGCTCAGGGGGATCTTATCCACCCTGAAGAGAGGGTGCAAAGAGGACGACAGAGCCAGGCTCTTTTCAGTGGTGCCCAGTGCCAGGACAAGAGGTAATGGGCACAAACTGGAACACAAGGGTTTCTGTCTAAACATGGGGAAGCACTTCTGTACTGTGCAGATGACAGAGCACTGGCACAGGTTGCCCAGAGAGGCTGTGAAGTCTCCTTCCTTGGAGATCTTCAAAAGCTGCCTGGACATGGTCCTGGGCAGCCTGCTCTGGGTATCCCTTCTTGAGCAGGGAGCTGGACCAGATGGCCTCCAGAGGTCCCTTCCAACCTTAACCATGCTGTGATTCTGTGATTATGTGATTAACTGGCAATAGAAGCACTTTCTCTGGAGCAAGTCCAGCCACTGTGATGTGCCTGGAGGGGCATGGGCAGCCTGCAGCTCTTCACACCCCTCCCTGGGGTTTCCTGGTGGAAGTTCTCAAACTCAAGCCACAGCAACAGGTAGAAACCAAAGCCTATATCACCTCCTTCCTTTCACCATGTCTGCAGTGTTCACAACAGCCTCATTGACATGTGCCACCATCTTCCAGGCGCAACCATTGCTGGCGCAGCGATTGCAGTGCCCCATACCCCAAATTTCCTCAATGTTCCTCCAGTGAGGCTTGCTTTAGTGAGACCAGTGCTCCTGATAACAGCTGGGAGGATGCAGGGAGAGGAGGAAATAGGGCTGTGCCAGCACAAGAGTGGTATCTGAGCTGACACTGCAGCGGATCCTCCAACTTGTCAGACATGCAAGATCACAGGCTGAGGCCAGCTCTGGGGTTTTCTGACACTAAACAACTCAAGTTTCCATTATATTTTTTCAGAAAGATTTATGGTTTTTATGGTAACTGTCAATAAACTACACTTATTCCAGGGTCATTGGAAATGCCCAGTGATTTTTTCAAGTCACTATTAGAAGTGTTTTATTTTCCATTTCTGGGTAAGCAAGGAAAAAATGTGACTCCCCCAACTCAGTTTTCAGGTTTGGTGTAACACTGTTAATTACTGACATTCTTTGTAATAGTTGGTAATTTCAGCCTAGCATGCCGGAGACATGTTGCACTCCAGCAGCTCTAAAAAGATGGATATAATAGAAAGGCTGATCTGTTCTCAGCTAGATCGAGGTGAAAGCTTGGTGGCAAAATAAAACTTTAAATGTGCTGCTTCACCTAACTATCCTAGCAGCCATCTGCTTACTGTGTGGAAAACCATTTGTAAGATTTCTTAAATATTTGTCCATTGTTTTGGGAGAATTTGTCTTTCTTTTCTAGCTGAATGAAGATCTTGGTCTCTCACCTCTCAGCCTCATGTAGCTGGAGACTAGAGGTAGGTGCTTACATAGTAATTGCACAAGACAACATTGACTGAATAACCTAAGGCACAGCGAGGTAGGTGACCGCAGACGCCTGTATTGCCTGCTGTTAATTGGCACACCTGTTGCACAGACCTGTTGGTACCACGGGATGTAACAGTAAAAGATGAAATCATGGTAATTGCAATCTTCCTTCAAGCTATCATTTAATTTACATTTTAATTAATTTTATAAATCTTGTAGTTACAAAATATTGAAGTAATTAAAGGCATGAAGGAAGGAACATAGTGTCAATTAAGGACAGTGAGTCAAAGAGGAGAATTTGGTTCAAGACAATGTTCATACAAACAAAACTGCTTTGCAGTTTCTAGTTTTGTCTACATGACATTTTCTAACCTCTTTGGAAACTTGAAAAAAGTAAGACATAGCCTTAGAATCTAAGACATTTTGAGAGATAACTACTTTCCCTAGTTTTCAAATAGGAAAAGTGAAGCAGAGCTTGGAAATATCAGTTTCCCAACAGTGGAGCTGTGAATCGAGTCCTGACCTATTGAACAATCCAGGTAAGTATCTTCCTTACAAGATCATCCTTCCTACTGGCACAAAAAAAAAAAAAGTAATTATAAAAGACTTGTGTGCTTTTGTGAGTGGGGTGATGCCTTCCTTACACAGGTCTTGTAATCTGGCCTTCTGGCCTTTGGCTACCCAACTATTTGGGGTACTCAGAAAATGGCTGTTACTAAAGAGAATGTTGCTAAGTTTTGTGATTTTCATATTTACTGTTGGTTTTTTTTTTTTAACCCAGTTCCTAGATGCAGAAGCTTCACATCTGTTTAAATAAGTTTCCAGCTGTCACAGCTGTATAAAACATCAAGCACTACTCCTAGCAGCACAGAAACCAGAACATTAAATTAAAAAGTACCTAAATGTATTTTTGAGTCACATCCATTGTATCACACCTCTGTTTTTTTAAGCCACTTCCATGATTCTGCAGGACAAATTCAGGACTTTTGGTGATGTTGTACATCACATGGGAGTGAGCCTGGAGGCACGGAGCCTGTCTGAGCAGTGGCAGTTGCACCAGCAGCGCTTCATCTGCAAGAAGTGGCTGTGGCTGAGGAGGAGGAACAGCAACGTTGACTTCACCTCTTTGGATGATGCATCAGTGCATAGTGCCAGACTGAGGGAAGAAGGGAGCTGGGTTTGCTGTCCTGGGAAGTGCAAGTCTCTGAGAATAGCCCCTGGGTGATTTCACAGCAGCAGCTAGCCCATGTAACTGCTGCAGGCTGGTGAGGGGTCTCCGTCACCAGCAGGCATCAGGCTCTATCTGTGCTGAGGTGCAGCAAAGATGTGACAGATGATTTATGGGCTTTGCAGAGGCATGCTAAATTCCCATAAGGCCTATAGGGGGTGACACGGGCCAGAAGGCTTGCTGTTCACTTGGTCTGGGCAGCTGTGCCCCAAGAGAGCAGGAATGGCACACAGCCTGGCTTGGAGGTGATGGAGATGATGGAGGTGATGGAGACAGAGCTACTCCTTGCATAGATCTGACCTCAGTGCAAGGAGACACTGAGCTGCTGGGCTGAGCAAACCCAGGGAGGAAAACTCTGTCTGCAAGGGCATGAGAGGCAGTGGCAGCTTGAATTTCAAACACCATTTACTTTTATTCTGACTCATTTTGATTCTTCTCTATACCAAAGTGTTCTTTGTTCTCTTCTGCTAACAAAACCTGGCCCTTGAGTATTACATGGTTTAGATAGGAAGAAGGGTTAGGAGGGTCCCTTGAAGGTTGATCTGCCTTGAGGCTGGGCTGCCACAAGAGAGGCACCAGCACCGGGGGGCACTGGGCTGGTCAGGGTGGCCGGGAGCCACATGAGCATCCACCTGCAGGCACTGTGAGGGCACTTCTGTCACCAGCACATGCACTCAGGGTGTGCTTGGGTGCCCTGTGCTGCATTGCTGCAGGCTTGCTTGCCACAGCACTAAACCCCTGGGGGAGGCAGGATGCTCATGCTGTCCCAGGGGACCTTGCAGAGCTATCGGCGTAGGAGCTAACCCACTTTTTCTGGTTTTCCTTGTTGTGGTCTGCCTGTGGGGAGTGTGTCTCCATCCCTCCCTGCTGCTCCTTGTCCTGGGCAGGGCTGAGGCTGCACTCAGGTGGCTTTTGCTCTCAGCTTCCTCCCAGGGATGCTCTCCATCTGCCTGGCCACTGCCTGGACCAGGCTGACCTTGCTTCTGTAGTCCTTCCATTAATTTTCACACTGTTATAACCAGAGAGATGTGGGGTCCTGGGCTGGGGAGAGGCTGTTCTTTACCTCTGCTTGAAACATTTCCTTCACACCACCGTGATGCAGAAAGCTGTTCAAAACATGCACTGCTGGCCAGAGAGGGATGGGAACAGGCGTGAGCTTCCTGCGGGGTTTCAGGTTGCATCCCACAGCTGGCTGGAAAACAGGGGCTGTGGCAGCCACGGCAGCGCCCGGGGACATGTGTGTGGCACTGGCTGCGGGGGGGGACAGCGAGGAGCAGCCGGAGAGACGTCTGTCTTTGTTCTGGAGGGAGGAGGCCGGGTGGAAAAAAAAAAAAGAAAGATGGGATGAAAATCGAGCAGCAGAGCAAGGTCCGTTGGCCAAGTGCTCCGCAGCTGCCAATGTCATCAACTCCAGGCCTGCGATGCGGCGGGAGCCACCCTTTCCAAACACGGTGGAGGACATTGGATGCTCTCCCAGAAACAGCACTGCAAACCCACCCAGAAAGCTCCCAGCACAGGCAAAGAGAAATATTATTCTCCCATTAAAAAAAAAAAAAAAGTCTGATAAGATATCCAGAAAGCGTCTCCTCTTGGTGCCCGCTCTGAGGAAGGAGACTGGGGCTGGACCGAATGCATGTCCCGAGCTCCAGACATCGCGAGCACTGACACTTGCTCAAATCTGACACTGCACCTCATCAAATGGGAGAGCAGTGTAGTGAGGAGAAGAGAAAATTAATAAATGTTCTTTTCATATTGAAATTATACTTCTGCTCCATAGGTTGAGTGATGAAAGAGAACAGCTGTGTCAATAGTCCATTATTGGTGGGGGGAAAAGAGTTGTTTACAGCCTTGGTGGCTTGTAGAAAAGGTTTAGAGGCTTTATTTGAAGCTGTTCATGGCTCCAGCATCAAAGCAGCAGGAGGGGCTGCAGGTGTGCTCAGAGCATCCCCCGACCACTGCGGGGCACACTTAGAGCAGCAGGAGAGCCCTGAGAGGTGAGAACAAAGTGCCGGCAAGGACCACAGCTCAGGTGCCAACAAAGATTTCCTATCTGGGACTTGCTGTGGAATATGAAATTTGCTGATTTATGCTGCTGATAAAGTGCTGATGTGGGGAAGAGGAGCAGAATAGGGCAGATGTCACCGATGGAGGAAAGACAAATGTATTGGGAAATTTCAAGCAAGAGGATTTTTTTTGTGCTGGCCAGAAGGTGCTGGGCCATGTGTACCCAGCAGAGGAGAAGAGTGGTGGCTGCTCACTCCTACAAGCTGCAGAAGGGACTGCAGGTTGCTGCCATTTGTGTGGTGATGGGGAGATGGCTGCTGGAGATGCAGCCTTCAGCAGAGGCTCCTCCAGGCACCTGGGCTGTGTCTCTGGGTGGCCAAGCTCACGCTGGGGCCCCGCTGCTGCTCCATGTACCTATTTTTCCCCCAGACACTTATCCTTGCAGTAGCACTTCCTTGTTTATTTACTCCTTTTGCAATCCCATGTGAATAAGAATTGCTTACCTTAGAGTTCATGTTGTTTATCCACTGCTTTCCTTGGGAAATGAGGCCTTAGACACACTTGTGTAGGTAAAACACTGAAGTTACCTGTTTTAAGTATGTTGCCAGCTGATGCAGAAAGTTTTATTCTGAAAGTTAGAGATGTCAAACTGAAAATGTCATCTCTCTTTCGTCTAAATGAACGTTTTTCCATGCAACGCCCAAGGTGATTATGCCAGAGAGAAAATATTTCTGTTTTTTCAATTGTCTTGGAAATCTCTTAAGACCCCTGAAGTCACAGGTTTTGCACATAGTTTTCTTTGTATCTTGTGTGGTGAGTTCATTTCCCTTCATTTTAAACATCTACATGAGGATGAGGTGGATCATTCTCTAGAAGCGTCTTTCTCCATCGACTACAAAGGGAACAGCTCAGTGCATGCAAACTGTTGAAGTTAATGTAGCCAAAAATGCTCAGCAGCCTGGGTGTTTCTACATGCTGCACCACAGGGGCACCTGCCTGCCTGCCTGGGTGCTTGCCCTCTCTGGGCTCCTCTGCATGGGCTTTCCAGGGGCTTTCTCCATATCTGAACCGCTGCTTTTGCCAAATGCACTAAAGGGAGGGTGACTGCTTCACTCCGTGTGTGTTTAGGGGCTGTTTCTCTCAGGAAATTACTGGGTTCAGAGACAACAGGGCTCAATGTCTCCACCAGCCTATTTCTGTCCCTCCCCGGGCAGTTGCTGAAGGCAAAGTTCTCCCTAGCTCATAGTTTCCAGCTTTCCATGCACATCCCATCAGTGTCTGAGCAGCGGGTCCGGTGACAGCCCCTTGTCATGGCTGCTTCCACGCAGCGTGGTTGCCCACGAGCCCCACCATGTCCAGGCTGGCCAGGGACAAGATGTGCTGCGAAGACACCTCGCCACAGCTGGGGAAAGCTACAGACCCCATGGGGGCAAACAGGGTGTGCAGAGAGAAAGCCCTCCCAAACCACAGTTATGCCTGAAAAATTTGTTTTTGCGTGTGTGTGTGTTTTTTTATATTTTTGTCCTGCCACTGGCATGATTTCATGCAGCTCCTTGGAGGCCCCAAGATGTTTTTTATGGTAGCTAAGTTGCTCTGGTAGTTAAGTCAGACTGGGAGAAAGGCAGGATCCCTTCAGAGCAGAATGGCAGAAACGAAGATTGTCTAAGATGGCACTTGATTAGCGGCATCCTTCATGAGCTATCCTCTGCATTTGATGTGGGCAATCAGGAGAAGGTGTTGCCAAGGCTACAAGATCTTGTCAGTCTGCTTGCCAGGTCCTCTGTGGCTTCCCTCTTCCTTCTTCCCTCCCTAATTGTGCCCAGACTTTCTGTTTAAATACCATCTGCTTCAGCTGCAATTTGCACAAGTGTCCCACAGGGCTTTGCTCTTGATTCTCCATAATCTGCCCTTTGTATGCTAACCCTCTACGAGATGGTCTTGTCACACAGAAAATACACTTGTCTTTGAAGACTGATGAAATAGGGATGTGAAGGAACAGAAGACAAGCAGGTCAAATATGAGCTTGTTGCTCTCTGAGCCAGATTCTGCTGCAGATAATTCCTGAAGTCAACTTGCAATCAAAGCAGTAAAGCAAGATTTTGTCAAAACCAGTGAGAGGGTTAATGGAAGATCCGTCTGTAAAGAATTCTCTGCTGCATATTCCTGCTCATATTTTGCAAGCAAAATACTTGCTGGTGTCAGCAGGGGTTTCAGGCGGGGAGTAACGACTTTGCCAGGGTGATCCACATCACTGATTTGAATTAAACCAGGTTTAAAATTGGCTGAGTTACAAAGGTTAGATGCTGATCCTTTTCCTCTTTCACCCTCTCTGCCCCCACATTTTGTCTCTTTTACAGAAAAATAAAACTGAGGTAGGCTAGCGGGGCTGTTGCTGGCAAGGAGCACCCCCCAAACAAACAGACTGACTCCAACACCGTTATAAACTAGTTAAAAAGCAGGACTAGTCCCTTCCCAACAGATTGATAGTAAGGCATTTTTCGCAGTGTCTGACCGACACATGCACTTCTCGCAGTATTACAGGAGGAGTAACTATTATCAAAATCGTTAGAATTTATTAATATAATCGGCTTCCTTATTTTCACTCTTTCACATTCTTCCTACACCATGTTTCGTGATAGTTATGCTGCCAGCATCACCTTTGGAAATGCCCATTGGTATTCTGCTGCAGGCTGTCCTGCTAGCGCTACCTGCTAGTGAAGCTGCTCGCCTGATGCTTCCCATTATGAGATCCTTTTCCCATTTTTGTTTAGTTTGTGGTCTTTTACTGGTTGGGCTGAAATGTAATATTAAGAACATTCTGACTGAGCCAGGTAATTTGATATTTACTGTATATGTAAAAAATTAACATAAAGCAGCAGTTTCTAAGAATAAAGCATAAAAAAGCATTTTGTTTTGCCCATTTTATGAAATGGTTGATGGAGTGATTTGAAATTTGATGGGTATGTTGTATCAAGGATGCCTTTCTCTGTGAAAATTGCCCTAAATGGAGCTAAATGTGTGAACCTTCGAAATAATCACAGTTTGCAGAGGAAAGCCTTTCTGGATTTCACAGCTGAATTCCCCCAGAGCCTCTCCTTTCCATGAGCTCTGTGCACTGCAAGGAAGATAAGGTAGAGCTGTCAAAGCAGCGTTGCACTCACATCTCCCCACAGCCATTGTCTGTACATCACCAGAGCTCTGGGGCCAACCTGTGTTGGATCTTCTCTTAATATCCAGCACCAGCAGATGTTTTCTCCAAGCCTGGCCAGCAATGAGCTTTTCTTCTGATGTTCTATCTTACGTTGTTTTGAATCCAGCAAACCAAGCGGTGTGCTTTGAGGCAAGGCGAGGAAGGGTGGTTAGGGAAATGTTGGAGCTGCTTCTCCCAAGGTTTCTTTTCTGAGACCTCATCCCCCAGCGTGACTCAGCCCCGCTGGGCCTTGCCTGCCTCCTGGACTTGCCCAGAGGTGGTCCCAGGGGTCAAGGCAGGAAGAGACCCCAAAGAAGGAGCACAACACCCCCTTTTCTCTGGCTGTCCCCTTCACTTGCTCCTGATGTCTCTGTATGTTCAGTCAGCTTCCTAATTTATGAGGTGCCTTCACTCCTGTATGCTCTGAGTTTTTTCTCTCAGGTAGAGAAAAAGGAGATGGGAGAAGGATGAGAAGGAGACATGACAGACAGGAGACACTGTGAGAAGGAGCAGCAATGGGCAGGAGACAGCTCTGTCACAGTCACCTGCACGGCTGAGGAAGAGGGCATGGGACACGTGCAGGACTTCAAGTCCTTGTCCTTTGGAATGGGACTGTAGGTTCAGCTGTTCCAGCAGATCTGAAAGCTGGACACCCTGCCCAAGCAGAACTGGGAACGGTCTCCTTGCTCCCACCTGGTATCCAGGCCTGGGTCTGCCTCCGTGTGTGGAGGAGGAAACATTCCAAAGGACGTTTACAGCTGTGCCTGGCTCTGGGACAGCTAAAATGGTCACAGAAATGGCGCAGGTGCTGGCACAGACCCCTTTTCCTGGGAGACCAGAAAGTCTTCCCAGTGGGACTGACACTGCAGTCCCCCTCTGCATGCTGCCCAATGGGACTGAAAGCAAACAGGACCGAATCCAAGCTTAACAGGACTCACATGGAAAAGATGAGAGGAAGGCGGTTTGCTCTGCACGCCCAGAGCAAAGGGATTTCTGCCCTGGCTGTTTCTGCTGGGTGTGCTGAAAGGTCAGCAATATTTGAAGTCAACCAGCCAATAGCTATTTTTGGCTCCTATTTTGCAAACACCACATCAGAAACAAAGAGTTATTTTTGTCCATCAGGATTTCTCTGATAACTTTGCTCAGTACAATGTTAAATAATCAAACCCTGCAGGAATAACAGCACTGTATTATAATCCCCTATTATCAGATATATAGAGGCACACAGGGGTGTGTGTGTGGAGGGGAGAGCTTAAATCTCCTAGTGAATACAAAGGAATATTTACATTATTCATAGCATCTGAGTCCACATATTGCAATGATTTGGAGTATTGCGTAGGTGTGCATAGAGGTGTGGATTTTTAAACAAGGGGTACTTGTCCCAACAGGAGAAAATAGTAATAGCTATTGTCCTCCACTGCTTTTTAGCAATACCAGTGTAGAATGTGGCTGGTGTGACAAGGAGCAGCTGAGGTGCCTGCAGAGCCCTACTCCTACACATACACTGTCATGACTGCTTCCTCCACATCTGTGCTGCGGAAACACCTCCTTTGCCCATGAAAAGCCTGGTGGAAGTGGAGCGTATTGATTTGTGAGTCACTGGTAGCACTGCTACAGCAGCCACAATGGAGAGAAAGTCCCAGCTTCTGACTTTCCATGGTTTATATCACGCAGATCACAAATGGGACTGGAGTTCTCTTTTGCTAAACACTGTATGGAATTGGGAAAGACAGCCTTTGCCCCAAAAAACTGAAAATATCCCTAGAGAAGACAGATGTAGGTAAGAGAAAGGGAGTTTTATGATATGTAATTCATGGCTGGAGGGGTTAAGCACTGAGACCTCACAGACCATCTGCTCTGCACCTACCACACACAGCAATTTTTAAATATTTTCTATTTAGATGTCAAAGAAACACCTGTATTTTCAAACATGGTCTTCATGGCAGGTGGTCTCCGCATGGAAAAACCTGCTTCAAAGTGTCCAGATGGTAGCAGCAAGAAACCAGGCTCCTCTAGAAACACAGAGGAGCCGTTCCTGTGAAAGCTGCACACTTTGGAGCCACATTCCTCCAATTACCTGCCAACGGTGTCGGGGGGGCTGGTGTTGGAGAGAGTCACTGAGGCAAGATGTCCTGAGCACCAGGCCTGGGTCAATGGCTTATCTTTTCATCAAGCCCACCTTTCCATTCCTCAGAAGGCATGGGGGGGGGGATTTCCTTTCTGTCTTGTCTTGTTTAATCGCCAGTGGGTGGTCATGGAAAAGACAGAGGCAAATTTCTCAGGTGTGCACCGTGAAAGGACAGGAGGTGACAGTCACATATTGCAGGAAGGGATTGGACATAAGTTATAAATCTTCACCAGTGGGGTGGTCAGGCATTACAGCAGGACCTGAGAGAAGATGTGGTGATTCCATCCTTGAAGGTGTTCAGGATTCAATTGGACATAGCCGTGAGCAGCCTGCTCTGCTGTCAGAAGTAGCCCTACTTTGAGCAGGGATTGGGCCAGATAATGTCTGTAGATCTCTCCCAGTCTAAATTATTCTGTGCTTTTTATTGATTGAGGTCTCTGGCATGCTTGTCGTGTCTGGGAGGCCTGGTGTTTTCTCCTGGAGGCAGCATCGAGATGAAGATGTCCCTTCTAGACCTGGTGGCTTGGCTGGTTGGTGCATGCAGTGGGATGTGAGGAAGGCGCAGGGATTTTCACCTTTGCCAGGGGCATTTGACCAAGCTTCCTGCATCAGAGGAGATTGCTCTGCAAAGCTCTAGGGAGTGGTTAGGCTGCAACATCAGTCACTGGTATGAGAAAGGAAGAGAGCTGGAACTTGAACTATCTCCTTCCTCTGGACTTCCTGCAGTGTAACCTGGGCTTCCCTACGCATACCAGGCTGGCTGAAATGAGCCTTGCTGCCCAGGCACCAAGTCATCCCATCTGCTTTCTAGGGAGCCTCAGTGCCTCCTTTGGTGAGTCTCCTGCAAGATGCACAGGAATCTGTCCCTGGGGCTCATGTCTTTGTGTGGGTTAAGCCCAGAGACTGGCCCGCCATCAGAAAGTAGGCTTGCTATGGTGAGGGAACATAGACTTCCAAGGCAGTATCACTGACTTGTGGTTTATTACTCACAAGATCATGTTCTCTTGCATTTCCAGCACCTGGAGTCGTGAGACTATCAGCAAACCTCAGTTTGGGGATTTTGTAAAGGATGTTCTCAGCCATTTGTGCTACAGAGAAATGATTGAAAATGCAGTACCTCTCCTCTCCCCTGCTGCAAAAAGCAATCAGGGAGCCCAGATCTGCTTGTTTTAGGTCTTCCAATTTAAAGCCAATTACAGGATTTTTGAACACCTGGAGCTGACAGTCCTACAGCCCAGAGGTCCCTGTGCCCAGACCACCCAGTTTTGCAAATATCTGCATAGATACATGTGTCTTCGATTTGTAATGCATTTTGCAAAAGCTGTTTCAATTTCTTTAAACAGGCACTTGATACCTTGAACATTCACATTCCTAAGCATTGGCCTCTTTTGGAGTGTTCATGTGCTTTTTGTGTGTGTGATGGAGAGGCTGCTGTCACTCGGTCAGAAGGAAGATAACATATGCAGTTGCATATTTGGGTCACTCCTCTTATGGAGTGCTGAACAGACTTCCTAAATGATGCCTCAGTCCTTTGTTCAACTTTCAAAATGAATATCCCAGAGAGGTCTGCATTCTCTGGCTCAGAAAGACTTTCAAGCACAATGAATCAAAAAGGGGATGATTTTTGGAGCACTTGTATGGGAAATTTATGGGTTTGCTTCTTTCCAAGATGAAAAACCTGATGTAGGCTATAAATTTACTTAGAGGTTTGCCTTTAATACTCAGCTTGTGACTTCTCATGGGAAACAGAGGACGGGCAGGTATAAATCAACCTGCGCTAAATGGAATGGCTAAGGCTTCAGAAAGAGAATTCTCGTCCAAAGAACATGCCCTTTGTTGTGGAGTTAGGCAGAGCTGTAACCAAGTGTCACTGTTTCATGCACAAAGACCCTCTAGCATGAGTTTTGTGGCACTTTTGGTCAGGTGAGCTGGCATGAGTGGGAGCAGAGCCAGCTTGCAGCAGGGATGCAGGCTAAAAAATCCCATTTGAGCCTTCCTATAGTTTTCTACCTGTGCCAAGAAAGACAGAGAAGTTCTCCCGGTACTGGCAAGGGGAAGGAGCAGGATAAGTTGGTTTGGGGCTCCACAAGGAGCTGTGGGATATGTCCTCCGAAGCCCTAGGGTACAGTGCGTTGGTGATGCCAGCAGGAGCCCAGCGTGGCCTCGTGGTGCAGCTCTGCTTGCCCATCCCACAGACTCACACCCAGTCTTGGCTACTGCCCATGCACAGCCAGTGGTGGCCATCCAGCATAGCTGATGTGAAAGCAAATCCCAAACTGCTCTGCTGGGACAGAGAGCAATAAAATTAAACTGCAATGGCGAACCAAACCCATGTTTAATCCTGATTAGTTTACATTGAAACAAGGCTGCTGACAGGTTATTTTGGTAAAAAAAAAAAAAAAAAAAAGGCAAGAGCTCATTATGTCCCTCATTCTGCTGCCTACTCCCTATGGGTGGAGTTTCACTGAAATCAGCTGGAGCCCTTCCACATACAGCAAACGGCAGGATTAGCAGCGATGTTTTGCAAATATCCCTCTTACTCAAATAACCTATTGACTAAAATGCTCCATTGAGCTGCAATCACTAGTAGGGTTGTTTAAGTTTATAGTTTCTATGGTGAGTTGTGCTTTTCTGGAAGTGGGGCTAGGTACTTTTTTCCTCCACTTGGAAACAGTGTGTTGAAGAAAGAGGAGATTGTTAAAGGATTTGAAACACGTTCTTCTGCAAAATATTTCCCTTTTGAATGTTTGGTAATACAACTTCATTTGCATGATGCTACAAGCTGTGGGCTAAATCACTTGCCTGGGTGATTGTTTAGCAAGATACAGAGATGCCACAAAATTAGATGCACGTTCAGTAAACAACCAAGCAATGCCCAAGTTCGCAGCTCCATTGAAGAATCACAGATGGAGATGCTTGCGGCATCACGCAGGGTGCTGGGCAGTGCTTGGGCTGAACGCGACACGAAGCAAATCTCAGCATTAAAGCACAGGATGCGGAGCTGATTAGCTCTGCTGAAAAGTGTTTTTGTCTGTCCCTCAGCTCTGTAATCTCAGACAAGGCTCAGACCAGCCCACGGCTCCTCAGCCCAGTTCCCTCTGGGCTGTTCTCATCCAACAGAGGCAGCTGCATCCTGGGGAGGAGGGATGGGTGTGTAGCAACAATCGGGCGACTGCTGATAGGAATGTGGAATATTTGAACTATTCCATTTTTCATGTAGAAAGCTCAGCGTCAACACCAGAAATGCAACACAAAAGCAAATGTCAGAAAAGGAGAAGAGGCAAGGGATGAACGGTAACAGCTTTTGGTAACTGCATGCACGTTTCCACCCATTAATCTGAAGATGTCATTCTTAATTCATGCCAGCCTCACCAGTATGTTCTATGCAAACTGTTACTGTCTCAAGGAGTTGCAAGTAAAAACACTGTTCTTATACCCATGCTCTTGTATCGTGTATAATGACTCTTGTCCAATTTGCTAAGCAGCAGTGATCAGTGTCACATTGTGTGGGCATTAGAAGTATTATTTGGTAGGCTTTCTAATTTTACGCATTTTTGAAATGCTAGGCATATAAATTGCTGCTTTTAAATTTGGGGCGGAAAGGGGAAAAAATGAGAAGAGTGTCACTGCTCTTAATCCATATGTCATCTTGATGCAGTGCCTCAGCAGCACCCCATCGGTGCTCCCCAGCTCTCCCAGAGCTGGCACAGCAGCTCCTGGTGTAGCACACGTCCGTTTCTTGCAGGTGAGTTTACATCTCATATGTATGGCTGCCACGTGTCTCCATTGCCAGCCATGTCCTGTGGGGAATTCAGAAGCTGTCTCCTCAACAAGGCTCCACCGATGGGAAAGTTCATGAATCCCACAGGCATATGTGGCTGTGGATGTTGGAAGTAAAAATGCAGAGCAGGTAACTGAGGAAAGGTAGATGGTCTCAGGAGAGCAAAGATGGAGGGGTTGAAAATTTGGGGACTGAACATAAAAATTTCCATGTGTGACTTCAGCTCGGATAGATAAGGTGGCTACGCTGAAGTCTGTGGTGAAACCAGAACCAGAACAGCAGTCTAGGGACTCCGACAACCCAGCAAGCAACACTTCCCCCTGGTTAATCCGTCTTCCTCTGAATCATTTATGGATGCTTGGAGACTGCTTACGAAGTTCAGAGGCATTAGGCTGAAGAGGAAAGTGCAGAGAGGAGTTGTGTGTGCTGTCAGCCCCCGGCAGTGTGTCCATCTGCTCTCATGCGCTAACGAAGACCTGCTGCGCTGTGCCTTTCAGAAAGCTCCCATCTTTAGGGCCTTCTGCATTAATCTTTAATATGCTCTTTGTGTGCTTGTCATGTAGGAATGCAAAGACCGAAAATAAGCTTCTCAGCCAATATGGTGCGTATTAGCTGACTTCTACTTCAGGCTGTGGGACAAATCCACCAGCCTCTGGTACAGAAGAGACCAGGTCGGACTAGTGTGCCACTTTGCAAATTTTTTCCAAACATGAGAGAGAAACACATCAGCACCATTAGGGATCCCATCCCATGTTTTTTAATCCTTCCTTTGTTTGAGCTACCTGATCTCTCAAGTAAGACACAGTTCTTGAGGAAAGTTCTCAGTGAAGGCCCAGTAAAGCTGCTGAGAAATGCATGCCAGATGAACAGGTCCACGACCACTCCATAGTTTCAAAAGAGCACCCCAATAATGGTCCAAATGCCCACATTCAGTGTATTACCCACCTTGAAGCAGGTGCAAAGTCAAGGGAATTACCTCTATGCATACCTGATTGCAGAGAAATATTGGGTTGGAGGTTTGTGACCACAGGTGCACCAGACCTGACCTAGCAGCATAGACACAGCTGGGGTTATTTTATGCCTTTGTGTTAAAGCTGAGTATCTGCGTTAGCTGTTTTCATACAGCTTCATTAGCTGTTTTCACACATCAGAGATTCCTGCTTTTTCATGTGAGTTGCATGCAGAGCATCTTGCTCTGAGTTAGTAGTAATCCATTACTCAGAGGGGAATGGTATCACCCTAGGAAAAAAAATAAGCCCACAAAGAGAAGATCTACCTTAATTATGGGATAATTCAGCACAGAGAGTACTATGTTGTCCTGGTAGCCTGTAGGAAGACAGGCACACACACATTTTCTGAGTTAGCACTGACGTATGCAGTCCTGATAAAATTCACCTTGTGAATTCTAGTCATGGTCATAAACTTTATTAAAATGCACTGAAAAGAAAAGTGACATGGTAAAGCAAAATAAATAGTGGTGCCTTGTAAAGCCTGAAATATCAACATGAGTATTTGAGTGCAGTGCTATTCCCAGTAAATTCAGAGTGGAAATCAGCTCTTACAGTTTCTTCAGAAATCTTTCTCTGGAGCACAGCTGACGGTCACTCTAGGAATGTTTAATACTTGATGTTTGGCATCATATGCTCTCTGCTTTTATGTCTCATTCTGTTTCTGTGTGTTTAACTTGTGTAAACTAACTACTCAGCAGTGGTACGGTACTCACGAACCTACCCACTGCCATGCATCGCTTATAGCAGATGTTACAGAAGCTCTGCTGTCTATGAACACTCCAGGTGGGATCACATTATAGTGACAGCCGTATTTTGCTCCGATGTAAAACATGGGTCTTATCCTGCCACCTGCATCATGCTTCTACTGAAAACTTGCTAAGAACTTACATCCTTTTGTGTTCAAAGCATTAAAAAGTGTTGTGTGTGGAAATTAACTTGTAAGTAGGAGTAGCTCCATGGGCAGGAAGGTTTTGCCAAAATGCAGCAGCATCTGGTTCTCATTTTGGGAATCAGTCATTTATCCAGCTTTACGAGGCTGAGACACAAGAGGTCATATGACTTCACTTCAGGCACCAAGTTGGTGGACCAGGTTGATTTACACCTCAAGATGCTCTTACTTCTCTCCTTTGGCCACTAGATTTTACAAACTGATACAAAATATGATTCCCACAGTTAATCAGGTATTGCTTGTCTCTCCTCCCATAACCTACACACTCCCATATGTTAAGACTCCGTAAGAGTCCCAAACCTTATATGTTTTCTGATTAGATATGTTTGCTGGATTTAGCCAAATCCCCACTTAAGTGGTGTACTCCACGTATCTAGGTCATTTGCACACAGCAGTTTTTATCTGGAATAACAAGCACAGCTCTTGGCAGAGTTCTGCATGGCAGAAACACTTTATATCTTCATAGAAATGCATGTTAGCTTTTCTGGGAAAAAGAAAAAGGACAAATAAATTAACTCAACCAAGGTTTTTCTTAGCAATGCAAGAATACCCTGGATAGATAACCTCAGAGACTCTGAGCTGTTGCTTTTACACTGCTTTTGGGCAGCTCTTGGACCATTTCACCTGGCTCCTCCGGCCTCAGCCTGGTCTCAGTTTGCAGCAGGGAACAGAGCAAGGAAACAGCTGGTTTTGTCCCTTGCCACGGCCAGCTCACCCTGCAGCCCTGGAGCCTGCTGCAGCTGGTGCTGTGTGGGTATTTTGGGTACAAAGCAACCAGGAGGCGGGCACTGCCTCGGGGAGTATAATATCAAGTCACTTGGAGGGAAAGACTTGGGTCGGTTACATTAGCAGTTATCACAACTGGAGCCCGATGCTAGGTTGTGACAAAGTCACCTACTGCTGAAACAAGGTGCTTGTTGCCCTGGGTTATTTGGGAGCGGAGCCTGCTCCATCCTGTCTGCTGAAATGAAGCGCGGGCTCCTGAGCAATGCAGCCTGCAGCGGTGTTCGAGCAGCGAAGCACCTCCAGCAGCGCTCCTCAACAACGCGCCGCGCGGTGAGCAGGGCACGTCGCTGCCGCAGACCCAAAGCACTGGGAAGAATGCAATAAAATCTGCACTCGCTCAGGGAGCTGGCCCTGCCTGGGACAGTGGCTGAGCATGGTAACAGCCATCGCTTGCTATGCCCGTTTCAATATATTATGGAGCATTTCTATAAAGCAGGGTTTTAAAATGCCCTCATTTTGTTCTTTCTTTCTTCTCCTCAGTGCCCCAAGGCATCTCTCAGCTGCAGTAGACCCAAAGCAATGCCACCAAATTTAAGGGATTTCTATCAGTGGATTTGCAACCATGGTTTGTACACATGTATCAAAACCTTGAAGTATTTTAATGACTACTTTTTCTCATAACGTATATGAAAAACATGCAGATGTTTTTAGCTGGACAGTGGCTTGTGCCGAGCCAGCAAATAATTTTCTAGTCCTATTTTGAATCGCTTGGAACAAGACTTAGCTCTGCATGTACAAACTAGGCCAAAAAAAAAAAAAAAAAAAGGGTGGGGGAAAAGACACTAGGCCCTTTGTCCTCCCTGGAATTTGTTCAAAACCTCAGGGATGAATAAGCCACTTTATTTAACCCAGCCCGGCTATAAATAGGTAGTGGCACCTTAGCCTCTGTGTGAACTGGGGAACTCAGATGTGTTGCCTCAGTTACAATCACGCTTGAGAGGTACAGCTTGAATTTGCAATGTGTTCCCATGCTAAAGGGTCATTAATGTAACCAGGGCACCAGATGTGGCCCAAAGAGAGACCCTGAGCTAGAATGGAGGTGCTAGGGTGGGCAGGAGCCAGAGGGCTGCTTTGCTTTTGCTCTTCTTTTCTTACTTGTGTTTTCCCATTGTGCTTTAAGCACCAAGTCCTCTTGATGTTTAGCATCCTAGACTTCACCTTGAATCTGTTTCTTTTTCCTAATGGAGCAAAATTTCCACCAGTTTCAGCATGATGGGAGCAGCCATTCACCCCGCAGTGGGCATCTGCCAGCGCACAGGAGAGGGGGACAGGCAAGCCAGGGGCTCGCAGTGCTTCTCCAGCAAACGGGTCCCCTGGGGAGAGCTGATTTCCGTGCTGAAGTTTCTTCTTGCTGAGCCGTGACTACCGCTATGGCCTTTCGCAGCCAGCCCCTTGAGCAGCAGCACCCACTCCCGTGTCTTGCTGGGTAAATGACAGGACCAGTGGCTGGACATAAGAATTAAGAATTAGAAACCAGCCATGCTGTTACCAGAGCCACTGCCCTCCACGGCTACGTGGAGCTTTTTTTGTGTGTGTCCAATTCACTTCATTCTGCCTCAGCTGTAAATCCGGGGAAAAAAAGCTAATTGCTTCCCCCCACACACCCAAACTAGGAGTTAGAGCCTGGTACCAGTAAAATAACACCTGAGCTGCCAGCTTTCATCACATGTACGGTTTATTTTGTGCTGCCCCCATATTTTTGTCACAGTGCTGCACTCACAAGACCTGACCAGACTGAAAGGCTAATCCTGGAGGACATGTGAGGGCTGCCAAGGCCAGCTAGGCTGGGGAAAGGCTGGGTTGATGGGACAGGTGCCTTTGCTATTCCTTCCTGCTTGAACCATCATCGACGAACAGTTACCAGGGGAATAATTTATTCTTAGGTTTCCAGCAGTGTGGTATCTGGAGCTTTCCCCAGCTCCTGGGTCTGGCTGTACGTCCAAGCAGCATCCCAGTGCCAGGGGTTTTCGTGGCTGCATTACCCACTGAGTAGCAATGTGGGGGAGTGTAGCTGTCAGGGGTACGGAGGACACCTGAATATGTGACAATATCCAGCCTACGTTTCATAAATTAAATGACTAATTCATAAAGAGAGTCTGTCACACTCCAGGGTTCTTGCTGAAGCGGAATGCTGGCTTGATTGCAAACATCCATTTAATGGCTGGGCTCACCGCAATCATGGGAGCTTTGAACAGCTTTCCTTTGGGGGGGTGTGCACGAATTGTCAGGCAGGACGAAAAGATCCTTGTCCCTTGTAGTGTAAAGTCTGCAGGCTGAGAGCATGACCGGAATCACGAAGGGCTGTGTGCCCACCTCCCCGCAGGCCCCCGCACCCCGCTCCCGCCTGGCGGGGCTCAGAAAGGGCTGCGCGGAGCAGAGGTCTGCTAGGGCGCGGCGCGGAGCTTTTGCATGCTTCGTGGCAGGAATGTTGGAGAAAATGGAGGAAAGTGCTTTATCAGCATTCTTAGAGGAAAATTGCAAGTTTTTAATGCTTCAAGTTTAACTTTTTTCAATGAAAACTTTAAAAAGAAAAAAAAGAAAAAAGAAAAAAAGACTTTATTAAAATATTAATTTTCCAGAACTGAGTGAATTTAAACATTGGAGAGTTACAGTTCTCTGAAATGAAAGCCACAATGTATTTTCAAAGATAAAAGAAGGAAAGGTCTCCTGCTGTAATTTGTGGTGGAAGCAGTGCGTATGGGTAACAGCTTTTATAATGTGAACATAAGGGATGTTCTGTGGGACATCCCACAGAATGTGTTTGTGGGAGTCACGGCTCCCTGTCGCTGTCAGGGATCACCTTTCTCCAGAGAAGAATTCACACAAACATTGGATTTGAAACAAAAGCTGGCAAAAACACAAATTAGGATGTGATTTGATTTAGAAGTGACACTTTTTAGTCTAATGTCATAGAAGCCGGTTTCCACCTCTTAGTGGTGGCTTAAAAGAAGGTTAATTCCACTGAAAAAGTTATTTGCTCCTTTAGATAGGAGTGTCGAGCAGAACACATCTAAAAGAAAGAATTACTAAGAGACATCTGAATAAAGATAACCAAAAATATCTGATGTGTCAATGGGATAACATGAAATGAACTTGAGTATATAGCCAATTTAAGTTTGAAATATAAATGTTATGAGCAAGAAAACAGTGTTCCCATGCTTGTCCTAATTAAGAAATTAAAGATAAACTTTGCTGTCCTCAGACTCACAGAGAGAGAGCAGCCGAGGCTCAGCATGGATCTCACAGCGACATAAAATCAGCCCCACTTGCAAGGCAGCATCTGCTGCATCCTTCTGTGGCCAAACACCATGCAGGACAGCCCCAGAAGGAAGGGATGGCTCCTAAATGCCCCAGGTGTGGGTTCAGACACCCAGGAAGGTGTGAAGGCGGCAGGGTCAGTCTCCCTACCACCCCACCCCTGGGGAAATCTATGCATGGGCCAGAGATTTTCCATGCGTGGAGCAAGTGAAACTCCAGTGCGGAGTGATGCCAGGCATCAGGTTCACAAGCGCCGCGGTGCCAAGTGAGCTCATTGCCATCCCTTGGGATCCAGACAATTTCCCCCTCCAGGTCAGCGCTGCCCGCCTGGCACCGCAGGTGGCAGGTCCCCAGCCTGGTGGCGGAGGGGCTGGCTGCGACCCCGGGCAGCGCTCTGTGCCGTGCTGGTGTACCCATCCCAGCGAGCGGAGCTGCTTTTGCACAGAGCCTCTCGATACTGGGAGGGGGCAGTGACAGAGTCTCGACCCACACTTTCCCGATCCCTACTTTTTTGGTAAGTTGACATTTTTGGAAAAAAAAAATTGTTTGTTCAGCGCAGGCTATCTCTGCCTCTCATCTTTTCTGCCACATGACCCTGCTCCCCTTGCACGGGTATAGGTTTCTAGTAATGTGAGTTCCCGCTGGGCTCTCCAATAGCCTTTCCAGAAAATGCTAAAAATGCGCATCGCATTAGGAGGCGAGTGAAGACGCGCCAGCTGGCTCACGGCAGGCGGGGGCCGGCTGCCACCCGGGGCGAGGGGCAGCCAGAAACACCCGAGCAGAAGCAGCTAGGTTCGAGCTGCTGGGTCAAGGAAGGGCTCAAAGGACAGAGGTGGAAATGGCAAGTGCCAGGGGTGTGAATCCGAATTCAGCTGTGTAGGAGCCCATGGGACGGAGGGGCGGTGCGAACACCTGCGTGCCCGGGGCAAAGGCAGGCGCGGAGCAGGCTTACTTCCCTGGGCTAGCGGTGGGACAGCAGCTGCCCAAATGTCCCTCTGGGCTTTTAAACCAAGACGCTGCGGCTACACCACATCTTCCAATCGGTCCAGTATAGGCATTTAATAGGCTAAACGGTGTAATACATCTACAGGACATACATTAGTTGAGTATTATGTACAGGTGGCATTTTACAAAATTAGAAAGAACTGAAATAGAGCAAAATCCAACAATGTCTTACTCCATAAAACTTCCTTTCTGCACTACATGAAATAATCTACAAGCTAGACTAGAAAAATATGACTGTCTTTTTTTTTTTTCCTTTTTAGTTTCTACAAAGCTTTTCATCCAGAAAAAAATACAAAACAACTATTGAGTTTATCAGAGAGACAACACTTGCACACAGACAAAGTAAGTGGACATTCATAGACCTGCAAGTTGAATAAATAGGGCTTGTTCGTATAAAACAAGTTTCTCTCTATCTTGCTCTCCTACTTCAGGGCCTCTGGCCCACGCTCAGAAAAATAAAAACGGGAGGAGGAGTTTGGCTTTGCGCGGTGGTTAAACTGGGGCCACACAGCTTTAGTGGAAAGCTGAAGTTCGAAGCATCCATTTGCTTCAGCTGCAATACTTACGGGGAGCAGCGCGAAAGAGGAAACAGGAAAGAGGGGAGCAACGAGGCTGGAAGGAGGAAGTCTGGCATTTCTGCATGGGCTGCAGTGTTGTGTACTACAACCAAAAAAAGTAGCGCCGTGTGGTGTTTTTTCAGGGTGGATGTAGAATTTTGTTGTTTCTTTGGGAAACTTATTTAGGGAAGTGCCATTGACCTCAGGTGGAAATGGGATAAGGGCCATCCAGAGCAGGAAGGGAGGGAGCGTCTGAAAGCAGATAGAGAGCACATAAAATTGGGGGAAGTGTTCCAAACAACTGGTTTTCCTTTTATAAAGTGAAAAGCAAATCAAGCGACACATCTAACGTCATTCCTCGCGGAGCTGGGCAGACGCAGGTTAAAGGAAATCAAGCAGCCAAAAATACGTCGTCATCGTTGCTGCTTTTCCCCAGAGCTTCAGAAAACTTCTCGGCAGCCGGTGCAAGGGCAGCGTTTAAAGAGCACCTCGCACCCGAGCCACAGCCTCGTGCCGCCTCTCACTGCCTTACCCAGCCTGTTCTCGCTTCCTCGGCTTTACGGGAAAGCTGTCGCCAGCCAAGGGGCGGCAGGGACGGCAGCCGCGTTTAGGAGGTGCTCTTGACACCTTCTGCTGCTCTGTCGAGATCTGGTGCTCTGACCATTCATCCAACAGAATAATTCTGTGACAGCGTGGGTAAGAAGGTCTACATCAAAAAGGCAAAACAGGTTGTTATATAGGTTGAGAGAGCAAAGTTTAACTTAAGTATCACGTTATACTACACTACACTGCTTATAAAAAGGGTCCTAGATCCCAAACACCCCAAATAATGAGCTATAATTTTGTACATAAATTAATGTTGCTTTGAAGTAAAATAGTCTCTTTCCTTTGTATTAAACATTCATTGCACAGAATTCTTTGTAAGTAAATATATTAAATTTGGTTGCTAAGAAGGTATAAACTTATCTTTTTAATACATCTGGCCAGTAAATTTTATCCATCATCACACAATTAAAAGTTTCTTTTAGAGAAAATTATTACTGGATAGAAGAATGCACTTGAAAGTCAACTCAGGAGTTAACGCTGGAAGAAATCCTGTTATTTCATTCCACCCACAGCGAGCGGCTTCTTCCGGCTGCAACATTAATTGGAAGTACAGACCCCATCCAGCCCTGCCGAGATGGAGAAATCCAACTTCGTAGCTTACAGGACACTTGTCACTGAAACAGTCGAACCCTTTTGAGAACATGCATTATCTCCACCGACACTGTCCAAGGGGTAATGTTTTGGGCCAAGATCTTTGCTTCTCCTGGGATGGTGCCCGGTGGGAGGGAGTCTCTGGAAGGTCCCCATGGAGGAGCAGGTTCACCCCTGTGAAAATGGCCCCTGGATCCATCTCCAAGCGGGGAGACAAGGAGAATCCAGCGGAGACCCGACGCGTGCAGGGACAGCTTGTCCCACCACGAGCTGTGGTCTACAGGAGGCGGCTGCGCAACCAAAGCCGAGGGGGCCGTGCCGCGGGTGAGGGCACCCCAAGCCACGCGCGCTCCCCCGGGCAGCGCTGCCAGGCAGGGCGGAGGCCGGTGTGTGTCCCATCGCCTCGGCCCTCTTCCACCCCTTCCCACTGCAGATGGCTCGGAGGGGACCTGGCATCAGGCGGAAAGGCTCCGCAAATGCAGAGGAGGTTTGGGCTGTGCCGTGGAGCTCCCCTCACCCGCCCCAACCACTGCCTAGCTTGGGTTCAGGGAGGAATAGCTGAGCCTCTGCACCTATTTTATACACAAAACATACTGAGAGAATAGTCACAACAACTTCTATTAACAAGGTGGGACAAATCCAGCCTTGGCAGAAGCAGGAGCCATTTCACTGGCTTCAGCGGAGAGCGGAGCGCGTTGCGCCACGGCTGGACCCGGTCCCTGCAGTGTGCACAAACAGCACGACCCACCCAACCAAATCTACAACGAACAGTCTCACTCCACAAACACCAGCGACTAGCTATTCCAGTTCGTCAATGTACAGCAAGAAAGCGTTTCTGAAACTTCAGAGCCCTATTGAAAAGACGGTTAGTACAAGGCTGGTTCATCTCAATTTGCACAGGGTAGCCAAAGGGAGAGAACTGCTCTGATCCGCACCCGGGCGGCAGCCTGGAGATCCTGCGTAGCGATGGAGGCTAATCTTACACTTGCGTCTCTATACAAAAGTTACAAAATCAAATGGTGACATTATATTACATCTATTGTCCATAATATCACAGTGCTAGTTTTAAATGGCTAAAAACAAGAAAGGTTTTAGATTTAAGACACCCCTTCTGGAGAAATGTAACCCCTTGGTCCTGCTGTTGATACCTGAAAGCAGCCTTGCTTAAAAAAGGTAAATCCAATGAAAGGCGCTAATTGAAATTAGGACCATTTTTCCTTTGTAATCTCGTCTGTGATGCATTTCCTAACATGTCCCTTTGTTTTCCAAGGAAAAATTAAACAAATAATATGAATCCCAGCCTGAAAATCAAAATGTTAAAAAGAACAGTTCTAAAGCCCATACACTTCTTACCAGGTACTAACTAAATAAAACCCTTGCAGATTTAAATACAGATTAGTTTGACATGTCTTCAGAGTGTGTTAGCTTGTCAACAACATTCACAATGAAGTTTCACTTCTGAGGCCATGGAGTTCCTACTCATCCTTTTCAGTTCTGCTTTCGAGAGTATCTGTACTGTCTTCCACTTCTTGAGCTGGATGCGCTAAAGTATCTGCAAAGAAATGGTTCATCAGTATTTATTCCCCCATACTGCACAACAGCCTCCATTTGACTCCCTGCTCCATGAGGCAGATAATCCATTAGGGTGCTCAGCCTTGAAACTGCTCATTTACTGTACTTGCAAACCAGTAGTTAAACCTGGATTAGGGTACTCTGAGTGCATCATAGCCTGACTTCACAGGGGACGTCAGGCCTCAGGGTGGGTATTAATGAGATGAGGTGATGATCCCTCTCATTAAAAGCAGGACAGCCACCATAGTGGGAGGGCTACCTGCTGTCTTAGTGAAATCTGCTCAAATGTTTGGACCTGAAGACATAACAAGTCTTAATGTCACTGCACAAAACCAACACAGAGGCCATAATGCACAACCTGGAGGTCAGGCCACAGATTTGGCTCATATGTCTTCTTGAATGATACAGCCCTGTGGTTGCCACCACCTAGAAATGGCTACTGGAATAGCAGGTGATTTGACACTTCAAGATCAGACCATGTGTCATCGCCCCTTTGAAGGCAAGGCAAGGTGCATCTTGCACCCCATCCTGGCTGCCATCTCTGGGCTTTTGCGTGGCAAATGTCGGTGCACTGAAATGGAAACCATGTCACTCTTTAAGGGAAAAGGAGAACACTGAGATGAAAAAACAGAGAGAGAGTGCAAGCTACACTGACAAGCTCTTATCTCTAGCCATATTTACCCCACAGTGACACTATTAGACATATCTACATATTGTGAGCTCCTGTTACATTAATGCACTCCTGGGACACCATGATGCTTTGAAAACACAGAGCTATTAAATACTCTGCTTCTAGGCTAAGAGATAGGGAGGTAGATATACACTATTGAACAGGATTATTGTTTCCTAGAGTGAACTGCTAATGTGCAGTGCACTGTCTGTTGGCCATGCAAGTGGCCAGCGATGAACCTGATGCAATTGTAAACACCGTGTCCTCGAAAGCTACAAGGACATTTTCAGCCCACAGGACTCCCTTTCCATTGCAGGAGTTTCTGGGCACCTTCAAGCACTCTCTGCTATTGGGTACTCTGTTGACCTCAGTGGATGGCATAGCCCAAAACTGCTATTTTCCTATGGGGAACAAGGATTCAGACCTTCCAGATCCATCTGCTGCTGCTGCTGGACACAGACTCTTTGGTCACCATGAAGACTCTTGTCTTCCGCTGATTTCAGGTCATCAGGAGGCCAGCGCAGCTCCCCGCTCTCCACCTCCCCGGACTCGGTTGGCTCCACCACGATCGATGGCAGTCTTTTGGACAGCTTGGGGTATTTCTCACGCGAGTCTGGGAAGGCCTGGTGAGACATTTGAGGACATGCCTGTCAAAGCCTTGCCCAGGGATCCATATTCAGAACAAGTGGTGTACATGTTCCATCTTAGCATCCTCTCTACACCTGACATGCACCACCATGTCCATCAAAAACCCCCTTCAATGAGGTACAGACTGACTTGTGCGATCCAACGTGCATAGTGAAAACAGAGACTTTGGCAACAAAATTCACTGTGCTGCCAAACCGTCATGTTTCAGTTCTGGTGGGTTTGTAGGACACAAAGGTCGTTGCTGTAACGCTAAGCTAAGTGGCTGCTGCAGCCCTCCTGGCTGTTGTCCTTTCGCTCTGATATGATTTATTCATGTTTTCATGCAGTGACAATTTATTAAGAAGCTACCATGCTGCAGAGCTATTTTCTGTAATGTGAAACTATATTTTATAATGCATTCATGCAAACAGGTAGCCCCAGAGATCATCTTTACACAGAGGATAGTGCCAGCTATTATTACATTTGTCACATTGAATCTGCAGGTCAGAAATTATGTATTGATTAAAGCTTGAAGCTGAACTAGGTATTTTTAGTGAAGAATATTATAACACATAGAAGTGCTTTCTTGTTTTCAGTATAGCTGGTTCATTACAGATTACAGTCCCCTAGCGTACTTTGTTTTGTTTTGCTTTTTTTTTTTTTTCTGTTCTTTTTTTCTGGAGGAAAACTCATGCCAGGTCCTCCAGGTTGTTAACATAACACAAATTCTGTTGCTGCTTCACTGAAACCTTGTTTATTGGCTTTTCAAATGTCCATCCATATACTTGCACTAACAGGCTGTAAAGTTCTTTGTGCTAACTGAGTTTCCATTTGCTATGATAAAAGCAAGGTGCAGACCAGAGGACTGAACACCAGGGCCTGAGACCGAGAACCGTCCCAATTTAACTCCAGGCGCTGCCATGGGTTTGCTGTGTGCTGGTGAGAACCTGCCGACATATCTGTTCACCACTGAATTGGTGTGTCTGGTTAGACTGAGCGCTGCTGTTATGTGAGCCAGTCTCAGCACAGCTCCTGCTACAAGCACAGGCAGAAACATGCAGATATTCCCCAACCACCATAAAATTGGGCACATCCCCCAGGACATTTCCAGGGACCTGGGAACTGTAGTGTCATAACCCACTGGAGGTGTTTCCTCCATGTCTTTTGCAATCTCCCTTCATCCCATGAGCTGCTCCTTTCTAGGAGCTTAAGACTCGGTTGTCCCTCCTGGCACCAGTGCTGGCATGGGGACGCAAGCCTGTGGGAAGGGACAATTCCCTTCATATGCATCTGGAGAGCAGCAAGCACATGTCCATCCTTGCTGCGATGCCTGTATCTGGCTGCATGGCTGAATATGAGGAAGGACAATAATTCTCATCCTCATGCCTCACTCCCCCGGGTAGTGTTGTGGGGATTCATCACTGCAAACCTACATGAAGATGAAAAATGTTGTATACTATTGCTAGTCTTGCAAGTTGAGACACAATTAAGAGGGACTCTTCTTTGGGAGAAAGCCCTTCAGTGCAGCTAGACCAAGGGAATCATTGAAGTTAAACCTTTCTAATGCTTCCCAGAGCTGCACTCACATGGGTGTAACTTGTGCTGATCAAGCAACGCTGCTCACGCTGCCTATCAGAAAAGTTCCCCCCAGCTTCTCATTACACAGCCTCCTCCAGAGCTGTTTATAATTTGGAAAGAAATTTCCATGGCGGCTGTCTTGACTGGGAGGAATTTCTAAGCAGCTGCTAATACGATCCAGCTATTTCCAACCATGAGACAAAGTGAAAACACCCTGGCTGGGGCAGGTCCAGAGACACCTCAGAGCAGCTGTGCACTCTTCTTCAGACCCACGGTGGAGCCTGGGTCCCTGATCCTTATGGCTCAGCCAACAGAAAATAGCCAGAAAACTGTGGGCAAATTGCCCTGTTGCCTCCCAGGGCTGCCCATACAGATGACAGTGACCTGTTTCCCCGGCTGCTGCTCAGCCTGCTTGGGTGGCAGAGGGCTATGCGAGTGCCACCTTGTCCCCAGTCCTGCCCATAACCCCTGGCAGGGGGGACCCGATGCAACAAAATTCCTGTTTTTTCCATCTTTCTGAAGACCTAGAAAATGACACATGCTGGTCTAAAAATGTGCTAAAAGGCGATTGTTAAGGCTGCAAAAAATTTAGGAAAGGCACCTGTGTGGCTTCAGTTTGTCTATTTTCATTCGTGCCATTCTCATACAGCCTTTTCTCACACAAATCACATCATGTTTTTCCCCCGGTGCCCAGCATTTACCACGTCCCCCCAGGAATGAGTCAGGACTGGCAGGAAGCAGCGCTGTGTTTTTCTGCGGAAGCTGGAGCGTGCGACGAGTGGGCAGGAGACTGCAGGAAGAGAAGGACTGGTCTCCCGGCCAAAGGGCTTGGAAGTTGCTGGAAGAAACCTAGCTTTCCTGCTGAGTCACTGGCTTTGCGTTACCTCTCGTTGCTTTTTGCTTTCTTGCCTCCGTTGGCTATCACTGAACTATGGATAGGACCACCCTGCCCAGAGGTGGGGATAAACCAGATGGAAAAAAACTCTGGAGCATACGAGCAGAGACACCATAGGAAAACCCTAAAGACTTATGTGGAGTTGTGGTTGGCACAGAGTCCGGATAGGTGACACGATAATGAAAACCACAGACCGTGTACTCAGTGAAAAAAGGAAAGAAAATACTGCAAATGTGCTCTGAGAGTGTGCAGTGTCTATCCTGTGAGGTTGGAGAAGCAGGGGAAGGTCTATGGTGAGGTCCTTAACTGCACACCACCTTTCATTATATGCACCACTGGTCTGAAAGGAATTTGCACATCTTCAGTTCTGACTTTCTTGACTTCCAAATGTTTGACTCTAACCTATAACATTTTCTCTTACAGTAGGTACCCAGGTGAGCACTGACTCTGCTTGCAATAACACATCTTGTGTTGAGGAGCAACTCAAGTCCACCAGGACACATTTAGGAGGTTTGTCCCCCAGCAGCGACACCCCAAGTCACGAGCACAACCACAGGGGACAAACTGGGGTGAGGGGGCTGTCACAGGGGTGCCTCAGGACATTGTGATCCCTCCTGCAGGAAACTGCACCACGAGCAGGCACTTGCGTGGGCGTGGGACTGCCTGGGGACAGAAAATGTCCTGCACCTGGCCAGTGGTACAGGTGCCGTGCTATGCTATCTGGGTGAATTACGCAGTCATTTCAAATCATCTTTTTGCTAAAAGAGGGAGCTCCCTTCAAGCTTGGAGAAACTTAGCTTAACACACACACAAACTTAATGCACAGGTGGCTGTGTAAAAGCTATGGGACAGTATTTGCTGGATGTCTGCATCATATCTTCATACATACAGCCACAGAAGTTATTATTGCATTACACTGCTTTTGAAAAGCAACTCAGGACACGTTGCAGTTTTTCTAATGGTACCTGGCTGGAGGGGCCTCCTTCTTCCTCAGGAGACTGGCTGAGCGTGAATTCCTCCATCACCGGTTCCCGTGTGTTCATCACCTCTGTCATGCTGCAAATACCAGAACAGAATTGGAAAAATCAGCTCTGCACTTTGGCCCCACAGTTAATTTAACAACAGACATATTCTAATAATTGTGTTGCAGACTGTCCTCTCTAAACTGCCGCTGAAATATATCCTTGCCTGCACTCCCTCCCTTGGGCACGAGTGTTTGCTGCTACGCTGCTGTGGTCATCAGCGGTGTGACAGCACCCTTGTCCCAATAACCCTTGTCTTAATCTGCTGCATCTTCATCCCTAAACAAGTGCAGATCACAGGGTCAAGACAAGGGCATTTAACATGCGCTGCCATGCTGTGCAGGGAGTGTTGCTTGCATTTGGGGGCAAATCCATTGTGGGAGGATGAGCGCCCATCCCCAGGCTCTTGGAAGGCCATGTGGGACGGGGTTTGATGTGGCAGCACAGTGGGAGCAACAGCAGCAGTGATGTCCCCCCTGAAATTGCATCTGTATACAGAAAAAAGTTGCTGTGAAAATATGAGCCTCGAGTTAAATTCTCATTCTGGTTCTTCATAATGTCTTCAATATTTGTTCTTCCCAGATGTCTCTTCCATTTAGTCACGAGCCAGCACTTCTTTTTGAACTGTTAATTCCATACCCACCAGCTGTATCGGCGTCTAAGGGCCAGATTTTCAATAGGCTTTATTCCCCTGAACGTTCAGAGGGGTGTTGAGTGGGATTTTCAAATGCATCAGGGAAGGTTTGGCACCTAAATCTCATTTAAATCAGGGACTTAAGAGCCTAAGCTGCTTATGTGCCCATTAACCATCCCCCTGTGCTGTTCGGCACCCGAGGCACTACGGCTCTGGCCCTTGCGCTCTCCTTGTCCCACTCTCGGCATTTCGGCAGCCCGGAGCAGGGGGATCAGAGCTCTGGCACAGGCTGCTGGCAGTCTAGCCCACAGGAGAGGTAGCTGCATCTCTATGGAGCAAGGATTTTCCCCACATTTGAGATTTATAGATACAGCAATTGCCCCTTCTATCGAAAAACTCAAGAAGGATGCCTGAAAACTTCCTCAGGTACAGCAGCAAGCAGAGGCTGAAGCACTCGGTGTGACCTACGGACTGGAGGGGCCGCGCTCCTTTCAGGTGGGCATCCATCAGCCCTGGGTGGGCTTGGCCCCCCGCATGCGTCCGGCAGGTACAGCAGCCGCTGGCTGCCGGGGTGCTGCAGCACGCAGAACGTGGGCACCACCAGCGACACCGCCCCGCAGCGAGCTCCCCTTTAGGCACGACTGAATGCTGACATTAATTCTGGTCCTGCTTCACACATAAAGCCTCCTTTGTCAAGGCTGCTCCTGCTGAGAAATGCAAACTACAACATCTTAAGGATAACTTGTTTCAGGCTTAGATTACCAATTACCCCACAAAACTAAATTTTACAATATCTGCAATTACTACAAAACCCTTCACAATGACTTTAATTAGCTGTAGCACGGAGCAGCGTGATATCGCAGAGACTTTCACTCCCACTGCATCATATTTAAAAAAGAGCACTGCAGACCCAGGAGACACTTGAGCTCAGCTGTGGGCCAGGACCCGACCCCATAGGCATCCATCAGCTTAGGGAAAAGCCCTGAAAAGCCAGCCTCAGACCCAGCCAACACCAATTTAAACAGCGTGCTTTCTGGTATACACGCACAACAGGAGAGGGGGATTGGGCTATGAAACCCAGCTAGAGGCTGGACCAGCCCCTCATTGGGGCATCCTCCAGCCTAAACCTTCCCATAGCGACAGCACAGTAGCAGAGGGGCAAATTCTGCCTGCTAGGAGCAAAGTTTTGTGCTTGCTGCCCCTGCTTGGACCTGCACCTCCACAGCAGGAAGGACCAAGACACCACAAACCACCCAATCAGTAAAATACAGGCTTTTTTATGGGCACTTGCTTTTATTTCTGCAGCTTCAGTGGGCTACACTATTGGGCACCAGTGGATGACAGCACTGAGGGATGGGGTCCCAGAGGGACCCTTCTGCATCCCTCCTGCCTCCCCACATGGGGCCGTAGCTGGACACCACTCTCCCACCCCGACTCTCTGGTCATCACACATGGAGCTGGTTTTGGGGGGCTTCACACTGCCTGTTAGCCAGACCCAGCCATCAGCCTGGAGGAGCGCAGGGGCCACGGCTCTGATTGTGTCCGAGATGAAAGTCTCTCTTTTTGGATCCTTTTCAGGGTTCAGTGCCCCATCCCCTCTCATCCTGGACAGAAGGGAAAAGGACTAGGATGAGAAAGCTTGTGCATCTGCCTGGAAATAATCTCAGAGGCTTTGTGAGGGGCCAGGATTTATGAAGTCCTGGGCTTGGCTACCACAGAGAAGACATGTCCCCCTGCTTGTGGCCTCGGGGTCAGTCCCTGCTAGCTGGCAGCAGATTGCTGCGGCTGCCCACAGCTTGCTGGTTTATTTTAACAGCCTTTCAATACATACCGAGTGCGTAAATCACTTCTCCGTCCTTGTTCCACAGGACATCAGAGAGATACAGCCACACACACACTTTCAAACGTGTCATATGAGCTCAAAGATGTTGTTAAGACCTCATGAAATTCTATTATTGAGCAATAATGGGCTCCGTGCTTCCCGAAGACCACATTACACCCCGCAGATAATTTCTAAATGACAAAGACAAATGGTTCTGGCTAGGAAAATAGTGACAGTCCTGCCAGTGTTACAGCAGATGCCTCCGTGAATCAGCTCCCAAGCTGTTGAAGCCCAGGCCATTTGAAAAATCTGTGCAACTTAAGGGTTTGACTGAATATGATGGCAGAAGTGATTGTACTTGATGCATTTCAGAAAAGAACAGGGGGGCATGCAATTGGCAGAAGAATTAGGCTTTAACTGGAACAGATTAATTGTTCTCAGTCTCCACTCAGAAACAGTAAAGGAAAGCAGAAGAAATCTATATGGGCTGGGAAAGCAGTGATGCCTCTAACAACCTTAACTAGGTATTTAAGACTAAAAATAGCTAGAAATAAAGCAGTTGTGAATGCCACTGCAAATCGGTTCATCTGAAACTTTGAAATCACTTGTAGGACATCACCGAATTTTTCATAAAGCTACAGAATCTGAAAAGGGGGTTTGGTTGCTGTGTAGGGCTTTTTTTAGCTGTGATAAGATTTACGCGCAGGAGAAATTTTACTTCTCAGCCAATTTTGATGGAAAAATATTGAGCCACTTCTACTGCCGCTTTTATGTGATAAGCACTTACAACAGAAAAGTGGCTGATGCAAGCAAATTATTATAAGAACTGTATCTCTTTTAAACTGGGTCTTGCATTTATGTTATGTACGGTAGGTGCTGATATCACCAATGACATACAGTAGCCATAGTGATGCAAAACAAGGCAATAAATAGCATTTACAAACAAAGAATAAATTCTGTTCTGGTGGATGAGTCACCTACTCTGAACCTTAAAATTCTTCTAGCAGTGAATTAAGACATGCATTTACTTCCCCTAGGTTTAATTAAGCTTAAATATACCAATTAGGAAAAAAAAGAGCAAAATCTATTCTTGTTTTTCTGTGAGAAAACTACATTCAGAGATGATTATCCTAAATGCAACTGCTACAGTCGCAGGACCATGCTATTCTGATCTTTTTCCAGGGACATGGAGCAAACGAACAGCCCACTTTGTGCTGTTTGTGATTGCACTAAGAAGGTCGGTAACATACAGAGCAAGATATAGGTTGACAAGTGCTAAACCACCAACTGTAAGAAACAATGCACTCACTTTTATTTTAGTTTCGGAACAGAGGGCAAAACTGACCTGTGAAATTCCTGGTTGCAAAGCAGTACTTAAATGAAGGCCAGTTTCAAGACTCAAAACCACGTAGCACTTATGTGGAGACAGAAAACAGGTGGGCTGCATGATGCAAGCAAAGATTTCCTTAAGAGGGGCAAAACCACCTCTTCTCCAAAGCAAGGATCAGAGAGCTGGACAAGTGAGTTCCTCTCTGCTAAGCTATCCTGAGCAGCCATGCCCTGAATTTTTGAATGGAGCATTTGCAGCCGAGATAGTCCCCTCTCAGGACCTCTGGCAATCCATACGCTGCTCAGACTTTTCAGGGATAGAAACGTGCTGTAAGCTTGTGCTGACAATAGGCAAGTGCCTTCAGGCAGCAGGACAGAGCACTGCGTGTCGCAGCACACCAGTGGGAAGCCTATGGCCAGCGGGTTCCAGCTTGGGCTGGCTGGTGGGCTTGGTGGGCATTTGTTATGTGCCCCAGCCTGGAGGATGCTCACATGCACACCAAACTGAGGCCTGATCCTGTGCTCACCTCCCAGACCAGGAGAGGCAGCAAAGGAGACGTCTGGCCAGAGCACGAGACCCAGTGGTGGACAAATGGCAAGTATGGGGCAATGACAGAAGAAAGCACATTACCTTCAATCACATAAATGGGTGTCGTTTCCGAAAACTGCTGCAGATGTTCACTCCTGCTGACAAAGTATTGTGCAGACTCTGTCAAATCCTAAAAGTGTCTGAAAGAGACAATATGACAGGGTCAGAGCATGCAACCACAATGGCAAAGCCACCAGCTATCAGGGGAAAAGAGTACAGTGGTGAGCTTTCTGTTTCAGAAGGAGGCAGCAGAAACTCCTGCTTTGGAGGTCTGTGTAATTTGCTATATCAAATGGGAATAGATCTTGCTAAGGACGTAGCTTGTAGCATACCCAGTGAATTACCCAGGCAATTAATGTTCCAAAAACACCCAAAACTGAAACACAGAATCACAGAATCATTTAGGTTGGAAAAGACCTCCAAGATCCCCTAGTCCAACCTATGGCCTAACAATACCAAGTCAACAACTAAACCATGTCACTAAGCTCTACATCTATACATCTTTTGAAGACCTCCAGGGATGGTGACTCAACCACTTCCCTGGGCAGCCTGTTCCAATGCCTCACAGCCCTTTCAGTGAAGAAATTTTTCCTAATATCTAACCTAAACCTCCCCTCACGCAACTTAAGCCCATTTCCCCTCGTCCTAAATACCTCACAATCTGACTCTTTTCATGATGATAAACTTTATTCCTTAGCGTAAGCTACATAGAAACTGCTGAAACTGGGACACTGCAATTCTCCTATGCAGGAATTTTAATGGTATTTTTGAAAATTAGAAAATAAAGATGTATTCCCTTGTTTGGCAGGATCAGTGTGCTTAGTGAGACATGGTTCAAGACATGAAAGAACAAGATTCCTGCTCTTGAAGTGACTGGTCAACACACAAAGACACTGGAAGAAGAATAACAGGATTACGTTACTGCATGTTTCTCACAGATGTCACAGGAGACATGATTTTTGCAAAGGTCTTCTCCAAACTGAAGGTACTGCCTTGACTGGCATCAGGACAGGGGAGCCTGGTGAGCAGAGGTGAGGATCCCACCAGTTCAAAATGTGATTCACCGATTTCTTATGACTTCCCTGTCAGAAAGCCTTAGCTGAGGAGCTTGAGAATGTACAGCACTGAAATATAGTCAGTGCCTGGGCCAAAGATGATTTTCTGAGAAATTTGTTTAGCCCTAGAGCTTGCCAAATATATATTCATGCCAGCCACAGCTATTTCCTTGGATGGGAAAAAGGTGTTTTCAGTGAAGTGAATGGCACTAGTGTATATAGTTTATATCCTCCAGTGGTTTGGATACCAGCCCAAGTGATTAAACAAATCTACCTGCTCTGGAGGCCTTCTTACCAAGATTTATAACTCTGGATTAGCTGCACACTGATTTTTTTTTTTTTTTCAAAAACAGAGGAAAATTGTCCGTTGCATTCTGGAGTTTCTCCTCATGCCACAGGCCATGCTTATTGCAAATTAGGGAAGCAGGAAATCACATCTCCATCCCCAGAATCCAATTCAGGAGGGTTTAATTCCTGTCTGGCAATTTTACTCCCCAGTGATCAAACCAACTTCAGAGAGGCTAATGTTTTGAGCCTTAAAAATTCATGACCACACTCAGACTTTGCCTCTTGTATGGAAAACAGAGAGCATCCGATACCGTGTTATCCAATACTCTGGGAAGAAGATTTTTATCCCCCTACCCATTACAAAACAGCTGCTATTAAACCCATGAAAATTCAGCAAGTATTCATCTACCTTAAATCTCTCCTTTAGAAAAGATTAGATGTCATAAGAACAGTTATTGCACTGAGTCATCTTTCAGTGAAAGACAAAATGGCATAAGAGAGAACAAGACGGCACCACAAAGCCACCAGCTGGAATCCAAGCCAGGCCAGCTGCTATTTAGAGGTATCTGCGGATGCCTGGTTTTTGGTATTTGAGGATCCATGCAGGATCGAATGACCTAAAACAATGCCCGTTGCTTTTCCAGTCTCCGCAGAGAACTTTGGGGTTGAACTGACCCAGGACCAACCTCCTCTCCAAGGTTTTGGGGGACTCTGCACTATAGGGCATGCAATGTTTGAGAGGGGATGTCAGCCCCCGGGGCTCAGCTACTGGAAAGCTGTAATGAAAACAAAGTCACTTGAGGACTGCAGAGTCCACCCACGCAGCCGTATTTCAAAACAGAAAACTTCTTCCCTATCAATATTCTTGGAGAGTTCAGTGCTACCAGTGTATAAAACTACCAGAATGCATTTATTCTCTGAAGAGTAAATACTCACTTTATCTACCTAATAGATGTGATTATCTCCTTTGGCTGACACCAGAGGAAACATTAGCTAATACCCTTCCTTCTACGATACTGCTTAATCTTTTAAAAACCAGGCACGGCTATTGAGGCCATGCGATGAGCCTTTACTGCAGTGGAAACTGTCTGGGAATGACTCTAGTAAAGCCTTGCTCTGCTTTCGTCTTCTTGTCCCTTCTCACCTTCATACCCACGTTTGCTTCTTTGCTGGTCAGTCCTGCCCTGGCCGCTCGGTGTACTCTCTCCCAAGCCACCCCTCTCCTGCCCCTCAAATTAACCTTCAAACCCTCGGCCCTCCTTGGCCCCACCTTGAAAACCAGCTTCTTCTCTGGCTCCAGAAGCAACACCACTGCTGCGTAGCCCCTCTTGCTTTTTGTCTCCTGAGAGAAACCCAAAGCCATGAGTCACCTGAATGGTTCAGCCGCGCATCAGCCGGGCATGCCATCACCGCATCCTCCTCCTCTCCCTGTTTGTCACATGCCCTCATCCTGGGACGGGGAGGGGACCTCTCTGAGGAAGGCACACTGTGTCACACACTGGGGCTGGGCAGGGAACGAGGAGAGTGGAGAGGCCTCCACAGTGGCCCCTTTGCCCAGATGAAGGCCCCTCCTCCTTCCACCCCACAGAAAGGGATGGATTTTTGGCAGTGCTAGGTTAATGGTTGGACTTGATTATCTTGGAGGTCTTTTCCAACCTAAATGATTCTGGGATTCTATGATTTCCACAAAATAACAGGCGCTGCAAGGTGCTCTGCAGGCTTCTCTCTCACTTTGGAAAGCATCTAGGGCCCATGGCCTGTTTGCAGTTTCCACACCACAAGGACACGGTCTGTCCCAGAGGGGTGGCCTCATCTCCCATGGGAGGACAACTGGGAGCAGAGGCAGGATTTTGCACAGCTCTTCTGGCCAGCTGGGGGTGTGTGGGAAGCCCAGCCCGGCTGCTGCTTCTGGGTCATGGGGACACTGGGGACGGCCGGGTGGCACAGGGACACAGCAGGGCAGGGCTGGGGCGAGATTAGCAGCCGCGGTGGGATGGCCTCCTCCCTCCCGCCCTCCCTGCTTCCCAAGTTAATCATTCCCCACGGAGTGCGAATGGAAATATTACGATAACAGCCTAACAATGTCGCATTGAAGGTTCACCTTGTAACAAATAAGTGGAGATAGGCGGCAGAAATTGGCTTTGCACCACTGCTCTGTATGCAAAGCGTATCACTTCTCCCCTTCTTATTTCACTGGGGCAATCCCAGGGGCTTTGCCAGCCTCCTATTTAAATTGTGCTGGAGCTACGGACCCGCACCCCACCCCTTGGGGATGGAGCGTGTGGCTCCTGGTGCGCGGGGGGGCTGCGAGCAGCCAGGTCTGGGAGCTTGCCCACGCCTCAAGCAAATGGGGAGCTCAGCCTTGGGCTTCCTGTTCCCCCCGCCTCACCCCCTTACAGGCTCTGGGTAAATGCAAACTTTCCTCCGTCCAAGGAGCCTAGTCCTTGTGTGGGCTACAAGAAGAAGAAAAAAAATCCTTCCTATTGATCACAAGGAGAATTGGAACACGCTTGAGAATTGTGTCAAATGAGAAGCAATGGTCTACTGCTTGATTTTTGCGAACTGGAAAACTTTGACAAGTTACAATGAACTCTGCTCAGCAATTCTCAATAAACATGAGCATTTTCCACCCAGAAGAAGAAAGGGTGCCTTATTTGGGCCACTCTGCTGCAGCAGATCGGGCTGGCAGCTCAGCCAAGGTGGGCGTGTGGGCTATCTAGGACAGAGCTACAGTTGTGGTGAATGAAGATACGGAGGGGCTGCTCACATTCTGCTAGAAGGTGCACATCTCTGCAAGGAAATGCCAGCGTTTTCTAGGGCCAGGTGCTTCCGCGGATCCAGCTCTTCTATGCCTTGGTCTTATGTCAGTGTCCTGTAAGGACGGAGCTATGGCTTAGTCCCTGCAGTGCTTCAGGCCACATGGGTGGCCTGGACTATCCAGAGACAGGACCATGCGCAGTACCTCTGCAGAGGGTGGGACTCTAGCTTCAGCGTCTTGGCACAACCCAAACTATGTGCTTACCTCAGTGACACTCCACAGCCCCCAGTTTCCGTCTGAGTGCCTACTGAGCTCAGCTTTTGGACCCCGCAGACAGGAACTTGGATAGCATCTTTGTTTCCCCTGGTTGCACATTTGTAATGGATGTATTTTATGAAGTGTTGTGGGTTCCATGGGACTCGAGAAATGTAAATTACAGCATGGACCACTGAAGATAAATGTGCGTGTGTATGAACTCCTATTTAAACCTCCCACTTCTTTTTGGATGCAAATCTCTTTCCTAAGCAACTGAGAAAAGTGCGATATGTGTCAGAGTCTGGAGATTAGAGATCTGTTCTGTTCCCTCATTTCAGAAGCTCTTGTCTTCGGCCACCCACGCAGTACTTGAGTTCTGCTCTCCGCAGGCCAAAGCTGCCTTCCTCTCCTCGGCGGTGTGTGCTCTGCAGAAGATGTCGATCTCTCTCAGGAAGCAGCGAGATGAAATGACTCTCGATGTGGAGGAGCAGGCATTTCAGCATGAGACACAGCACGTAGTTTGGGAGAGCGAAAAGGGGTAGGAGGCTGCTATTTCCAGACCGTGCTGCCTCCCTCCGCTAACTTCGCAGCAAGCAGCAGTTTTTACTCTTCCTGCTCCAGAGAAGCTACTGGGGTAAATATCACCCTTGGGAATTTCTCAAACACTCAGCTGTGGACTACCAAATCTAGAAAAGGCAGGCTTGCGAGGGGCACCGTGCTGGCAGATCGCTCCAACTCAGCTTCCTCGTGTTGCACAGTGAGGCTGAGGCTACCTGGTGCTCTTCTTACACCCCCAGCTCCCGGAGCGCTGCAACTACACGCAAATCCCAACCTTCCGTTTGTTGGAGCTGCTGAAGTTCCTACTGGCCCTGTTTGCAAAGATGGGCTAGAAACTTGACTCATAAACGGACAAAAAAGAAGGAAAAAGAACTAGAAGATGTTTAACTACCATATTTTTTTAAGTAACTGCATGACTTGGGGGTGAATTTACTCAAAGTTTTTAGCAAACGATGTTTGCAATGATGCTAGCTATGGGTGCTTCCTCAGTGGGTTTTTCCTTTTCCTTTTCTTTTTTTTTCTTTTTCCTGGCTGCTCATTTTCTTCAACTCTTTGATCGCAACACTAAACTACCTGAGCTTCCTAGCGGAAGATGCCACAAGGGATAGGCACAGCACAGGAGGGGAGCGGGGCTGCCAGCCAGGCTGCATGGGGATGGGGACGAGGATGAGGAGCAGCCAGCCAGGAAGCATGTGCAGAGCAGCGGAGGGAAGAAGCAGCAGAGCAGATGGGAAGAATGACTAAGCGAGCTCCTCTGAATGCTAGTAGACCTTGGTATCACGGAAATCTCCACAGAGTCCTCATGGAAGTGTGTGCCAAGAGAAAGTTTTCTGGTTTTTTTGTTTGTTTGTTTGTTTGTTTTTAACATTGGATTCAGCAGCTGATTGATGTGAGAGGACCTCATTAAGAAAACATCCCGATCAAAAATAGAGATAAGCCTCAACAAGCTGTTAAATGGTTTTAGAGGTATCTCTTCTGGTACTTGCTGAGCAAATACTATCTCATCTTGAGAACATGCTTTTGGGATCGGGAAAGGCTGTGCCGAGCAGAGTGTTTCTGAGCTCTGCACGAGCAGCGAACCTTGAATTGGCTTCAGCTCACTGAATTGGCTTCATTTTCTCAAAACAACTTTATGAATGCATCAGCTTACAAATAAATATATCATTCCTTTCAGAGAAACCATTACTAAAGGGTATCAGAAGGAAATATTATCACTTGTTTCTGGGATCTTCCCTGGAAGAGGGTGATTCTTCTGTCCCTGATATTCCATGCCACAATTGTCCCTCACCTTACAGCACCTGTGGGAATTAGTGATTGATGAAAATCATCCGCCTGTGCTTCTTTCTGCTATTCTTAAGTATTTCTGGATGGTCCTGCATTCAGGCCACAGTCCCACTAACAGAAGATGAGTGGGGAAAAAAGTATGTTAGAACACCAACACAGAGCAGGTGATGGTTGGATGGAAACATCCGGGAGATGGGTTGCGAAACGTCTGATGTCTTTCTGTCACTGTGAAAGAGTGCTCCGGCTAGTCCGTCACACTGGTTAGTCTATCACTTCTAGGTAACAGAATAGGATAAGAGGTTAGGTACGTGAATGGTATTTACTTAAAAGATAAACTAGTTATTTCCTTGTAACTTTGGAGAAATCGGAATATGGTGTTAATAGTGCTGTAATGTGATGCAATATTGAGCCATTTAGTACAGAATTTAATACAGCCAAAGCAGCAAAAGTGTTAGAGGCTGATTAAAACAAAACAAAACAAGCAAACAAAAAAACACCACAACAAGAAAAAAAAACAGACACTCCTAAGAGAACAAAGACAATGAAAAGACTTTTAATGCTCCCTATTGGTAATTAACAGCAAAACTGCAGGTGTCACAACACCACAGCCTAACACCAGAGGTGTTTTTCTCTAGGAATTAAAACTCTCTAACCTTAATTGAATTTCCAAAGTATGGGAAGTTGCCCCAGCCTGAGATGGAAGATAGCAGAACACTGTGTGCTACCACAGTAGGGTTGGGCACGACAGAGGGCGAGGACAATGCATAGATAAAAACAAAGAAATTATCTTAAAAATGCAGTATGGCTTTTTTTTTTTTTTTNCATTAACACTGAAAGCATATATGTATGGATAGGGTATGTGTCTTTCTGCCAACCAATTTACATCCACCTGAATCTAGAGGTCTCCTAAGTATTTGCGCACAGACAGTTTATACGTGTGCATCTCAGAGAAGCAACTCAGATAAAAATTCAGGTTACACCTTATAGAAGTTGCAGAGGAACTGGCCTTGGACTATTCTCATAGCCCTGTGGGACATGGGCTCCATGGGGCAAAGTGCTGCGGGATCAGTCAATCCACCCTGATGGCAGCGGGGGCTTGTCCTGCCGGACCACATCTTCCTTCAGCACTGGTATTTGCTCTGCAGAGGTCGGTACTGGTGATGCTCTCTCCAACCTGTGAAGGAGAGGTGGATCCCAGCCCCTAAGCACTTGCAATCACAGAGGGACAAAGGCTGGAAGAAAGGGCTGAGATAAGGTTTTAAGGACCTGTTTGTATTAACCAGTCTTTTTCATTCCACCTAAGTTGTTATTGGTTGGTAGTTTTCCTGGGGCTTGCAATAAAGTCTTCCTTTGAAGAAGGAAAATGCAGGAAACTGATTCATTTACAGCTTTTTCCAGAGAACACACGCCTGTCTAGGAGCAAAGGGAAGGGGCACTGCAGAGAGGCAGATGCTGGGCTCCCTGAAGTCCCAGCAGGGCTCCTCCCGCCTGACATGACATAGGATCTGCCCTGGATCAAGGCTGCTCTGGCTGACCCCTCCAAAATAGACAGATGGGGTTAAATAGGCTCAAAGGAAGGGGCATAATTTCAGAAATGAGAGCGAAGTAGCAATTTCAGCCTGTGACACTGTGGGTTTGATACCTGATCTATGCAAAAGCCTGTTGCTTAGCACAAAGAGATCATTGTAAGAAGGGAGGGAAAATAGTGACTATATTTGCACATTCATTTCTTCTGCTAAAGTAATGTACCAGAGACGTTAGAGGAAATTCCACATGATTGACAAATTGTCAGGCCAGATCGGGAAAGCAGGGAAATCAGGTCAAGTCGCTCCCTGTTTGCTTGTTTTCTCTCTGTAATCATAATGTTGACTCTGAAAACATGTTCTTTAAATGGAATATTAATTATCTAAATCCTGAGCTGTGAGCTGGATTCTTTTCTGGGCACAAAATTTGTTGCTCATTAAATCTAAGAGATGGAAAACACTGGCTTGGGACTGGTGGTGTGTAGGCAGATTTCCCCGCTTCACCTTCATTTTCAGGCTTCTCATAAGGAGGCATTGTGCACTGAGCCAGGCTGCAGGAGCGACGGGAGCACAAACTTCTGGGTCCTTCAGTCCGAAAAGAACCTACAGCCAGGAGGGATTCCTTCGCTGTACAGCTGACTATGGGACTGCGGTAAAGATCTCGGTCAGGAAAAGACTAATGGAAACAAATTTCTCCGTATATTGCTCATTGTGGCTTGAGGGGTTAATGCTGCATCCAGCCTAACCTAACTCCCCTCCGTGGTGACTGCAGCCGTATTCAGACATCGACAAACACATCTCTGTCCCAGATGAAAGGAGAATTTTTGTGGTATGTTCATTTGGCAGCAGGAACATATTCACACCCCTTGCTCAGAGTGAAACATAGTCCTCATTTACAGGGGAAAGTAGGTTCTTTCTTTCTCTACAAGTAATCATATGTGTGGTAATTGCTACCTGTTGGAAAAAGCAGGATTCCAGGTTCTTTCACCCTGCTCAGCTAGGTTGCAAGCAAAAGCATCATTGTCTTAAACTTGCATTTTGTTGCCCATTCCCTCGCCTCGAAGAAAACCCGAAATAAATGAACAGCTGAGGCAATCACAGACCAACAGCTCCCTCAGTGCCACTCTCATTCATCAGGATTCCTTCACACAGCCTGCGCCTGCCAAACAAGTTTTTCTTTAAAGGACAACCCATTCTTCAGCGAGTTCTCCTTAACACCCTTTACTAAACAAACAAACATCTGGAGAATTAAAAAAAAAAAAGAAAGAAAGAAAGAAAGAAAGAAAGAAAAAGACAGAAAGAAAACAGCGAGGGAAGGCGCAGTTTCCGCGCTTCCAGCCGCCGCGGCCGCTCCGCACGGCAGGGGAGCACCGCTCCGCAGGGGATGCGCCCGCTCTGCGCGCCGCGCAGCCACCGGCGGCACCGCACCGGCTCCGGGACGCGCCCGCTGCCCGCCCGGATCAACTTTCCGGGGCCGGCGCTGCC
>VXAA01001078.1:523355-567919 GCA_013399115.1 Anseranas semipalmata
TGCCGGCACCTTCCGCCGAGCCGCGTGGGCTCACCCAGCGCCGGCCCCACGCGTGGGGCAGAGGGGCCCGGGAGGGGGCACCCCCCACCCTCCCTCCCGGCCAGCCCAGACCCTCTGGAGAGGGGCTGTGAGGGGAGCTGGGCGGCTCTGCTTGTGCTTGTGAAGCCGGGGGGCAGGCAGGAAGCATCGCAGCGAGGTGGCGGGAGGCCGGGGTGAGGCCCTGGCAGAGCTGTGAAGGCAGCGGGGCAGGGTCCTCCCTGCTGCTGCGCGTCCCCATGGGCAGCAGCTCAAGTACAGGTGCTGAGGGGGGGCCGGGGCCCGCCTCTGTCCCGCTGCACACCCAGCATCTGGAGCTGTGGGTTCAGCCCGGGGAGACGTCGCGGTCCCCTCTGTGCTTGGCCCCAGAGGGGTCCACAGCTCTGATGCGCGGCTGCCGCCCCAGGCATTTTCTTCGACATGCTTCCTGAGAGCGGCGTCTCCAGCACGAGGAGACGAGAGCACGACAGAGCATTGAGCAGGGGTTTTGACCAGGGGAGGCCACTCCAGTGCTTGGTTCGTGTGAGGTCCTGCCAGCAGCAGGGCCAGACCAGTGCACGCCGGTGGGGCTGGGCACATGGAGCCTCCAGGGGAGGCACGGCTGCGGGTGCCGCAGCCTCTGCCCGGCTGGCAGTGGGCAGGGGGTGAGGAGGTGACGCGTAACCTCATCTTCAGCCTCCTCAGCTTGGGGGAGCGAACACTGAATCGTCAGGAAACAAGGAGCTTGGCCTCCAGTTCAGGGTGATTCATGCTTGGCTGATGGGGAGAAAAACAGCAGCAGCTGACGGTGTAAGGAAGACATCCGCCTGTTGCTGTGGGCCATGCTGAAAGGTGATTGAATTAGGCCAGTAGGGCAGCGCTGACACAGCTGCGCTCAGCTCTTCATGCACCAAGGATCGTGGACAGTAGGGATCTGTCCTTTGAATCCATTTGGGATATACATACATGTACGATTTCTATGCAGAGAGTGTATCAGCCAGGGTATTTCCCAGACTGAGGGCTATGGGCTTGACCCCAGCACAACAGCCACCCAAGAAGTGCTGGAGTCTGCTCTCCTTTGGAGCTGCTCGGGAACTGCGAGCTTTTACACGCTGCCTGCTTTTTACACGCTCCTTTTACAAGCATGTGTGAAACGCATCTATCAGTTTAAAACAAAATGTGCAATATATGGTTTCGGTGTATAAAGACACTGCGCGCTGAGGATGAACTCGGCAGTGGCAATGGGATGGCCATTTGCTTATGGCAGTTTTGTTGCCAGGCTCATAATGAGTTATTCTTGTCTGAGAACGGAACGGCTCTAAGGTTAGATTTATAGGGTGGATGTTAAAACTGACTACCCAATAACATTGGGAATTGCAGAAAATCTTCAGGAAGAAGGTGTCACTGTGACTACAACCCCAGAGAGATACTAGGGATACTAGGGAACCTGTGTACCCCATCTGTGTACCCCATGTACACTAACGCAGTGCAGGTAGTGCCTGGGACATGGCAGGATCAAGCCCTGGGGCTGTAAAAGCTCCTCTGCTGGATGACACTGCTGCTGCTGCCCTCCATACCTAAGGGCACCAGAAGGACATCCTCCGTGCGGGCTCCTGGACGCCCGTGCTGGTGGCTCTGAAGCCCACTGTGGTTTCTAAGGCAGGCTGCAGGGGGAAGGCTCTCTAGCTGATGAACAGGGGAAGTGCTGGTCAGCCAGTGGTGTTCCTGCGGAATTGATTTGAACACTGCAAAGACTGAATTTAATTGCATGATTAATTATGTCACGAGACCCCCAGTCCTGGATAAGTGCCTTTATTAGATAAATATCATGGAAATAATTCTCAGCTCCAAGAGAAGGGTTTTGCATTCATAGAACCAGAGCAAGACTGGTGTGGGAAGGGCACTCATCCCACACACTACATTGAGATGGAAACCCGTGTTCCAGAGGCTCGATGTGCCATCCTGGTGCTGAGGTCCCAGGGCACGTGCCACCTCCATTCTCCTGGGAGGAGACCACATGTGATCCCATGGTGCCAGCCCTGCTGCCTCAGGGACCATCTGCCTTGGGTCTCTGCCAAAATCTGATGTGTTATAATGGCCAAAGGCACCCAGGTTAGACAGGCAACTTCCATATTGTGGGTGTCTACGGCAGCACTTGCACACGTATGTGTTCATCCTTATTACCCACCGAGCTGCGGGACAAAGCAAGGTTTGTCCAGGGACATCTCCCCTTTTTGGTCTGACCTCCTTATGGTGCTCCACAGCATGAGCCCCAAAGTACGTCGTACAGATGTTATAAATGCTGCCCAAAGTCTTGGTAGACATGGCCTCGTCTGCTATCTCCTTGTGTTTCTCATCTTGACATGGATGTAGCTATTTCCCAAGCAGCAGAGCTCAAGTTCATGTTGGACTTGGAGGCCAGAGCATACAGTGGGGGAGTGAAGCCCAAACCAAACGTTTAAAAATGACTATTTGCCTCTCTGGCTAGGACGTCTTTCAGATACAGCAGTGCTTCTCTAACCATAATGGAGGAGCATTGTGGGGAGATGTGATGGGAAAGTTGAGTCACAGTCTGCACGGTCTTGGAATAGAAATTACAGCTCTTAACATCTGGGCTCTGACTATAGGATTATTTTCTGTCTTTAATTGTTTGCCTACCATATCATCACAAGCTGCTTTTTCAGGCCAATTACTTTAATTGCCATGACAAAACAAGTCAAATCCAGGTTTGCAACAAAATTGGTCTTTTTTTCCCCAAATAAAGCCTTGAATGATGTTAATCTGCTGTTGGTCACCAAGCCCCACTACTTTAAACTGCCTTCTCTCTTATTGCCGATACTAACAAATTAACACTAATAAAACAAACAATAATTAGTAACAGTATTCAGATGCATGCGAAGCCCAGACAAAACTCCCACTGGGGGCCACACGCTGTGATGAATGTGACCTCAGTTCCCCTGTATCTGCAGACGGTTCACCACACGGCCATGGGCTGCAGAGGTGCTGAGCCAGAGCCCCCCGGTCTCTTCGCAACCCACGAGGCCACCCCAGCTTCATGTATCTGTCACATCATGCTTTGCTTGTAGAGGGCGTGGAGGAGCTGTGTATGGGAAGAGCCGCATCCCGGGGACATCAGGGTTCCCACATCCTTCTGGAGGCTGCAGGTCTCCCTGTGACCTCCCTCCTCCCACTGGTCCTCCCTTGGACTCAGGTGTCAGTGCTTGTTATTGATGTGCAGGTCTCCCATGCCTGACTTCCTGACGGTGTGAGAGTTCCTGTGGCTCAAGGAGTTTTTTGCACTCAAGTAGCCACCCCAAAGTAGTAGCAAAAGGAGAGAGAAGTACCTGGATTAATCAGTGACAGATGCAGCTATCACTTTGCTTCTTCGTGGTGTGCATGACGCTTTTGTCTCATGCCTTAGCTGCTCAATGCACCAGCTGAGCTGTGGCACCTGCATCTGTCCATATGCACAGCAGATATACAATGATGTGTCTTATCATAAACCTTCTTGCTATGGATTAAAAGAGATGAATTACTTTTGCTTCTGTTGCACGCTAGTCAGAAACAGGGACAGCCATACTGGCAGGTGAAGTGAAGGAATTGGATAAATATGCACAATGCAAGGCCTTATTAACCTTGTGAATTTGCTGTTGTAAATTTGATCTTTCTTCTCCCACCCCACTCCTCTCTGTGGATCGCTGCTCTCTCTCCTGACACACCTCTTGTTCTGAATCGTGAGATGTCACACCTTTTTGTTAGATGTGTAGGTCACCTTGTAAGTGCTCTGAGACAATTAATCATCCCAGGCCCAAGACTGATGGAAAGTTCTCAGTCCTTCAATTTTCTGATTGCATTTGGCTGAGTAATGTTTTGCAGAGATAGGGGCAAGAAGAATCTCCAATTCGTTTGCAGATATTTTATTATTTTAAAAGGCATTGTTGTGAAGCATCTTGCAATACATGAAGTCACATTGCCTAAATATCCCAAAGGAAAGCCCAGGCAGCATACCTGCTCGGTCCAAGCAGACATGGGCTGAGGTGGCTCAGCTCTCACATAAACCAGGCACCAGCAAAAGGGATCAATTCCTGCCTGGTACTGAAGGTGTTGTGTTGGAAAATCTAGTCATGCCATGGTGTTACTTGGATTGGGGTAGGTAAGGTGTATACCCCATATGCAGCTGTGTGCTGCTGCAGGGGTTGGTCATGGCATCCCTTGCACCTGCAGGCACTACCGTAACAGGGTCCTCCATATAACACCAGAGGTTCATTTAAATTATTATGCTTAATATTGCTATGATAATAGGCTACTATGCATTACAGTAGTTGCTTTGTTTCCTTCTCCAGATGTGGTCCCTTCTGGTGTCTGAGCGAGGTTTTACCTGTCTGAATCACCGCATGGCCAGATGTGGTCTATAGGCACAGGACTCACTGGAACAGCCCCTCTCTCCTGGAGCCTGGGCTTGTCAGTATGGTTGCCATGGTGGTAGCGAGACAATTAAAACGGCTTGATAACCAGCTGAAGGTACTGACTGTTTCCTGGATACCATACATCCCAATCAATCTCAGCTCTGACAGACCTTGGAGCAAAGCCAGGGCCAATGACAGCAATTGGTGCCGTTTAATACTTTTTCCTTCTTCAGCCCTCTAAAGTTAGCTTTCCTGCATGGGTTTGAAGCTGCAGTTCAAGGTAAAAAACCCTCATCCTTTCTGGAGTTGATATTTTTCAGTACGCATCCTTCAATTCGGGCGATGCAGCACAAAAATTTACAAAGTTACCCGCTCTCTCCTGATCTTTTGACCATTCAGCAAGAAGCTGAATGGGCTTCGTTGCATTGAGTGATGTGGGTGCTGCCCTTTAGCTCAGTACAGGGAGTGAGGGATTTCTTTGTTACAGACTCCTCCTAGCAGGCTGTGCTGCTCCCCCTGCCAGGCCATTCCCCGTGGGTGGTGGGGGCTGGAAGCAATATGTTGGAAGCCACACTGTATCCCAACAGCTTGGGATTTGGAGCTGTCAAGCAGTGGCTCATTGTTAGTACAACTTCTTCCAGAACACCAGAAAAAGAAAAGACGACTTAAGACATTTTATGACCTGCTGACACATGAGTCTGGTAGGAATCTGGCTGTCTGTGAATCCAGAGAAATAGCTGACGGCTTCAGAGGTCTGCTGCTGTTGCTGCTAGTGGTAGGGTTGTTGGTCCCTGTAGGTAGCGATGTGAGCAGGAGGGCTTCTTCGACTTGCACCTGGTTCCTCCAGATGACTACATGGGTCTACTTTGTATTTTAGGTGCTCTCCTGTGCTGGGTCATCGCTTCAACATGTCTCGCATTATCTGAGGGCTTCTCGTATCTTTGCTGTGATTCAAGAACTGTTGAATTCCCTTTTTGGAGAGTTTCTGACTTATATGTGAGCCCTGAGGTGACTGTGTAGTCCCAGGTCAGCAGCTGGGCCAGCCTCATCCTTCAGGTCTGGCTGAGTTTACAGCAAGAGGTTACAGGACTGCACAAAATGGCAGGCATGGTTGCTACTACGTTTCCCCCCATTTCTAGAGAATTTAGCTGAACTGAGGGCTCCTCTGTAGGGTGCTGGACGCTTCACCAGCACAGGTGCTACAGTGGGTTTCAATTTTAGGGCTCTTCTGCCTTTTGTGGTCACACTGTCCATCACAATGGTCTCAATTTTTCTTTTTCTTGAAACCTCATTTACAGACAGAATGCTTAAAACAATCCCAGATATCAGCATTACAAACAAATTAACCTAAACCCATTTGAGGTTTATGGCCCTGCTTAAGCCTTCTAGGGTCATGTAGCTATTTTGGAAGCTGCTGGCCTATGTCTTTGCAATCCATCAGTAGTGTACACTCAATCACTGTACTTTGCTTTAGATTAACAGACCTTGCACAAGTCTCCCGAACTTCTGGCACGCCCATATATTTGCAGGCTTTTCACTCTCTGTTTGGGTTTACCTGATCCATCCAGCCAGAGTAGTCTGCAGCCAGCCTCCACCTCACAGGAGGGGCACCCAGGCAAATGCTCCCCCCAGCAGGGTTAGAGGGTCATCGGAAGTCACAAGGTAAACCAAAAACCTTGTCCAGGGGCTTTTTCTCCCTTAGAAACCAGCTACCTTCAAGAATTCCTCAGTGACCAAAGAGAACAGCCTGAAAAAAAGCCGTAATTTTCTAAAAATAAGCAATTTAGCAATGTAAATGGAAAGTTATGGGTTTGTTTAAAGGCTCTGCTTGAAGGTATTTTTTTCCACGACTCCTCCTTGACACCAGTAGGTCTTCCTGGCTGCTCATTTGGGATGATTTTGTTTCAAAATCTGTTTAGAAGCTTAGGTTCTAACAAAAGACAATAATTACCCAAGTAACAATGAACTTAACCAACCACCCGAGGAGTCAGAATTATTTACGGCTTTCAAAGGAGTTGATGCTAGCTTGCCTTTTGTCTTTCTACTTAATGCCTCTCTAATATTCTTCTCTGGACACAATGACTTTCTGAACTGTTTTTTTTTTATTTTCTCCTTTTTATTTTTTATTTTTTTGTCTTAAATAGAATGTGGAGCCCCTCCACCACCTAATTCTCTGCATACAAAGGAAGATTTAATATCCTCTAAATGACTATAAAGCACAAACCTACCAGATGGCAGACTTAGATGCTCAAGGGGGATACAGGCTGCATTTCTCGGAGAAGCATTTGAAAGTGGTTTTGAAAGAGAGAGTCAGTAGATGTATCAATCTTTTCCTTAGTGGGGTGCTGTGATACAACTCAGGAGAGGTGCAAGAAGGAGGAAATATAGTTCATGACCCAACAGAGGAAACAAATGGAGCTATGCGAAGAACCATTTTACTAATTTCTTGGGTCTCTTTGAGAAACATGTTAATTATGACCTTGAGCATCTCTGCAGAAATTTTGAGATGTAACATCTGCATCCTAGGCATAACATTACATATGTGAAGAAAGATTTAAGAAAGTTACTAGCTTCCAAAGACTACCTCTCCACATTTAATCCAAGGATGTTGTTTACATATATTCAGTGGTCTTCAGCAAGAAACGGTTCTGCTTCATTTTCTTTCAGTTTTTCCTATGCCAGAAGCCAACTTGCTAACAAGATTAATTGATAAAAAGGAGGATTTCTTTAAGAACAAATGTTTTGAATCTCAGTTATTTTCCAAGCCTTTGGTTGAATAATTCATCTGACACATAACTGAATAATTTTTCTTCATAGATTATCTAAGAAGAGATCACAATATTTACATATGGACCTATTGTTCAGACTTATTGGCAAAGTAATTTATTGGAATAATATGTGCTCTGTGTCTCATTTGTGGCCAGTTCCTTGGGAGATGTTGATATTCTGATGATGTGATATGTTTCGCAGAATCACAGAATCACAGAATCATTTAGGTTGGAAAAGACCTCCAAGATCCCCTAGTCCAACCTATGGCCTAACAATACCAAGTCCTCCACTAGACCATGTCACTACGCTCTACATCTAAATGTCTTTTGAATACCTCCAGGGATGGTGACTCAACCACTTCCCTGGGCAGCCCGTTCCAATGCCTCACAACCCTTTCAGTAAAGAAAATTTTCCTAATATCCAACCCAAACCTCCCCTGGTGCAACTTTAGCCCATTCCCCCTCGTCCTACCCACCTGGTGCGTGGGAGAAGAGACCAATCCCCACCTTNACTTGTTCTCCAGACCCCTCACCAGCTTCATTGCCCTTCTTTGGACCCGCTCCAGCACCTCAATTGATGTCCTTCCTGTAGTGAGGGGCCCAAAAAAGTGGGTGAATGTAACTTTCTGGAATTATTTTGTGAAGTAAGAGGTTGTTATTATGAGTCTGAAATGTGTTTTCATGCTGAATTCACACTTGGTGAGTATTCCTACCAGAAAATGTGTTCCCTAGGATAACTGTAGAAAGCAAACACAAAAAAAGAAGGAATACAGTCAAAGCAAATCCATAAAAAGATTCAGATGAACAGAAATGTGTTTGCAGGACACACTTATCTCTGGTGTGAAGCAATGTGTTAAAGGAGAAGACCTCAGATTTATAAGGTAGAAATCTTTGTATGCCAACCAGCTACATATCCCGCATGAACAACTTGGAAGACCATCAGCTGCTAGACCTGTTACTAAACAAATATGACTCATAGTTGTTTGTGTGCTTTTTGGGACATAGGTTACACAGCAACACGTCAAGCAAAGCAAAATGTCAAGTTACATATCAAATGAAGAACGGTGAGAAAAGAAGAGGAGGGCATATACCCATGGAACAACAATGATCTCAGTATTAGGGATGAAGAAAATAGGGTATTTTATACGTCTCCGAACTAACACAATAGCCTGTAGTAATGGCCACTACCTGATGCTTTGAAAACAAGAGAATAATTTCCATCATGATCTAGCGATCAGCTTTCACCCTGAATTTGGAGATCAGATCCCCTTATCTTTGCAAGTGCTACTGGGAGACCTGCTTGGTAACAAGAAAAGAATTCAACCTAACAACAGCCCATTCATCCTGGTGCTGCATCAGCCAAAAAGCAAGCATTTATCTGGAACATTAATTCTCTGCAGACCTTTGCTTCAAACCATGTTTGCTGTAAGTCAGTATGTATATTAAAACAGCTAGAAACAGGCCTTGCTCTCAGAAAGCCAACTGAACTATGTGTTTCTCCCCACTGTAAACAAGTAGATTCAAACGGAAAACCTGTCACTATCCAGTCTTATAACTCAATGGTGAAAAAAAACTATTCCAAATTTAATCCCAGCTACTGATTGAGGAGACAGATTGCAGTTTTCTCTCTCTCTAGTATTCACATCTTTCTGTAAATTTCAAAGCATGTCTTTGGACCAACTAGATCAAATACTGACTTTTTTAGAGGTTTGGCCATATCTACACATGTATATTTCTCTGTATATATATATATGTATATGTGTATATATATATATATATATATATACTTATATATATTGTCTGCACTATATCAAACTTCCTTGTCCTCCCCCTTGTATGACCATCATAATAGTCTAAGATGCTTCTCTTTACAATCCTTGTGCACACACGGTTCAGTACTTTGGGAGTTATCCTGAGGTCCAGTGGTCCCTTGCTCTGTTCTGTGCTCTACAGATTTACTGGCACCACACAGTGGGGTGCCTATCCGAACCAGAAATACTGGGCTGGAGGGGTACATGGATTAAAATGGTAAACTCCCGTGGTTCACATCCTTTCCTGCCATCCATTAATGTTCCTGGCACCATTTTCAAATTACTGTTGGGCAGCAGATGGAGGACATGCTGCTAAGTGCTATGATTATGAGATTCATTAATATGGATGGGATTATGCACATGCATTTGTAGTTGGGCAGGCAGAAGAATTTGCGTGTGGGGTTTCCTAAGACATTTGATACTGAGGTGATCCAGCTGCAGGAGATGATGCTGCAGGATCAAATCTGGCAGAGCACATATTTGAAGTAGTTTTACTTGATAAAACTTTTGCTTCAGGACTCAGATAAGAAGCAACGACTGGTAGGACCCAGGTAGTTGTGCAGAACTGGATGGCTGATGCTAGTGGCAAAGTTTTTGGATAACAAAGACCAAATACAGATGTGAGCAGAGCCCAGAGCTACAAGAACACAGCCATGAGTGTGCCCATCCAAGTGAGCAACCACGCTATCGTTAACTCTGGCATTTTACTGCTGATCAAGAGCTCACCAGCTGGGTTTGGGAGAAGAGTTACAGCAAATGTTGTCATGGGGATTTGAAATGGGGAGGTTTCTGTTCTGTCATGTCACAAGCCTGGAAATGCGTAAGAGTTGGTGCTGGCTTTAAAGGGCTGTAAATGAGATAGACACACAGGCCTACTCTTTGCCAACACAAAAAGGTATTTTCCATGCGTTTGCACAGGCCGATTGATCCCTATAAAATATTCACTGACATTATGTGAAATGGAAAGGTCTGTGATGCTGTGTTATTGCAAAAAAATCAGGTCTGGTTGCTGGAATGGAGAGGGACTATTTGCTTCCAGAGAGGATATGAGCATTACAGTTCCTCTTCTTCTTCTGGGCATCTGGATTCAGTGTATGCCCTGTTTGCCTGGCCAAGGAAGCTCTTTGTTGGTGGTTTCAGCAAGAAGGAAGAATTATTTAGCTTTGTGCAGAGTGGTTGCAGATGATCGCTGGCATGTACTTCAGGAAGATGGATAGGAGGGAGGTGGTACTTCATGAGAAGGGTAGGTGTTTCTCATCATGATGTGCCTCATGTGATAAGTGCCTGCAGTTTTTTGCACATCCATAAGAACAGGAGAGACATCCTGAAGGAAATATTGGAGTGGGAATGTGGGTGGCAGCAGGAGGCAGAAATTTAATATTTTAGGCAGATGGGGAAAGTATCTCTGAGAAATGACCAGAACAGTCATGACCACAGCATAATGGATATTTGGTGTGGTGAGGACAGAGAATGTTTTTCGGCCTATGAATGCATTGTCACCAAGGAAATGTCTTCCTTTCTGATGTATTGATGGTGTGTGGGCATGATCTGTCATTTAGGGTTTGAGCTGGATCTACATGACCTTTTCCAGTCAAATGCACCACAATGAATTTGAGTGGGGAAAGTGATGCATGGCTTGTTGAATAAAAAATAAAATAAAATAAAATAAAATAAAATAAAATAAAATAAAATAATAATAATAAAAAACCTGCAGTGAAAAAACACACAAACATAACAGCTATGAAAGAGATGCCTGGTGGGACTGAGGATGTATAGGACCACTGGAAGGTGCCAAAGTGGGGCTGGCAGTAACAAGAGCCCCAGGATGGTACATGCTCTGGGTTGCATGGGACTCTCTGCCCAGCCCTTGTGCCAAATCCAGTGCCCCCCAGCTGTTTGCCTCTGCATTGCCCATACAATCCCCTTTCCAGGGTGCCCCATTCCTTTTCTTTAGAAGCACCCCACAAGTGCCATCTCCCCTGCTGTCTCTGCAGCCCCTCTGTTGGGATGGATTCAGTAGGCACTGGCACAGATTCCTTCATACATTTTTTCCCATTCAGGTATTTGTCAGTCTTCCTGTGTGCGATAGCGCTGCTCTTCACACAGGTTGTGTGTTGCAAGTGCTAAGGGAAATGATAAAACCTCTGAGTACTTATTGTCCATTCCTAGTTTCCATAGCAACCTTGATGAAATATTTCTTTTCCCACATTTCAGGAATGCCATTCACCTCCTTCCTTCCCCCTCTCCAGTTCCCTTCAGGAGAAGGCAAACTCACCCGGGCACTTCCCCAGGCAGACCCCTACAGCAAACGCTTGGGCAGGAGAAGTTAGAGGGAAGGAAGCAGCTCTCAGTAGAGGGAGGACATTACCTGGGCACAAACTCCAAATAGAGCTTGTCTAAAGAGGCAGTGGAGCTTTGCCTTGCAGGGGTGTGCTGTGCCATATGGACTTCGATCTCCCTTACACAGGGCCTGTAGATCAGCACAAATACGCTGCAATTTCACTGGGTTCTCCAGAGGCCTTCATAATACCTTGAAATCTGCATGTATTTTGGTCAGCCCCGGTAGCTTGGTCAGGAGCTCACTGCTGGTACCGCACCTTTTAATCAGCTGAGTGAAATAATGAGCTAGGGAACATTTTCCAGTGAGCTTTTCTGCTTGGGATGTATTACTATTGCACATATATATTGGACTGAGCAGACTGCCAGTAACAGGACTGAGACACGAGGGTAGCAGGTCTCCCTGATGGCTACAGGGTGGACACGGCAGGGAGCAAACCTGTAAGTCTTTGACAACTTTATTTTGAGTTGTGTGGTGCATGTGCAGTGGGAAAGAGGGCTGAATGCTAAATAAATAGAGAGCCAGTACCTGAAGAAGAGAGTTTTTATATATTGTCCATATATTTAAATTCATATTTATGTATTATATAATGTATGTGCATTTATAAATATCTACTGCTGGAGGACGTCTCTGCACAGTGTTCAGCAAAGTTTTTCTCAAGGCATTTGAGTGCATTGCCCAAATCCGCTGGGTCTTTGCCCATCCCTGGTTGCCTTTGCTAATGTCCACCTCAGCAAACCCTTCTGACACCTGGGCCACTTCTAAGGTCAAAGCTAATGCTGGGGATAACTTTTGTCTTGCTACTTGCTGGCAGCCGGGTGGTTCTGAAAAAACAGTCTATTCCACCACCGTTCTGTCTGGCAGCTTTATCTGTACAGTACATCTGTAACACCAGGGATGTTGTCTGCAAAAATATAGTCCAACTACATAGGGGTACCAACGAGACCAGTCCCAATAAGAAGCAGTATCACTTGGGTAGTGTTTGGAAACCTACCAGAAGTGCAACACTGGTACCAGAGTGAGAAGAATATCAGAAGTACTGGTTCACCAAAAGTAACATTTTTCTTTCTCTTTTTTTTCTTCAGAATTTCAGCAAATTGGAGCCAAAGACCCATAAATTTAAGGCTTAACTCAGGAACAGACTTTCCAAGTACACCTTTCTGTCCCCACAGTTTGCAATGCCCCCAGCTTGGGGATGTTAGGAATCCAGAGGAAGGCACTAGATCCAGAGCCTGGCCTCAGATTGCTCTGCTGAACCTAACACTTTCCACATGAAATATTCAAGATTTGAAGAAAACATCTGTTGGGCTGAAACTTTGCTGGAAAGTTTCCAGCCTACCACAGTTTGAAATGAGCCTTCATAATCCCTAGAGGCCGAACAGCCTCAATGCAAAGCCAACCAGCATCCATACAGAGATTTCTTATGGCTCCATCTGTGTGAGCAAATGAAAGGCCCCAGGTGTGGGCCATCTTCCATGCTGTTTAATCATCTTGCTGCCTGGCCTGGCCCTGGCTGGTGGCAGCTAGTGCCCTGCCAGCCAGTTCCAGGGCATGGCATGGAGGGCAGTGTGCACCAAGGAATGGTCCCAAACCAGGCTTCGGCTCATCTTCTCCACAGTCCTCCACTGGTGCCATGCTTCTTCCACACCTCAAGGCATGCATACACACCCTCATTTCCACTCTAATAAAATATCACCCTGATCAACTGCAATGCTGTTTTAGATCCTTTGAACAGAAAACAAAACAAAACAAAACAAAAAAAAAACTAAGATTATCACATTAGGACCATAGTACATGGGGACCAGAAGAGCCCCAGAATTAGATGTGTTATAGACTGGAAGCTGCTAATCTGTGCCAGTTGGCTTCAGGGCCAAAGAAAGGTCCCTGGCCTGAATTTATTCATTATTTCAGACCTACACTAACTGGCCAGCAAATTTGGCATAGAAGTGAGCAGCACAAGGGCACCAGACACCTTTTAAGCAAACTAATTAAGTTACTCCAGTGTAACATCTCCTTAATGGAGGTTTTGTGGAAGAATCTGGAGGTACAGATGTGTTGTTTTGCCTGCATAATAGGTTCATAAGTGTGCTCAGGATGAAGCATGCTACACTAGAGGTTCTTCAAATTGCCAGGGTGACCAAAATCTTCAGAGCTGCTCAGCTCTTCTGTGTATACTGATTGTGATTTCAGTGGTGTTGTTTTCAGACTGCCCATGGTTTGCCAAATTCTTCACAGACTCATTATGGGACAGTTTCTACACGGATTTGCCCCCTAGACAGTTGCTGCACAGAATGGGAAATGGAGGTCATCCAAGGATGGAGGACGTTAACTAACATTTCAGATTTTCACTCCTCAGGTTTGTGAGTAGTTCTTTGGAAATAAGCCTGGGATTCCTAGGTCTGTTGAAAGAAAGGTATTTGAAGAAGGACTTGAAGAAGATGGCTAGAGAAGGGATTGGTTGCACAGCTAATTCTACATTATAGCCAAGAGCATCTCATCTATCTCCCAGCCATTCCCATTACACTTAAATAGAGCTGTTATAATGAAACATTGGGAGGTGAAAGAGGGGGTTAATGTACTACTCTGTTACTGCCGGAGATATCATTTCCAATTTGATGGAGGTCACATACGAAAATGAATGTGGTTGTCTCCACTGATTCTGCATGGCACATCTGGTGGCTAATTTTCCTGAAATCCCTTGGTTTTGCATTAGTTAAGAATCTTCATAAGGGGCTTTGAAAGAGGAACTGTGTTTGTATCCTCTTTTTATAGATTTTTATACATACCTCTATTTAACATTGCATTCTCATTACCTAGGGTTTACTCTTCTGGTGTGATGCATTTTCCCCTTTTCAGGTAAAGCAAAGTAACAGCTACCCAGAGACCTGTAAAGCATACAAATGGAGCCGAGTTAGAAAGGTCAGCCCTACAGATATGTTGGAACATACCAAAGAGCAAGGTGAACAGACTAAGCTGTATAAATATTTAAAGAGCTGTAATTAGGACTAACATGGCCTCACTCCCAAGGTTCATTATTATACATGCACATGGCAGAAAAGTAACTAATCATGACCTTTTTCTGCTTGCTTTTTGTATACATTTTAGAGCATTTTTCGCACTCTAAGATGTTCCTGGCTGGCACTGGCCACTTGGGAGTGGCCGGGACAGTTGTCACAGCATTCTGTGAGGCCAGAAAAAAGCCCAGAAAGGTTTCAGACACCAGTACGGGGGAGATGCTGGCTTTCACCCAGGCATCACTGTGCTGCGGGGGGCTGAAGCAAGGAGGCAGAGGTTTCCCAGCACGGTGGGGGTTCACATCCAAAGCCCAGTGGGACTTGAGGAGCCCTAAGCTGCTAAGGACACCAGCTGTCCCATTGTCACAAAGACAGAAACACCCTCCTCCTGGCTGGATGACTCCAGCTCATCCTTGGCCTCAAGACCATGTATTTGTTACTACCAGGCTCGGCTTTTACAACTCTCCTCAAGGCATGCAATCTCACAAGCTAAAAAAGCTCTAGTTGGTACAAAGCACAATACCCTCTTTGCTTAGCAACACGTTTCCATGAACACCTCACGCCACGATGCTTGCTGCTGCCTCATCACCCATCAACTGTGTCTGATGGAAGGTCTTCATCCTTGGTTGGAGTTAATGGGTGGCACAGCCTCACCTCCCTGCAAGGCTGCTCCCCCTGCTACCGCGACCTGCAGCAGCAGCCACCTTCCCGTGACACCGAAACCAGTGGGACAGCCCAGGGGCACAGAGGCTGAGCCACCAGGGTAGCTGTCATGGGTTTTAGCTCGTTGAAGCGTAATGGTGACTCACCACCCCGGTGCCACCACCTCTGGGCGGGGGGAGCACAGGGGACCAGTTGCTGAAAGGACGTTGCTGATTTCCAGAGGTCTGAGCTGTCTTCCTCAGATGAAGAGTGTGGATGAGGGTCAGGGGCTTTTTTCAAATTGCCGTCAGACAGACCATGTTCCTGGGTGGGGGACAGACTCATACACGCTCTCTGCAGCATCATGGAGGGGATGCTTCCAGCTGGGACCAGCAGGGCTGCTGGTACAGGTCAGGGCTCAAGTCACGCACCCACACAACAGTTTTAGACCTCCTGCCTTCCTAAATGTGGTGTTTCAAGTCTGTGCCTGTCCCTTCCCATCTTGTTCACAGCTGAGGAGCTGAAGCCAGAATTACCAGCTCTCCGGCAAAAAAACGGGCTCACCTGTTTTAAAAGCAAACATGGTTGTGATGGACAACATCAGCTGGAACAAAGTAAAACTTGTTATAGCTGTGAACCAGTTTTGCTGACATTTTGATTGGGAAGGCTTGCTGGTCATCGGACCAAAATGAAAGAAAGAAAGAGGCAGGGCAAGGGAGGACTTGTCCCCAGAGAGCCTGGAAGCCTGCAAGTATACCTCTGCTGTGCAGGCCAGCAGCCCACACCCAGACACACAGCTTTTCAAGTGCCCATGGAACAAGAAAATACACACACGTGTACAGGAAAAAAAAAGAAAAAAAAAAACTTGTTTGCCGCTCTACTCTTCCCTGCAGCAAAATTAATTGGGTCTTACTCCTGCCGTCTGTATGCCGGCAGTACTCCCACAGCACTGACTTTAATATGAGTGCAGATTGCAGGATCAGGCCCTCGGTGTCTTGGAAAAGATGAATAATAATCACTATGTGGAGAAATACTGCAGTTTGCAACTCAAAGAACACTTTAAATCTGCTTAGCAATTTGTAACGCCCACAGTAGCACACTGTGTAAAGCTGCAGTTATGAGACAAATCACTTCTCCATTAACCGTGGCTCCGGAATGTGCCTTGTGCCAACCCGCACACGGAGCGGGGAACGATGGAGGGAAGGGGGAACAACGCACAGGTTGGTGCGAGAAGCAGAGAGGTTTGCTTTTTATGGAAGCAGCTGTGATATCCCTTTAAGGGCATTTTCTGGAGTTGCAGAAACAGCTTCCCGGCTATCCGACCTTGCCTACAGCTTCACCTGAAACTTCCCTCTGCCATTTGAAGTGCCACAGCTTTGACCAGCTCTGCCACAGTGGGGCTACAAAAGTTCATTTTTAAGGGTCTTTCTCTTTCTTATTTAAGCTTTTCACATCCTGCTGATGTAAAGGCAGAAAACAGCTCCAGGTGCAAGATGCCCTCGGTTGATTTGTGGCTTGGGGCAGGGTAAGCTGCAGGTCCGATCCTCAGTCACCGCACACGGTATGCTGCATAACCCTACAGCACCCGACTGCACTGGCTGCAGACCCTACCCAAGCTGGACCAGGCTGGAAAACGTTGGGATACAGCAGGAGAGGAGTGCTGGGAGTCCAGAGTGGGGATGAGGAGTATTTTTAGTAGTGAATCTATTGGAGTTACACCTTGTAGCTGTCATAGGAGGGATGATTCTGGGGAGTGTGTGTGCCTTGCAAGTGAGAAAAGTCTCAGCAAAGAGAGTCAAAATTAAAGAGGTAACACTGAGATAAGCCAAGAGGAGCTGAAGGGAGACTGGCCCTGATGTTCATCCTCCAAAGCCGGTAGAGACAGGCTGCCATGGCAAAACAGTCCTGATCAGTGGGACTGAAGCCTGAACCCATTTTCCCCAATGACCAGCTTGCACCTCAGAGGTCCTCTCTGATTTGGGGTTCAGCAGTAAGGGGAGATCTTCCTTTCCATCCTACGGAAAGGGAGCAGAGCTGCTAACCCTGGGTCCAGCAAGCCCTGCAGCTGAGCACCTGTCATGCCACACGGGACTGAACAGCAGCTTTAACCCACCCTTGCCAGCTCTGCCACTCCTTCCCCAAGCTTCACCAGGCACAGGGAGCCTCCACCACCCTCTGGTTGTTGTTCCACAGGTACCAGGTGATGACAACGAGCACCAGCAGAGATGCCAAGTGCCAGCACCACAGTCAGCGGTGGCAGGAGACCTTCCACCTCCAAATTCCTCACCGAAGGAGGTGGTCCATTTCACCTGGCTCTGAAACACCACCAGGACAGAGCAGGCTGCTGAGGACAGCTTTGTGCCAAGCATAGGAAAGACCTCGGTCATGCTGGAGATGAAAGTGTGGTTGAAATGCAGGGAGAGGGAGGATGGCAAGCTATCTTGAAGCATCTGCAGGAACCATGCAATGACATTTAAGCCTGATAAGGCCGGTGAGGAGAGCCAGGCTGGCTGGGGAATTAGACAAAAGGGCCAGGGTGTCAGTGTAAGCCTTTATCTCACTCCTGGGGAATGTGTTCAGAAACCTTGAATGTGAGGAAAGGGTAGGAAGATAAACAGAGCCGACAGCTGAATCCCTTCAAGATTTTGAAACAATGATCAAAGAAAAATGTAAAGGAGGAACATGCCCTCAGAAAGTCAGAGGAAAAAGATTCATAGCTCAGCACTGGGGAGCAGGTATTAGAGGAGGCATTTTGCCCTGCCCGGAGAATCCAGCCTGTCCTGCCCCAGGAAAGCCCACGCTACTGCTGTGGGGACAGCATGGGCAAGGCTGAGCAGAAAGGCCACATTTATGGGATTACAGGAGGTGCTGCAGGCCCTAAACATTGTATCTGGGATGGCATGGGAGGAGGTATAAAAATTAAGGTATTTTAGGTGAAGGAAAAATAGTTCAGAGTACGGGTGATCAAACACGGGAACAGGTCACCTAGAGAGGCTGAGCAATCTCCACCCTTAGAGATTTTCAAAGCTCAGCTGGGAAAGGCCCTGGGTAACCTGGTTTAGTTTTGGAGTTACTCCTGCTCTGCGTGGGGGGTTGGACCAGAAGGCCTCCAGCAGTCCCTTCCAACCCAGATTGCTCCATGACTCTGTGACGCTGATCTGAAGTGATCTCGATAACATTTTAAAGTTTTAAAATGGTTGCCTGCTGTACTGGAAACCCAGAGGCACTGCAATACTTGTACTTGGGGAGCTGGAAGGGAGCTTACAAGAAAACACAGGCCATCCACCAGCTCAGCAAAGCCTAAACCATTCCTAGAGTAACTCTGATGATCAAAGTGGAACTTCCCCAGTTTTCTTTCAGACTGGGCTTAACTGCATGTCTGTGCTTTTGTTGTGAATGTGAGGAATTTTATTAGCAGCATTTGCACTGGGTACTTGTGCATCTCCACTTGCAAAGGAACAAAAGAGCATCTTTACTTCCTGCAAGGAATTGGATATTTCTACTTTATACCCCATGTCCTAAGACATGTTTTGGTGCTGGGTTTGGATAGCACTGTGTTGATGGGAGCAGGAACATTTTGTACAGTCGAGGTCTCTTTGCTGCCCTCACCCTGCCAGCCTCAGGAGACAGTGTGTAGCAGTAACATGTCTCAATCAGCCTGCTGGAAAAGTAAACCACTGTTCATGAACCCTGTGGCTCTGACTCAGAGCAGGAGACAGAGGCTTGAAAAAAACAGGGAAAAGAGAAAAAAAAACTATCCCATGGCACAGGTCAATTCTCAGTGAATCCGATGGCAACATTTGCTTTCAAGATGCTCGTGCCCGGCATGTCGCGTTACAGTCAGGATGCCTTATCGTGCAGCTGTCACTCACCCAGGACTGAATACAGCAAATAGATCATTACTTCAGCAGCAGCACTTCAAGACTGCACTACAGGACAAGCGCCCTACAGAGCTGGATATTATGCACACAAAGTACACCCCCTCTCCCCCACCATCATAGTGAAATTTCCAGTCTATTTTCTCCCTTGACCCACATTTTTGTAGCAGGTGCTTTTAAATGAAAGGAAGAAAATGAGAAGCAGCTGCTTGATGGCTACTGAAGGGTCTGGGATGGTAGCAGCAGCCTGGGCTGCAGAGGATTAATAGGCAGCTTGCACGTGAGGAGGTCAGAGGTGGCAAATAAATGCAGTTTATCAGAGAGTTACAGAAATAAAGGAATGAATCACATTGCTCTCATCACCATAGATGAGGTATAAATAGAGTTAATCAGCACTGAATGAAAGCATATTAACTCAAGGAGAATTATTCATGCACTGCAGGTGTTTTCCCAATCCCTGTCCATGGAAGTAATGAGTGAGAGCAGTAATTGGTGTCCAGCCCATCTCTAGCCAGCAGCTATTGCCCCTTCTGGACTGAATTAATCTTCCAAATTGCTGTGCTGCTTTACAACACATATTTCAACATAATGATCTTTTACTTATTATTATTTTTAGTAGCTAGTGAGTTATCGAGATTGATAGCATCCTTTGAAAAAAAAATAAAATAAAAATAAAGCACCCTAAGGAGAACTGATAACTCATTGAACTTTTGAACTACCTCCAAGTGCCCACTCTGGGACTTCAAAATTATGATGTATTATTTATCCAGCCCTGGCTGTGCCTCTGACAGTGCGGTAGGAAGCTTCAGGAGAGTAATAACAACGCAGGCCCCGTATGCTTTCCCTGAACATTCGCAGGAGAGAGCCTGCTACTAATTTGCCTTTCAATAAGGGCTGTATTTTTCCTTTGCAGCCACTTTTTGAAACAGCAGTTCCTATGCGTCAGGTTACCAGCGTGGCCTCAAGAGTTTCCTTCCCTGGGGCAGGCTGAGCTGCGGCCCCCCCGCACCGCAGCCCTCCCGGGGCTGTGCCCGGGTGCTGCCGCCCTCCCTGCTCCCTGGGCCGCCGCCACAGCTCCCGCAGACTTCAGCGAACCCCCGATGTGTGGATGTCGCTCCCCTGGGGCCAGATCCCCCCCCCCCCCCCCNGGTGCTGAGCTCTGTGGCGCTCAGGAGGCAGCGGCCTCGTTTCCTTTTCTCCTGGCTCCCTCTCGTGGGCCTCCCCCAAAAGCACAGCTTCCGCGGCTGCCGCCGTGACCCCCCGGCCCCGGGGGTGTCCGGTTGCCTCTCCCGGCTGCCCCTCAGCCCGCAGGGTGCGGGGAGGGAGTGAAGCTGCTGGTAGAGCCGCGGTGCCCAGCCGCGAGCACCCTTCTGGGGCAAGGCCCGACCTGGGTTTCCGGGGCGTGTTTGGCTCCATGGCTGTGCTCCTGCTCCCAGCTAAGGGCAGCTGCTCACTGGGGCTCTGGCCTTCAAGCCCTGCCATCTGTTTTAGGGACAGATGTGCTTTCTCCCAAGGAAGAAGGTCATCCGTAATTGTCACTGTGTCCTACCCTGCACTCCCTCATCCTAAAGTCTCCAGTAACGGTGTCCCTGGCAGTGTCACTGCATTTCCTTCCTCTTCTGCTTCCCGCTGTCCCGTGTGCTTGGGCCAGCCTGCCTCTGCAGCATCCTCCACCTACCCCACAACCCGGCTGAAACCTTTACGGAAGTCTCCAGCTTCCAGCTCGCAGAGAGCCGCTGCCTTCCCCCTTGTTCCCAGCCTGTCTGCCAGCTCCTCTGCCGCTTGTGTCCCCCGCCACCCCTGCCCTCACCGCCTCCTTCACCAGCCATGGCCCCGCGCCTGCGTGGCAGCCCTCCCGCCCCTCTTCCTGCTCGCTCTGCGTGCTCTGCACAGTGGTCAGCTCTGCTGTCCGCCTCTGTCGCCTGACCCCTTCTTTCAGCCCTGTCACCCCAAGTCACCTGAAAATGTGCTCATCTTCCTTCACTGCTTCCTTTTATTCTTTCCCCTCTTACGTTTTTATGTTTCGGCCCCTGCCCCCCTTATTCCCGCTGTAACTCATTTTGAGACGCACAGAGTGACGAGGCATGCCTCAGCAACCTGCACTGGGGATGCAGAACTGGTGCCAGGCTCAGGACGTGCCTGCAGCCATGGGGCTATGAATTCGGGCCTGCTGCTTTGCAGCATGAGCTGAGGTGGGTAAATGAGCCTTCCCATGCCTTTCTTTCCTTCCGTCATCTGTCCTCTGTGTCGCAAACTGAAGTTGCCGAGTGCAGGACTGCTGCTTGTTCTCGTGCAGCAGGGTGTTGGATTCAGAGAGGCCCTATTTTCTGTGAGAGTGCAGAGCCTGATAACAACACAAGTAATAACAGCAGCGTACAGAGCTTGTAAAATAAACCTCTGGCAAAAAGATATCTTGCAAGGGAAGCGATGCTTGCTAGATTTTACACATTAAACACCCATGAGCCTGCAGCTACCTCTAGGACAATTTATTTCAATTCTACCTCATTTTCCACTTGTGAGATATTCCATAAGACGTAGTGACAGTATGTGAAAAAGGAGCTAGAAAGCATTTCGGTGTAGAACGGTCACTGAGCCATCCAAAATGCTTGATGTGCTTTATTCAGAAATATAATTCACCATGTACTGACAATGTGTGGAGAAAGATACCACTCTGTTATTCTGTCTTGCCCTTCTCACTGGTGAGGTTTCTCTGGACTCCCTGCCCACCTCAGCAGCAAGGAGCATGCCCTGCTGCAGCCCGGCCTTCCATGCCCCAGGTGCATTAATGTCACTTGCTCAGAAAATTTAGCAAGGCTCATGTGTGCTAGGAATGCCTGAAGTCTTTGAAAAACAAGAGAAGGATATTTCTGAATGATATCATTTGAACTGGTGGGTTCCCCCTTCAAGATGGAACAACTGGATAACAAGATGACACGCTGCTGAGAGAGGAAATCATTTTTGCTCTGACTGGTTCAGTGCCTTCCGGCCTGGTCATCCAGATCTCAGCAACGCTGACTGCACATGAGCTGACATGGGTTAGAAACGCCTTTGTGTTGACTTCATTCATTAACCACTGAAAGACCCTGGAGGAAGCTTGAGTCCCATTCTGCTCCAGCACGCCAGGCATTCATCGAGAGGCAGGATTTCCTCCGGGGCTACCTCGGGCAGGGGGAAACAAAAGTCCTTGTGTAGAAAATGCCAGCAGACAAATAGTGGTGGCTCAGCAAGAGAGCTGGCAAAGTGGCCACCCCTGCTCAGCCCAACGTGCTGGGAGCATCCGGTCCCCTCTGCGTCCAGGTGCCCTCAGCTTCGCACTTCGATGCCCAGCTGTGCTAGAGACCACAGACCAACCCTGTGGCAGTTAGTGCAGAGCTTCCCAGCCTAGCCCTGATCCAAATTCCTAAGCCTGTGTAGTAGATGTTGTGGTGGTTTTACGCTGCTGGGCAGCTGAATTCCACCACAACCGCTCTCTCACTCCCCCTCCTCAAAGGAAGAGGGGGAGAAAAAAAAAACTCACAGGTTGAGATAAGGATAGTTTAATTAGAGAAGAGGAAGAAAAAAACAACAAATATATATATATACAAGCAAAGCCTGTGCACAAGCACAGAGGAAAAGAGAAAAACAAGTTATTCTCTACTTCCCACCAACAAGCNGTCTGGAGAGAGCCTTGGTGCTGTGCCAGCACTGCTCGGCAGTAGCCAAAACACTGGTGTGATACCAGCGCTGTTCTAGCTACAAGGGCTGCTGCAGGGAAAGTTAAGTCTATCCCGGCCAGACCCAGTACAGATGTGTGGAATAATTGCTGGAGGTGACTTGTTGAGACTAAAGGTGTGTCCACATCTTCAGAGAAGGTACAGTGCTGAGGAAACTTCCAGGGTGAAATGCAGTTAGATATGCAAGGAATCTGCCCCATGATAGTCCCCTTGGCAACATAACCTGCAACCTTGGATGTGGGCAGCACCAGGGGAGCATGGTGTGCTGGCTCTAAGAGAATTAGCACAGAGCGTGGAGCAGGGTGGAAACACCGCGGCCATGCTCTGTGATACCACCGCAGGGATGGGAACTTGATGGTACTATGGAACTGATAAAGTGCATAGCCATTACCCTGAGCCAGTCCTAAGCCGGCAGTTTTCCATTTTCTGTCAAAATCATGTACTCTGGGTGACCTTTGCTCATTATAATCTCATTATAATACTAAAACACACCTCCATCCCAAAGGCTACCTGCTTCCAAGGTGTAACCACCCCTCACTGAGCATGCGCTCTGAATTTTTCTAAGCCTATACCTTTAAGGCAAAGCAAGAAGATTTTATACCAATCATAATAAAGGTGTGTATGACTAGAGTCATTCAAGCTCCACCTGAAAGTAAGAAAATAGTATAAAAATTCCTCAAGAGAGGAAGCATGTTAGGGACGATGTCATCGCAGACAAATCGGGAGGACATCACTGACTTCTGGGATCACTCTGCGGGCTGAACCTCTCTTCGCCCCCCATAGGGACACCTATTGGGTGAGATTCGAACCCTTGGTTATACAGAGTGCGTCCCTGGGAAACCTAACAGTCTCTGTAGAGTTGTTTCATAAGTTAACTCATTTGCAGTTGGCTGTATTAGTCATATTCTTGGTATTTGCATGTGCTTTGCAGACAGTGTATTTATCACTGGCAATCCAAAAGAACTTGTACTTCTGTTGCTTCAATAAACTTCAGCAGTCATTAATCTATTAGACTAAAGGTGTACCGTGCTATTTGTGCATCCTTGATCATGGTAGTTCAATATATTGAATGCAAACGGACTTATAGTGGCAAATGGGGCGTCACTCAGAATCTAAGCCCAGCTGCCCCAGCCTGTCTAATATCTGAAGACAAACTGGGATGCAAGGGGGTTTAGTTCCTGCCAAACATCTTTACCCTTTAACGCAACAAGATGTCAAAGGCTTTATGTGCCTTTAGTCCTGTACACCCTGTGGGACCTGCCAAAATCTGAGAGGTGGAATCTAAAATAAAATTTTATTAAAATATAGGATAGGCTTTATGAGGAGTAAAAGCACAAACCAATGTGAATAATAACAAGCTAACACGAGTGTAGCTTGTGTTCCCATCACATCTCAGCCTTGTCTCTCTTTCTGCCACATCTCTGCAGTATTGCTCCCAGCAGCTTCGTGCCACAAGCCAGCCTCAGTCCAGCAGAAGCAGAGATTATGAGAAGCTTTCCCTTCATATCCCTGCTCAGGCATTTGTGTGGCTTTAAGCCCTGGCCCTGCAGACATCAGGAGCTAAACACTGAGTGCCAGGGGTGCAGGGAAAGCAGCCACCCCCACCTGTGCCAGCACACTTGGGAGCGGGGAGGGGGGTGAGCTGATCCTGAGCTGTGGGCAGCGATGTGCTGGGCAGCTGATGGGATATTCCCCTGCTGGAGCTCGTGATGTCCTCCCACAGCACAAGCCAGTACTTGCATACAAAGGTACATAAGCGTGTGGACTAGAAAGCCAATATGGCTATTCTCACTGTATACATTAGTTATTTACAACATGTCCTGCACTGTGAGTCAGTAGGAAGAGGGCGTGAAATCTTTGAAAGTCAAAGCAATATAAATATATTCCAGCTGCAGGTCTTTTCAGTCAGTCATCTTTGTTTTACCTGGTCCCCCAACCCCACCTTGTCCTCCTCCTACTTCTCTTTCTTCTGGCAGCCCTCTCTCTATCCTGGGTCTCTGTCTTCTTGTTCTTAGAGTCTCTTCTACTTTCCTTTGCTCTTGATCCCCATCCTCTCTCAACAGAAAGCTGCCATCTTTCACCAAAACACATTGCACCCAGCCCCGGCCTCTTGCTCTGTCCATTGAAAGGAGAGAGGATCCAGGCTGCCAGGCCGAAGGCAGGATAAACATGCCTTTCCAGCCAGCCCAAAGAAAAGACAAAGCCTAAAGAAGTGCAGGAGATGAGAGGTGGCCAGAAAGACTCAATTTTTTTTTCCTTGCTTGGTGCTAGCCCTGTTCCCCAACAGATCCTTCCAAAACCTCTGCCTGCACCACCAGGCCGAGCTGCCTGCGGGCAGCCACGCTCCCAGCCCACAGGGCAGCCACTGCAGTGAGAGTGCAAACTCTTTCAGCTTTAAGAAGGGATGAGACGCCTTTGAGAAGGGACAGTGGGAAAGAGGAGCCTGATCCCGCTGTTGCTGCCACCAGTGCGGGGCCTGCTTTTGATGCTGATGGCATGGGCACCAAGCTCAGAGCTGGCTGCGGCAGGGGGACACCAGCTACTAGCTTAGAGCATTGGCTCGGCTCCCGCTGAATCCAGCAGCCGGATTCCCATTGCAGCTTGTGGGTGCTGGGTTTGACCCGTGCCAGAGAAAATGCACCGAGGCACAGCCCCTTGAAACCCCCTTTCCTTGCTGCTGCTGGCTGACCCCCATTGCAGAGCCCCCTGCGGCTTGGGCACAGGGGAAGGGCTGTGACATCTGGGCTTCCCACTAGCCAGGGAACAGTCCCAGCTTGTCAGAGGGCCAGTGCTGGCCAGCCGGGGCAGCCACTCACATCGCTGCTGTCTCCGTCCTGGTAGCCTGCAAGCCGCTCTCTGATGAATTTCTTCATCGGGAGGGATAAATGCTGCCTTGTGGCTTGGCTGCACTGTGCCTTTCCAGTTGGGAATGTGCTGCTAAATGAAACAGCACATGCTCTCTGGCTGCCTCTTCCTGTCTCCTTTGTCTCTAGCAATAATTATTTATTGCCCAGAAGCAGCTGTGAATGACTGGATGTTTGTCTCCCCGTCTGAGAACGGCAGCAGCCAGAGCTGGGTTCTGCCTTTTGATCCCTTTGCTTTATTTCAGAGGACCAGATACTACTGATGTATAATAGAAATGAGTGCAGACATAGCGCTTACCCTAAGATCAGCCTCTTTGAACCCAGATGTTTGATCAGCAGGTAGAGGGGCAGAGAGCAGAGGAAGGAGGAGAGGATCACAGGACCTTCCAGGTCCTAAGGAAGCCAAGGCGAGTGAATGGGGTTTATTCACTTCTCATCTGGGCAGTCAGAGTTTGCTCATTCCTCACCAGATGCTCAGATCCCGAAGCATAGAAGATTACTTACTCTTTTATTTACCACTACAGCACAGAACCTTTTTCAAAGGCAAGTTATTTTTTATTATTCTCCTACTTATTTCTCAATTCAATGTTATACAAAAGTGGATAAACAAAGGTGTGTCTAGACTGTGCCCAACAGAGGCAACTAGCAGGTACTTAGTTAAACTGGTCCAGGTTCACCAGGAACCCTCTGTTAGAAGATGTGGTGAGGACTTAACGAGAGGAATCGCTGCAGTTCACAGGACGATTTAGAGAAGGCTTTCCAGCAGCTGCTGAGGGAGAGGCAGAAGCATAACCACAAACAGGATGAGACCACAGACTGGACATCAATAGTGCCTGCATGGGTGAAGAAAAGTGGTCAAAAGGGGACACTGCAGGGTACATAATTTCTGGATGGAGACTGGGGTCTGGCTGGATGACAGCTCCTGAGCAGAGAGGCAAAATAGCCTTGGGATTATGTTGAGTTTGTGCTGCAGCACAAAAGTTTCATTTCCATCCTTTTTTATTAATTTTTGTTAATTAAATGTTAATTTGTTAATATTTACTAATACAATTATAATTTGTATTACTCTATTACAATCATTCTACAATAATTTACACCTACACCTTTGACAGTAGGCAGGACTGTTGAATCTATAAACTCAGGAGACCTTCAAAAAAGGGTCCGTGGCTGCAAGCTGGGTGCCCTGCCAGTCCCCACGCTGGGGCCGCTGCTTACACATTGGCTTGCATGAAACTAGGAGCAGCCCTATGGCTTCATTTGCAAAGGTACTGAGCGCTGGAAACTCTGATTAACTCAGCCAGGAATTGCAGGCTCCTTGTTTCAGAGAGCATTTGCTGTTAGTCAGGCTTGCATTGCGGGTAGCAATGTGGCATCTTACTGCTCAACTCATTTGTCTTGCTCGTTTCTGTTGGAGAAGAAGACACATCCTGGAAAGACATAACATGTGGCATGCAGAAAGCAGCCCACAGCCTTGTCTGCATGGCTCCTTACTGTTGTGGTTGTGGTTACGGTCCAGGATTACAGTCACAGAACCCATCACGGTTACAGAGCACGTTATGATTTCCCGCTGCAGAGAGCAGGATCTGCAGCAGACACAGTGAACCAGCCGGTGCAGCATGAATGCTGAGCTGCTTAGCTTGCTCTGAGTAGGTAGGTGAGACAGTATAAAGGCCACTGGATTTGGATTTAAGATAGGAAAAATAGCCCTCTGGATAGAGGGCTCTGTCTGGAAATGATGGATAAATACTATCACAGGCTTCTGTCCCCTCTCTGGGATGCTGCTGGGGTGATTTATGAGCTGGTTTATGGGCACAGGCATGCAATAGCGATTGCCCTCTCCTCTCTGCAGCGCAAGGCAGGCTGCAGCTGGCAGCATCCCAAGGGCTGGAGGCTCTGCTGCGGTCCCCCACGGCAGGACTGCGATGGGGTCCTCCTCCAGGACAGCCCTTGGCCCCACGGCCAAGTCACATCCTGGCCTCTTCAGCCAGGGCTTGAAAAATGGTATTTGCAAGGCAGCTGCAATATTCAAGGGGTCAGAGCTGCTAGGATGATATTTTATAAACCAAGTGCTGCTACTGGCTACATCTTCACAATCAGAGTTCCTGAGGAAAAAAAAGGAGTTTTGTCTGGAATTAATGTTTGGGGGTTTGCTTTATGGTTCCAAGTCAATATGCTGAAATGCTTTGCAAAATAGTGTCAGAAAAGAAAAAGCTCTGTGAACCAGTCATGCATTTAAAAAGCCTCATCCTTCAGCAGACTAAAGCCAAGTAATAATCCACTCAGCTCTCACTTAATTTAGGCTCATTTTTAAAACAAAATGTGGAAAACCACCAGAATACTTGGATTGCATTAGACAATCCAGTACCTCTGACTGCTCAGGTCACAGCCTGCACACTTTCCAGAGGTAGGGTTACGTGGCTGGTTTTAACGTCACCGTACCTCTGCCACCGCATCAGTCCTGTGTGCTCAGACTGTGCTCCGTTCGGGCCAAGGATGGTTTGCACGATCAGCTCAGCGGTGCTTCGTTCCTGTCCTGCTTTGCCGTAACAAACATTTACAATCAGCACTACTACCATGGTTATTTATTATTGTTATTTGACTTAGTATGGTAATTTTCATGATCGTATGAGAGCCTCTCTCTATTCCAAGCAACCACACTGGATGAAGAAAACAGTGACCCACATTAATTGGCTGCACCATCTCAGCCGCCGCAGCCCTGGTTTGCTCAGCTGCTCGTTTCCTCCCTTGACTTATTCCAGTGAATGGATCCCCACCCAGAAGCCGAGGAACAGGTAGGCTCTTCTCTGAGGAACACACCACGATACTGCGAATGGAAGGAGTTGCCAACACTCTGACAAAATGTGAGAAGTTACGCAGGACAGACGCACTCCGCGTGCAGGGAACAGAGCTGGAGAACGTGGATTTCTGGTGGTCAGTGCTTATTCTTTATTCAAAAGGGTAGCCAATGACAGCGCCGTGAGGAACATGGTCTGTGACTTTATAACTGGTTTCCATGGAAAATATTGTGTCACAGGGGAGTATGAATTCAAGTCAGGAAAAAAGCCAGAGGATTGGAGAAGCTGGGTCCCCGGGGGTGCAGCTGGGGAAGGAGATGGGTGGAGGTGCTGGGTGCATCACCGGCGGTGGGCTTGCACCCACTGGCTGCCTCAGATGACCGAGATCCCAGCGCAGTACAGCGGCAGGGCCGTTGTTATCAACACCCACCCTTGCAAAGGCCTGGCAGGGGTCTGCCTGATCGCCCCCTGCCTCCTCCCTCAGCCTCCCTTACCCCCCATGAGCTGGACCCCACACCCTGGGTCCACCCCAAGCCCAGGCACAGCCCCAAGCACATGTCACTAGAGGGCACTCAGGTTATTTTTTCCAGCAAGCCTTCGGTATTAATATTCATAACATGCATCGTGCTCCTGGGGCGGATTGGCAATATTCTCCTATGGGGACAGGAGGATTCTGGGGGGCTGCTTCACTTGGGGCAGGATGGCAGTGCCTGTTTGCCTAGGGGATGCTGGGGGACTGATGGCAGCCCCAGGAGGGCTGCGTGCCCTGTGTGCCACCAGCTCTGCTCCTGCGTGGCAGCTTTCCTGCTGCGTCCTGGGGCCCAGGGGAAGGAGAGGGGCCCTGGGCCCCCGCATTCAGTAAGTGGTGACTGCAGCAAGCTGGCAGCCTCACAGAGCTTCAGGTAAAACAAGAGCACTGGCACCTCCAAGGCTTGGAGCTGGGGCTGCAGAGGGCTATAGGGGCTGGTCCTGGCCCCGGCCCAGGGAGCTAGTGAGCTGCAACAAATTCCCTGATGGCCCCGCTATTGCTGGTGGAGCCCCCGGAGCCTCAGCCTCACCGCAAGCCTCCAGCCTTCGCCAGGAGCAAAGCGCGCACCTCTCTCCTCCAGCTGAGCACGTTTTCCTCTCGCGAATGACGTCTCATTAGCAATGATGCTTTGTAAGCTGTAACTGGTATTCAAATCAAAGAGGAGTAGTGTATTTTCTCTTATTTATTGCCACTTTATTTGTACTGGAGTAGCAGCTAGAGGCTCTGATTGGGACCCCCGTGTGCAAGACGTAATGAAAAGATGGTCCCTGCCCCAAAGAGCTTCCGGCTTAATTACCAAACAAGAGACAACAGATGGATGCCCCATACAGACAGGGAGGAGCACAAGGTAACAGGGAGACAATTATGATTAGCTTAATAAGCCGCGGTCACAGTACAACAGCTGCCTGCCATTGTCACTAATTGTCACTCCAATTGCTACGAAAGAATTTTTTCAGTTTAATCAAGAAATGTGCTCCGTCACCCAAGGGGGAGAAAGCCTAGATATTTCCCTCTGCCCTGCATCTCGCTTCTCTGTGAAACCATCCCACGGAGCCCACAGATCCAGGACACGTTGCTTCGGCAGTGGCACTTCTGCAGGGCTCTCACTGCCCCTGCCCACCCCCAGCCTGGCCCTGGGATTTGGCACCGATTCCTGCCCCTCCGCTCCCATTCCTGCACGGCCTTGCAGTGAATTGGCCGGAGGAGCTGCAAACCATCGTGCCAGTGGGATGGCAGGAGCGAGCAGCAGGAGTGGGGACTGCTGCTGGAGGTCTGATGCAGTTCCACTACAGCCTGGCAGCTAAACCCAGCTTTCTTTTTCTCTGTCTCTCTCTTTCTCCCCACTGTGGTTCAGCTACATTGTATGTATCCACTTCCAGCATCTTTCATGTGCTCTGACACTGTGACTGTCACAGAAAAAGACCGAACTGACGGCCCTTTCATGGTTGAAGTAACCATCAGATTTTAAGCGGTGTTTAATTCAGTGCTGCTCCCATCTGTAGCTTTCTGGAGTAGCTGTTTTCCATGTCTACTTCTACCAGGAGAGCTGCACTTTCTATATGTCTACCCAGGCCGTGGTCTTGGATTCAGCCCAGGCTGCAGTGGTCACAAATGCCCTGCACTCCCCATTTCTACAGCCTGTGGCCATTGTCCCTGCCCTTCACTGGCAGGAGCCTGAGGTGACTCGGACCATCCCATCTCCCTTCTCACACCACACACCTCGCCTCAGCCTGGAAACAACAACACGCGGAGTCATGCCCTGGAGCACCTCCGACAGTTTGCAGGCCGTGCCAGCGCTGGGTAGCATCCCCACTTTGCCTCGGGTTGGTCCTAGCGAGGGGACAGGGCTGTGAGCTATCGCCCTTGCTGGCTGCAGACCACTGCTTTACAGGGAGCTCAGCCCATCCACCCTCACCTCCGCACCGAAGAGCCCAAGCTGTGCCCCGTGGCACCCACTGCTCAAGTACAGGAAAGAAGGGGATTGCCAGTGTGCTGGATAGGATGGCCCCAGCCAGCTCTGAACCAAGGGGGAGCACTGCCCCCGAGCTGAAGGATCAGACTGTGCCTGCCCACACACCCGTCAGATGCCATGGGCAGCTCTCGAGTAGGTCTGGCTGTGTCCTGCCTAAAAAAAAGCTATTTCAGGGCACTTGGGTTGGTCTGTAGCTTCTTCAGAGCAAGAATGAAGCCACTTTTGTCTTGCCCCTCAGATCACTCTGCATCTTTGGGTACTCTCATCTGGGCAAGTGTGGGCTAATTGTCCACGCTGCTTTCATAGATATATTGCTTTTGCTAGAGCAGTAAGCTGCCAGGTTTATTAGCAAGCTGAAGAAAATCTCCGTTTTCTTTAATGAGCATTAATAGCTCCATATTTACTCCACTATCACAAAAAATATAATACAAACATTCAAAGATTTTATGGTAGCTGTTGCTGAATCATTGTGAAGTGGAATAACCTCTTCATTAAAAATTAGTCCATCATGTTTGCTTGCTTGGTTATCCAGGGTTGTATTTCTTTCCTTTTCCCAGCTGGTAAATATCAACATGACAGGTACAAGCAAGACACAGGATAAAGGGCGAGTGTAATTTTAAAATAAAACCTTCCGTGCTGAAAACTGGTGACTATATGGCAGTCAATCTGCTACTACTCTTTTCCTTCTGCTGAAGCGGGTATAAGTCACTGGAAAAGGAGGATGCCACAGGACATAGCAATGTGCTCAATGCAGCCGAGGCCGCTGAACGAGGTCTCTTGGGGCCTTGAAGAACGTGATGGTTGGAAATGATTTCCCCACACATAGTTTGCACCATATGTCCTAGCAGTTGAAGAGCCTATAAAGTGTGCCTAAGCAATGACATGCTGCCAGGATGAAGGCTGGTGTTCCTCAGCCTTTCAGCAGCTCTGCAAAGGGCAATGGTTACAGAAGCTCTGGAAATCTGTTAGTTTTCTGTACCTTGGGAATGCAGAGCTCATTTCATTGCCAGCCAGCCCAGCAAAAAGGTGAGAGACATCACAGGCAATTAAAGGCGAGTCAGCGTAGATTTTGCAGAGTTCAAAAATACTTGAACCAAACCTGTCAGAGTGAGACAATATTCCCCAAAGACAAATGCAGTCAAATATATCCCCCCCCAGAAAAACAACATAAACATGTATTAGAAAGAAAATACTGTTATTTCTGAAGGAAGCAGTAATCTATTTGAGACAGGTCTTGATAAATCAGCGCTTCAGTGCCTTATTTACAGTGATGAGACAGACGATGTGAAATGATGAGAAGTCTTGCATAACTAATTCACTGCAATGATTCAAAGCTGTTAGTGGGATGATAGTAAGAGAAAATAGAGTGGATATTTTGTGCCAAGATTTTTAAAAAGCACTTCATAAAGAGAAAAGTTAAAGATTAATTAACTATTGGCTATGTTATGATAGTGGAGTAAAGCAGCCAGTTAGATAGACAACTGGCTTAAAACAGCTTATGAGGGGAGGCTAAGACGTGAGCAAACCAGCAAGCATTTGATTTTAAGACTTTAATTATCTGTAATGTCTTGTATTTTTAAATTACTAGGTTGGAATATGAAATATTAGTTACCAAAATTTGCAGGTTAAGACAACAGTCAGGGATTTAATAAGCAGGAAGGGAACTGGTCTGTATGCAAGACAGCTCTGTTCTGAAAGGCAATTGTGAAAATTACAAACTGGAATTTTTTGCATGGTTATATTTCATGTACAAGCAAATGACAGCTTCGTAACCACCTGCTCTGCAAACTGAACTGGAGATCCATGAACATCAGTGGGAATATTTGTAGAGCTGGGTGCTTCTCAAAGTGAATCAGGGCATCAGTCCCTGACCCCAAGCCAATAAAGGAGAGTTGTGCTTTAATGTTGATGACTAATGTGGAACAATAAATCAGGGAGAAATGCCAAGCTGCAAATAGCACTGTCATGCAGTACACTGCCAAGTATTTGGGAGTCCTATTCAGAAAACTTTTGAGCTCATCAGCATTGTATGTAGCTGCAATAAAACTGGGAAAAATAAAGACATCACTGGTGGTATTGAATGCAGAATCTGCGCCATATGGTCAGTGGTAAGTGCATTTTGCTGAGATTACAGCATGAAACAAAAGCAGTAGTTCCATAAATACCGTTTTAGGACTGGGCTAAATCTCATGAGATATGGTAGGCTTATATGCTGCTCTTCCATTTAAGGGATCTTTAAGATGCAGTAAACATATGTTTCATATAGGGAAGGCTGCTCAGGAATTTGACTGTTCTGGCTAGCGTGGTTTTGTCTGGGTACTGTATGAGGCTGAGTGACAGGGGTTGAGAGACAGAGAGGAAACTCACAAGCCATGCAGAAACAGGCACAAGAAGATACATTAAAAATACAGCCTTTGCAGTGGGGGAGGAGAGCGGAGCTTGTGCGTCTCTGTCTGTGCCCAGCCCGAACCACGAGAGCTGTGCTTTTGGATCGGGGCACTGGCCGAGAGTCCTTCAGGGTTGTAGGCAGCAAAACTATCTCAGGCTGTCTTGAGTCCTGTGCTCCGGAAAGGCTGACTATGTCCCTGGTACAAGGAGTCTGCCTCTCTTGGGTGTCACAGATTTCACAGGTTCCGACGTTCTCACACTCTCATTTTTCTCCTTTCTCCAAACTGGGCACGCAATTTAGGTCACTGCCAACCTTTCCATTATTGTTTCAAACCTCCAAGCCAATAAAAATAGCTTGTAAAGGCTTTCATTTTATCTCCACCACCCACTTCTTAGTAATTCAGAAGGAACAGTCTGTGCTTTGCTGCCTTGCTGGTCCTAAGTTTCCCAAGTGTCTTTTGCATCTTTTTCAGAATTTCTCGGCAAAACAGGTTGGCTGTCTGGAAAACATCTGCTCACTCTTCACCTTTGCCCACCTCTCTGTTGAGGAGCTCATTAAAGTGTTCCCTCCGTCTTTCTGCAATTGAATTCCTTATAACTAAAAGCTCCCATTTTGTTCCTTATTGGACATTTGCTATCTTCCCTTCACTGCCACTTTTGAAAATGCTCACATACTGCTAGGACTTCTACTCTCCCCCATCATCTCCAGCAAGCCACAAAAGAAATGCCTTTGCTTTGTCCTATCAGATTTTTGCACTCACTTTTGGCTATATCATATTCTTCTGGCAGACTGAACCGGATTTTGAAACTATTAGTTTTGCAAACTATCCATCATGCTGCATGTTGATCCTCAGTTGCTTTTCTGCCATCTTCACCAAACATTGCCTGTCTCGTTTATATCTTGGAGATACTAACATCCTTTATAACTCTCATACAACACTCAGTCAAAACCTCTAGCTCTTCTTAGCATTTCTGTGATGTTGCTATCTAGATTCGGGTTCCTCAAAGCCGCCGTGGTATTTCTACGGCTGTCCTTCATCTGGTTCTTCATCATGTAGATAATTTCTGTTATCAGCATTCCTGCAAGCCACTGTCAGAGCTCTCAGACGCCTGGTGCTCTGGTTGTTTCTTTTGTCAGACTGAGTTCCTTAGCAACCTGTCTTCTGGTTATGTGTCAGTTGTTCCCCCTGCACCAGCAATTACTGAACTCGATTTCTACCAAATTTGGCAAAAGCACAGAAATAGCAAAGACGCTGTCTTCCTGCAAGTTCTGTGAAAATGGGTGATTTAGGAAAGCAGAGAGATACTGCTTTTGTACCTTCCCAGAGAGAAGGGCAAGACTGGCTCCAGCCCTCACCTACCATGTCTGGCAAGCAGCACAGCCTGCCCAGCCTGCCAGGATGCTTGCAGCGCTCAGTTGAGCCCCCAAAACAGGTAGGTGGGAGACAAGAGGGGAACTGGGAGTATTGTGATTAGCCAGGAGGAAGTGTTAAATGCTTTGGCACATTGCAAGGCTGGAGGATACAAGCACGGGAAGGGTGGGTACTGTGCTGGAGTACTGGACATGGGGAAGAGCTGGGTATGCTGCTGCAGAAATGCTATAGAGGACAAGCAGAGGAACGAGCATTAGTGCGTGTGAGTAGCATCTAGGGCACAGATCCACTGGAAAATGGTTCCTTAGTTCTGCAGCTCCTGAACCCTTCCTACGATCTTTCTGGATCACTACTGACTAACTGGTTGAGGTGACTGGGTCTCTGGAGTTCTGTACAGCCAGACCATAGCTAGCTGGTCTCACTCCCTTGTAAATATAGCACAAGGACTCTTTTACCATCTGATTGGTTTCTTCCTCTATTTTAGCACTGCAGTTCTCTTGACCATTTCTTTTGACACCCTTGGGAAAACCACAATACATCAGTACAGTTCATAGACTTCACAGACTGCTATTTTATCATTAACTTCTGCAGTGACTACTGATGAAGCAGATACTGTGCTTTCTTTTGTATCCTGAAACAGCAAATTTATTTGCTGAGGGCTTCCAGACAAAGTGACTGCTAATAACCCAGGCTCACCGTAACACATGCTCACACTGCGTATTAGCTGACTTTCTTCTGCTATAAAACAGTGGGTTCACTCATATTTAAAAGACAGACTTCCAGCTCTCTCAACTTTTGTACGGCTACAAGACTCCTCTAGTTATGATGACTCATTTTGGAGGCAACCTGACCTGTATAAAATCAAAACATTCCATGTTCCAAGTTTTTAGTCCTTTTCCCATCATAAGCCACTTGCAGACATTATAGCTGGTACTTTCCCAAGGTATATTAGAGTTTTTTACTAATCAGAGTTTTTATAGGAAAGAGATATTAAGCATATGCCCAGCCCATAGTCTAAAGGACCACAGGATTGCTTCTTAACCTGGCCACTGTCATTCATTGTGACAGGGGAAGGAGTCTGCTAGCAAAACTACTGGAGGTTTAGCTGTGTGCCCGTGGGAACACAAAAACCCTTCTTCATGGTCATACAATAACTAGAAAGGACCATTTAAACACAATTACAGCCCATATGTTATAATGAATGAGGCCCACAGCCCCGCCTCAAGGTAGTGAAAATGAAGTAAACATTCACTGAAGCCTAAGGAGTTATTCTCAAAGGGAAATCCAGTAGGCAGGAGGAGACGCAGGCAGAACAGGAAAAGGTGTTAACTTTCAAGACATCTGGGCTTAACCTGAGCCAACTGCATAGAAATGTCACATCCTGTCCCACACAGACAGGACAGCTACTCACAGCAGCACCGATAAAGCCAGAGGGGACATGGTCAGGCTGACCAGGCTGTGCCTTGGCAGGTCAGGGACTGCTGCAAAGTGCCGTAGATATAAGAGTTTGCTGACATGGTGCTAGTGTCAAAATCCTGGGAGAGGTGTCCACCCAGGGCTCAGCATGGCTCAGACTTGGGCTGCTGCCCTGCAGTCCTGCATGTGCCATCACACAATGCTGTCCTTGTGCTTTGCTGGGTGCTCCAGCAGGACCCCACCATGGAAGCTGCACGTCACCTTGCTCGGCGGTGGCTGCTCCTCAAGCACGCTTTCTCAAGTCAGATGGTTTTGGAGTAAGATAGATGGGTGGACATGACCAGCGAGGGCCTGACAAGGTCTATCCATTGGTTAGCTTAGAGCACTCTTCATTATGTTCAGAGGAGAGGCTGTATCAGCCCTGCTGAGCAGTGGCTCATCTGGTTCTCTAACTCTGAAGCTTGGCTCTAGGCATGACATCTTCTCTAGTCCTGCAACAAAGCCTGTTTCTCCTAGAAAAGATGACAGTTACATGGGCCAACAATGTGCCCTTTCTGCTAAGAAGGCCAACAGCATCCAAGAATGCATTAGGTGAAGCATTGGCAGCAGGTCAAGGGAGGTGATCCTTCCCCTCTGCTCAGCATTGGTCAGGCCGCACCTGGAGTGCTGTGTTCAGTTCTGGGCCCCCCAGCACAGGAGAGACATGGGCATACTGCAGAGAGTCCAGCAGAGGGCCATCAGATGATGAAGGGACTGGAGCACCTCTCCTCTGAGGAGAGGCTGAGGGAGCTGGGGCTGTTCAGCCTGGAGAAGAGGAGGCTCAGGGGGATCTTATCCATGTCCATAAATACCTGAAGGGAGGGTGCAAAGAGGACAGAGCCAGGCTCTTTTTTCTGGTGCCCAGTGCCAGGACAAGAGCCAGCAAGCACAAACTGAAATACAAGAGGTTCTGTCTGAACACAGTGAAGCACTTCTGTGCTGTGCAGATGATGGAGCACTGGCACAGGTTGCCCAGAGAGGCTGTGGAGTCTCCTTCCTTGGAGATCTTCAAAAGCTGCCTGGACATGGTCCTGGGCAGCCTGCTCTGGGTGTCCCTGCTTGAGCTGGGGGCTGGACCAGATGGCCTCCAGAGGTCCCTTCCAAACTCAACCGTTCTGTGACTCTGATTCTGTAATACAAAGCAGCGAGGATCATGTGTAATGCCTGGACTGCCTGCATTGTCAAAAAGATGACCTCAACTTTCTATTATGACAATGAGTGATTACATTTGGAAGCCACCCCTGAGATTCTGCTTGAGCTGAAGCCTGCTGTGAGTATTTGCATCTACTCTTAGAAACTACACCCAGCTGGATGGTTCAGGGAAAAAAAATGTATTTAAATTAGGCATGTGGATTTGCATCTTAATCGTGTTATCATGATTAAGTAGTACCTAGGTGTTACCTGAGGCAACCATAGCCTGGCTACACACCTAAATGAAATCTGAAATAGTCAACCCCCTTCTGCTTTACATATATTATGTCACTTCAGATTTTCACATCCGCAGGCCAATACATAGATTGGCAAGTGGCATTTTAACGATTGAAAGAGACAGCCTTGCCCAGGACAGGCACCAATTAATTGCAGCAGCGATGGCTGCTTTGAAATAATGTGTCCTGTTCCTGGACTACCACAAAATTAAATTTAGGCCTTGTCCTACTCCCAGCAAAATCAATAGCAGAGTCAGCTGGACACCAGTGGATTTCAATGAAGTTATGACAATTTCTACCAGCTGAAGATCAGCCCTGGGGAGTTTAGTTATTGACATTGTGAGTCTCTGCAGTTTGCTGGTGACTCCAATGAAGCCATGGCAATTTATTGTAGCTGTGGATCTGTCCCCCTCCTGCTTCATGTCAGGAACAGAAGAAGCCTCCATTTAACCATCAATCCTCTTAGAAAGAGCGATCATGACTGCATGCTCTTCTGGGTTGTGCAGCGAGCACTCTGCCTGTGGCAACGGCCACTGAAGAGTCATGATTTTTGCACTTAGAAATGTCCCCGTTTCCCCATCACAGCTAACAGACTCAGAACAACAAGTAATAACTACAGCAGCTGCCTCCTCAGACGCTGTATGCCTGCTCTTACATCTTGCATGGGGGAGCAGCTCTCTGAACTGCTGCTTGTGGAATCCCTCCCTCCTGCTCTTCCCATGGCCCTTGCTGGCTGGAGAACCTCCAAGCCAGGGATATGGGTTCCCAGTACCATGTTGTAGTCACTACTTGCTCTTTAGTCACTGAAAACACGGCTTTGATAAAGTATGCGTGACGCAATAAAATGTACATTTGACATTGTCACACTCACTAGCAGAAGCTGCCTCTGCCCCATGTTGGCAGGAATTGCACCCACACCCAAAATGGAGAGACTGCAGCACTGTGTTTAGTCTTGTCTGCAAGTTAAAACCCCAACAGACACAGCTCCTTGCAGACTTGATCTCCAGAACTGCATGTTGCTCTGGGATATAGATCATTTCAACATTGTTCTGTACAGAGACACTATACAGAGCAGCTAAAAAGAAAACAAGATACATATGTGGGGAGAGCAAGATGGCATTTTATTGTTGAGTGGTGGAGGGCTGATGACCACAGAGCCAGTGCAAGACTAGCAGTTGTCCTTTCCGTCTCCTTCACTGAAGTTAGAGAGCAAAGCTGGCTGCTGGTCTTCCTGAGAGGGGGTGAATGCACTCCCAGAAGCACCACCAGCCTCCATGCAGCACCCAACCTGAATTAGCTGGTGCATGTCCAGCTCTTCAGGGTTCTTCCTGGCTTTTTGTCTCCCCTTCCCCTCCACTCCTGCAGGCAGTGTGACCTCCACAGACCCCTGAGAAGTCCCGCTGGGTGCCACCACCCACGCCTGCAGCATCTACCAGAGGATGAGCAGCTCATCGCTAGACCCTGCAAGGAGGCAGCTGTGAGGAGGGCAGTCAGGCAATGGCAGCGTTCACACTCGCCTGCAGTGCTGTGAAGTTTGGGTCTCTTCTGAATTTTTGTCAATATTGCTACAAATCGTGGTAATTGCTGGCGTAATGTGTGAGATGGAGGGCTTCTGCGCAGCTTCACGGAGACTGGGTAAGCCAGAAGCCAAAGATAGCAGCATTCATGTAAATCTAGCCTGAGTGCTTCTGGACCTGTAATGGTGCAGCTAAGATCAGCCTACAGCTTGGGTGAAGACTTTGTTAGAGCAAATGAACAGGAGCAAAATGTCTTTTTTGCACATTGTCAGAAAAAAGTCATTTTGTTTTTGGAAGAGGCTCTATTGAACAGGAAAGTGAGAATTACCAAGAGCCACCTTTCAGGGTATTTGATGCTGAAATGGTGCAGTAATTTTTTTTGCTGCCCCAGAATACTGTGAATAAATTGAAGCCATTTTGGTCCCACCTCTGGAAATGTGCCTGGAAATTCAAAATAAAGCACCAGCAGCCAAAGGTGATTTGCCAGGTCACCATTACTGAAGAAGTAAAAGTGTTTTCTGAACAATATCTCTTGCTGCTTTTTGGACAATGTACAACTGTATTTCTCCTGAATACTATTTATGCTCTGCCTGTATCTTAGAATACTTTGGAATATCTTCTGATTTCAACTTCTCATTATCAAAAAATGATTATCTATGGATTTTTCATTGTGGAGAGGGAACCAGGGAAGAGAATATAATAGAACTTGCTTTTTTATTTTGATTGTACATTTTCTGAAAATCAAAGAGCACTTTGTCATAAAAGAATGAAGTATGTATTAAAGTAACATTATTTAAAATGCAAAAATATTTCATTCAAAGCAGACTAGTTCTTTTCCTTGTAGGTAGATTTAGTTGTGCTTATCTCCATGGGAACACTGCTATTAAAGTCAGTGACAGATTTTTAAAGGTACAGGAGAGAAGACTGGAGAAGTTTTTTTTTTCATCTCCAGTCATTCCTTTCAAGACATAAAAAAAAAAAAATTAAAAATGCAGTATTAATTTAAAATCAGTATGAATAACACTGCTACTCTCAGCAACCCAACGGAACTAATCCTACAGATTAGCTGAGAAAAAGGAACATATTTCCTATCTTTTATTTTATTTTTTATTTTTTGTATATACCACCTAAAATTCATCTTATCCTCCGCATGAACAATACTACGTTGTGCTTGGCTGAACCAGGGTGCCAGAGTATCTAGCAAAATAAATAAATAAATAAAAGCCCACAAAATAAAATAGGGCAATCTTGGTACAGCATCTACTCAGGCACAAAAAATCGCCTCTAGCAACATGATGCTTTTCACACTTTGAACAAAGATTGATCTGACTGAGTCTGGCAGATGTGAAGTTGCAGTAACACAATACTATTAAATGACAAAATGGCAGCTATACGGATAGCAAGATATGGTACTGCTACTTGCAAGATGTCATAATTGTTGACAAGTACTTGTTTTTTCTTTTGTTTTTTTTTTGTTGTTGTTGTTGTTTGTTTGTTTTGTCATCCCTGTACCACTGCTTCCACCTCCTTTGAAGATCCTGAAGTAGCATGAGTCTAACAGTTCTTTGTTTTGTTTTGCCAGTCTTTCAACATTATCATGTGCCTAAACAGACTGGATCACTGAGCCAATGCTTTCCGTGGGATATTGTGAACTTGAAATCAGAACTGAAATAAAATTGAACTGTTGTGTTGCCTAAATGCGGTGACGACATTCTGTTCCAGATGTCTGCAACAATGACCTCATCTAAAACTGCAATACCCTGACACTTCAGTCATTTTCAGACAAATTCTGAAAAAAAAAAAAAAAGAACAAGTGGCCTCATAATGATTTTGATGGAAACAGCTGCCCACTTCAGTTAATGCTACTCTCAAGACGTGAATGGAATGGGAAGCCAGTTAATTTGATGTGATCCATTTCAGGCTCCTTGTATTAAACTGCCTGTAATCAGGAAGAATACTGATCAATACCCATGATGGTTTCCTGAAATAGCAGCAGGGAGGCAAGTTCCCTTCTTTCAGGTGAACTTTAAATAGGCATACATTACTGAGAAAGAAAACAATGTAAGAAAAAATATTGAGGAGAAAACAATGTGTTTGGGAACCTGCTGCATCTAGACTGGAAGAAGTGATGAGTTAGCATGGTTTCCTTGCCTATGATAGTATTCTTGCTCTCTAAATCCATCACAGCAAACCAGTCAGAAATGACATATCCCTAAAAGAATCTACTAATATATGAATACTAATGATTTTTTGCTTCTTTATTTTTTTTTTCTCTTTAAGAAAGCATGCACCAAGTGCAAAATCTTTTCATATCCTGGTACGCCTCACCTTCACTTCAAAATATTGTGTTATACTATCACTAAATTCTAGGTACTTACATGAGTAAAACAGAAGCACTGCCAACAAATGCACTTAATGGCAGAATGCACTTAGCAGAAGGTGGCCTGCCAAATGGCTTTGCTGCTATTTTTTTTATTATTGTTATGAGAAAGCATTTTAGTGAAAATTGGAAATGAACAGACTCTCGGCTCTTCCCAGCACTTCTTCATGAGCAACTTCCCTTTCTTTCCTCCCACTTCACTCATCATCATGTGCAAAGACAAGAGCATTTGTGAAATCCCGTTGCTAAACTAGTCCATTAGCAGTGAGCTGAAGCAGACAGAGCTCCTGGAAGCTGACACAGAGTTCTAGCATCCGTCATCCTACCAAAAGATTAGAGACTTTGTCTTCTTTGAGAAATTTTCTACTCACTTCCCACCATTGCTAACATCACACAGTCTCCAGTGGTGACTTAGCTGTTGTTTTTAATATTGAGCATGTTACCTCAGTGCTCAGGCTTACATGATGAAATGTCATCAAAGACAGCCCCCGCTGATAGATTATTTTTGGCTCCCAGTATGGATGACAGCTGTAGATTTACACTGCTTTTGGCAAGACGGAATTTTTTAGAATATTGCCAAATACAAACAGGGATGGAAAGGTGACAGTTTCCTAAAAAATAATTCCAGGAAGGAAAGTCTATGATAACAACAAGAAATAAACCAGTCATGTTGTTCTTAGTCAGATTTAACTCTTTCTTATATTCTTATATATTCTTACATTCTGCTTTTGGAGTTCATTACTATGAACTTTCTTTGATTTCAATTTAATTATATGTTGTACTCCTTGGAAAAGTCCTCCCTTGCCCCACATTAGTTAGTTTCTCTCTCAGCTAGAAATTCCATCTAATTTCTTTAATGAGTAGAATATACCTAGGTCTTCTAGCTAGGTTTTCTAGCTGTTCAGAATCACCCCTTTGCTTATGAACATAAAAACAATTGAAACAAAAAGCAAATAAAATTTGCAACCTGATGTTTTTTTCTCTTATTCTAGAATTTTGTCTGAATGTGACGAAGTAGATATTTGATTATCTATTTGATTTTATATAGATTTTTTTTTTTTTTTAGCATGAAGGGCTTCATTTTTAATGAGCAATGTTTGCAATTTCTGTCCACAGACTTCCCTATTTCTTCATTCTTCTCAATTCCAAACTGATCTCTGGGTGGATTTTCCTGAAGTCATAAAGCAGTGACACAGCTATTTCCTGTTGCCATCAAAATTCTGTAACAGAATTTCTCCCTCTAGTAGTTACTTAGTTACCTGGAGTACAGCCAAAGAAAAAAGAGAGAGAGAGAGAGAGAGAGAGAGAGAGAGAGAGACCTAAGTTGATTAGTTCTGAAAGAACTTTTCAGTAGCCATATGGACTTCGTGCCTTCAGTTCTGCAAGTCTACAGTGATTCCAGAAAATATATGTGAGAACCTTTTCGCTTACATTTTGCATCACAAAAAAAAAAGAGGATTTTTATAATCAGAACAGTCCCAGAAAAGGGGGCTGTATTTTTCCACTGAAATATACCACAGGAAAAAGGAACCAGTAAGATGGATCATTTAATTCATTTTAGCCAGATCACATTTATTTTTAGTAGATGGAGTTGGCACACATGAGTAACAGAAGTAGAATACCTTCAGCTACATTTTCAAGCTTACATACATTTTTTAATAAGTATACCAAATGTCACTTTTCAGCTAGGTAGTTTTTTTGTAACTGCAAACCTTGCTGTGAAAACCCAGCATTATTTACAATACACAAAACTTTTAACTCTTCAGAAGATTTTTTGAAATCTTTCAGCTAATTCTGAAATACCTACAGTACCACTCAAATAATTTTGCACGTGCTGGTCCGATACACTAAGCCTTCCATAGTCATTAAAGCAGGCTTCAATATCATCTGTCATCCATCTGTCGTGTTCCCAGCATGGGACCTGATTCTTCACAGCGATTGGTGCAAGTCAGGAATAGCTCTTGAAATCCGTGAATCCTACCAATGTAGAACAGACTAAGGAGACTGGTAGGCAGAAAACGGCTATTTCTTCATCCAGCTGCAGTTTCCTTTATAATCTCTTCCTTGTCGAAGAAAGTTGTGATAATCACCATTTGCAGGAGCAGATAAGGGGAAAGATAGATATTGTAACTTTTGTATTATTGTAACAAACTACCGTATCTTTAAAACCCTGCTCCATTACTCTGATCAACTGTCCAAAAATGAGTCTCCAAAGTGGTAATAAGTGGAAAATGTTAAACTCTCATTTTAAATAAAGCAGTATCACTAGAAAAAACGATCGGGATTGTTAAAACGCTAAGGATCCTGCAAATTAATGCATCTATGATATTAAACAGTTTGAGGTCAGGTGAAACAACTGTAACCAGGGAGGAAGGAACATAGAGGGAGAACAATGAAAACTTCTGTATATGCTGCGAAATATTTTTTTTCAAGTGGATGTTTGCAGAAGGAAGTACAAAGAGATTGAAGTCATTCGGGGAAAAAAAAAAATCCACCATGGCTTTTCTTTGTTTTAAAATTATAGGTTCTCTGTAAAAAAACTATGATTCATAGTATCTTCTACTGAATTGCATTTTTTAGAATTAACAAGTCCCAACATGCCTATACCTTCTTGATCCAGGTAGTAGGTCCAAATGCACAGCACACTGTTATTATGATCTGAATAGCTCTCAGATACAACAGGTATTTGGTGTCAGACAAAGAGATATCAGACATGCCTCAGGGGCAAGGGCTCCTAGAAACAATATTTCTGTAGTCCTCTGCCGTGTCTCTGTCATGTTGGGAGCAACGCTTTCTGCTACATAATGCTCCATCTAGTTCTGTCTGGCTATATGCTCCTGACCCCTTGCAAAGGGCAGCTCCCCATATGCAGCACTGGCTGGGTCTGCCCCTGAAGGTCATGGTCGAGACCATTCAGGTCTTTCAGCAACTACTGACACGTCACTTCTGACCACGAAGGACCCCAGCAACTGCAACTACTGCCATGCAAATCCCTGCCTAGCTCTAGCTCCTGGAGGCAGGGGGTTTCCTAGCTCTGACAGACCCAGTGCTGAGCTGCCTCCCTTCTCTGTGCCATGATTTTCAGCGGTCCATCTAATCACCAGGGGAGATGAGCAAGGCAAAGGCATCCTTCCCAGTTTAGTTTTGCATCGGGACCTGACTGGCTGCATTCCTAGAGAGGTAAACTCCCATCAAGCTACTCAGCATCTTGCCTTAAGGTGCTGCAATCTCCAGAGAGAACAGCTCTCAGAATAAATTGAAATGCAAAAAAAAAAAAAA